>CM055121.1:197762970-198200470 GCA_029206835.1 Rana muscosa | reverse complement strand
GTCCTGAGCAGCTCCATAATGCTGCACTAGGTCCTTTGTGTTGTGATCTTTCTGCAATAAACGCGTCGGACAACATTTGATGATCCTTGGTGTGCTGGCAAATATGTGCATTGACTATTCCTCCCACCGACACCAATGGCAGGGCATTATTCTTCCCCCTGATACCAACAATGGGACACTATTCCTTCCACTATTACCAATGATGGGGTATTGTTTACTCCCACTGAAGTCAGGGCATTTTCTACTCTCACTGGCTACAGTCCGGCCCCCTCAAAGTCTTAAGGACAATAAACTAGCCCTTTGTTTAGAAACTTTGGAGACCCCTGGTCTAGACCCTTGTAACTGGCACACCTCGGCACGCTGCACGATTCCCTGGAGGGATCAACAGGTTAAAAGGTGAAGTTCAACTTTTGGGAAAAAATAATAAATGCACGTATTTTTGAAGAAAATTTTTGCATCTATTATTTTCCTAAGGAGCCTGAAAAGCACTTCACACCCATGATCAGTGGATCAGGGGTGCAATGCCAGACTCCTGCAAACAAACCATGCAGCTTTCAGCCAGTACCTGCAAACGGGACGGCTGTTTACAAGATTCACGGCTTGTAAATGAACTATGAGGCAGTTCATCAGCGCCTTCATAGTCCATTCAGAAATACAATCTGTTAGCCGCAAAGGCTGACAGTACTTGTAGTTCAAGCCATTCACAGGAATTGTATTTTCAAATAGTGACAGAAGGCGCCAGGAGAATCTCCCCTTTCGCTGTGTAGGTTCACAATGGTGCGATGCGCCACATTGCATGTGATTTGCACAGGAATCGCACCGCATTCCTGTGCAAACCACATGCGATTTTGTTGTGGTGCGATTTCAGTCCATCATTTTGCAGCTACAGGAACATGGTACATGTTCCACCATCAATACGGGTGGAAAAGGTGAACTTTTACTTTAAAAAAATAATTACAGAGGGGACTCTGGGAAATACAAAGACCGCTGTGTTAATGCTAGTGACAGACTGCATCATATAGTTACTTTTTGCCAATAAATAGGAAGTCTTCACCCCCCCCCCCCCCTTTCTGTGGTGGGCTGTGAGTCTGCACTGACTTGTGCTATGCTGCGGATTTGATTGAGAGAGCCGATGGGGTGTTTTCATACTAGCTGGCACGTCTTACAAAGCCCAAGAGAAAAATCATCCTCCCATTTATAGTCAAAAATGTGCTCCCACTTGGCTCTTCTGTACGCTGTACAGTCCCCAGATGCAGCTCCTTTCCCCCCACCCTGCAAGAACGCCACTGACTTTCTGAAAGGCGCTTTGCATAACGTGCAATCTGTCACATGGAAGCAGCACATGTACAAAGTTCCAGAACCCCTCACAGTGAAAGGAGCTGGATGTCATGCTTACGGGTTAAAGTATCTCTAGCCAAAACTTTCCTTTGTTTTGTAGAGTATGGAAAGGTTAAACAGATTTTAAAAAGTGTCTGTGTCCCCACTGAGAAGATTCACCCTCTCTATGTATCCTGACCGAAAGAGATGGGAAATCCAACATTTTTTGTTCATCATGAAAACAGGAACACAGGTAAAATCTTCCAATGGGGACACAATGGGGTGGATTTAATAAATGCAAATAGGCTGTGCACTTTGCAAAGTGCAAATGCAGTCACTCCAGAGCTTAGAAAAATGAGCAGAAGCTCTGCAGGCTTCCATTATCCAATCGTGTGCAAGAAAAAATGAATTTTTTGTTATTTTCCTTGCACGTGATTGGGTATTCTTTGCAAAAGTGAAGCTTTACATCATTTACCAAGCTCTGGAGCAAACGAACTTGCAGAGTGTAACTGCACTTTGCAAAGTGCACAGTTTTTGCCTTTAGTAAATCAACCCCAATGTTCCAGTGATAGCTGTCTTAACAGCATGGGGTTGATATACTATAAGAGCCCATTCACACAGGGGCGGCACGACTTGTCCTGCAACTCTGCCGGGCGATCTTAACATGACTTCAAAGGGGACTTGCAAAATGACTTCTGTATTGAAGTCAATGGAAGTTGCCCTGAAGTCGTCTTGAAGTAGTACAGGAACCTTTTTCAAAGTCGGAGCGACTTGAGTCGCTCCTATTAGAACGGTTCCATAGGACAGAACGGGACGCGACTTGTCAGGCGGCTGAGTCGCCTGAAGAGTCGCCCCTGTGTGAATGGGGTCTCACTGGAGAGTGCAAAATCTGGTGCCGCTGTGCATGGTAGCCAGCTTCTAACTTCAGCTTGTTCAACTAGGCTTTGACAATAAAACCTGGAAGCCAATTGGTTTCTAGGCAGAGCTGCAGCAGATTTTGCACTTTCCAGTTTTAGTAAATCAACCCACTTGTCTCACTTCCTGTTGTGTCCTTGGGACCATAAAGGGAAATCTCTCCAATGGGACCAACAGCAAAAATAACTCATTAAAAAGGTTTATGTTAAATATTATGTTCTATGAATGACATAATCCCTGTCTGTAAATTTACATAACAATAGGCAGGTTTACAAGGCTGGAAATGCTGAACATTCCAGCTTCACCCAGAATGATGCATTTTGTCTAAAACAGGTACTGGAGCTACAGAAATAATTTACAATGCCAGTTCCAAAAAAGTTAGGGCGCTGTGTAAAAATCGACATAAAAATAGTATGCAATGATTTGCAGATCTCATAAATCATTATAGTCACAATAGAAAACATATCAAAAGTTTAAACCTAAAAAAATTTACCATTTTAAGAAAGAAATAAAGGTCATTTTGAAATTTATGGCAGTAACAGGTCTCAAAAAAGTTGGCATAGGGCAACAAAAAGCTGGCAAAGTGGTACTAGGGGTTCTGTCACACTGTTGGACTCAGCCAGTGCATCCACTTTCTCAGCAGGGGATCTCTTCATTTATCTCTGATGAGCAGGAGGATGACAGGTCTGTGTCCGCTCTTTTTATGCGGACACAGCCTGCTTTCCTCTATGGGGAGGTCCATGCCTGTCCATTTACAGCCGGCTGTCATCCGATCCACCAGATGGATAGGGAACGGATCCCCCATCCGCCTGTTTTAGCAAATCTGATAAGCGGCCACATGTCAGGTCTGCATAAAAAAAACAAAAAAAAACTGACAGGCGGACCCAATCGGTCTGCTCATGTGAAAGGGGCCTTGCAAGGAAGAGCTGGGAGAACATTTTGTAACATTTTTGCAATCATGTTACTGACAACAGTAACATGATTGCATATAAAAAGAGCATCTTAGAGAGTAAAGATTGGCAGAGGTTCACCAATCTGTGAAAAGATGCATCTAAAAATTGTCAAACAATTTTTAGAATAATAGTCTTCAACATAAAATTGCAAAGTCTAGGACAGGGGATAGGGGACAAGGCTTAAATGCAATATTGGGTGCCTGTGATCTTCAGGCCCTCATATGGCTCTGCATTAAAAACAGGCATGATTCTGTGATGGACATGACTGCATGGGCTCAGGAATACTTAAAAAAATCACTTTGTGTAAAACACAGTTTGCTGTGCCCTCCAAAATGCAAGGAAAACTCCATCGTGCAAAGAAGCCGCCATATTGGAACATGATCCAGAAATGACTGTCTTCTCTGGGCCAAAGCTCATTTAATGTGGTCTGTTGCAACCTGGAAAACTGTTCTGTGGTCAGACGAATAAAAATTTGATATTCTTTTTGGCAGCCATGGGCACCGCGTCCTCTGGATTCAAAGAGAGGTACCTTCCGGCTTATTACCTAAAAGTCCAATATACCGTACATTTTAACTTTTTGTAAAAGCCAAACCTTACATTGGCTATGCATGCTAAAACCTGATTGGCCCCTCTAGGCAAAAGCTCAGTTTTCTGTCCCTATTTTTTTTTTTTGAATCACCATTTTAATATATAGTCCCCTTAACATCCTCAGGGCACCAAAAACATCACTCAATAAACATGAAAATTCAGAAGATGTCTATTTTGCATTTTACAACACACCAGTCTTATTGCTTTACACCAACTTTTTACACTTCACTTAGAAACTACAACTTCCCACATCAAAGTTTTTATGAACTGGAGCAAAGTTGGGTGACATATAGCGATGAAGTAAATGTAGCAAAACAGAAAGTATTTATATTGATCATCTTTATCACCAGGCACCAAACGGTGACGATAGCATTAGGAACTTTTTTACATTTTCCTTTTTCCTTTATGACTATTGCTTCTTGATTATGCATTAACAATTGGCAGAAGACACTGGATAAATACAGAAGTAAGCACAGATCGCAGAGTATTCCGGGTAAAATATGAATGTAATCATCATACAAGAATACCGCTCAAGCATTTCCTCAAACCGCAGAATTTCCTGAAGTTATTTCAGTGAGCTCAGCTCCATGGGCAATAAACTCCAACTTTCCATGACACAACCCGATAATAAAACCTAACACATCATCTCGTAGAGAATGCTCATCTTCCCATACAAATGGCTACAGGGCCTTTCCTGTGCAGCTGGGCATGGTGCTGTGTACAGGCTGTGCTCATCAGATGTTCTACACATAAGATTTGAGGATTGGATCCCACTTTTGGGGTACCCCACTATACTACTGAACAAGACAACCACATTTTACAGACACTAGTAGCACAGCATCAGAGAGATACTGCTAAAGCAGCACCAGGCACTGCAGAGGTGGTACCAGGCACTGCAGAGGTGGTATTAGACACTTAAAAAAATATCATAAAAAAACATGCCAATATGAAGAGACACCAATGTTATAGAATTCGGACACTAACATGTCACTGGTAACAAGGCATAAGTCCCTAGGGTCATATTTCTTCATCATACAACAGTATGTTTGCATCATACATGGGTAATGGCATTATTTATATTCTTGTACTAGGGCCAAGTTTGGGCTCCTGAAAAATGGCATCACTAAGATACCAGTAACTCAGCAGGTGACAAGATACTGGTACCACAAGCAGGTGACCCAACCTGGCTGAATTAGGTGACTGGCACCTCATGGGTACGCGGAGAGCCTCTACATATCTGGAGATGACTTGGACAATGCTGTGCAGCATGTGTTCTTAGGGATTCCAAGGAAGAATGCTTTGGTGTTTTTAAGACATCTCCCCTTGAACCATGAAGAACAGAGCTCCTCCGCACTTCCAGATTATTGCTAGCAGAGCTCAAAAGAACCCTCTGTGCTAAAACATAAAAGGTGTGGGAACCCCCAGAGACCTTGTATAAAGACGCCTCACAAGAAGACATGTGGTGTACATTCCTGGTGCCCACTAAGCACCCATTGGCACCAAATGACATAGTGGACGGACCAAATGACATAGTGTACACAAGCACTGCTCAGCCTCATTTACATTACCGGGTTCTAAGAGCAATATAGGAATATTTACACAGTTTTTGGAAGCTCTTCTGCACCCAACGTGTATTTCTACCCCCAAACCTGACATTTCAGTCTAACCGTGGGATTAATCATGTGTTGGACAGTTTGATATCTCCAAAACTATTACTGCAATATTTCTCAGCTTCACTTGCGTCTCTGACCCTTGACATGACATTAAAGAAAACCTCTACCTTCAGTACTTTGAGATCCTGACCCAGAACTATGCAGACTAGGAATTTCAACTTTACTTGTCGCATACATTTTACGGATCAGTGGTCAGCAATGATAGCTCACGTATTTGTCAGTATGGAATTTCTTAAATTGACGAAGATACTGGGTCTCAGCTTGACTCCCCTACAAATGTTTATCCCATATTGTGAAGAATCCAACATGGGATTGTGAGATATATACTGTATATTATTATATTATTTTGCCTTGCAATGGCTACCAACAGTTGGCCACATCTGGTAATATCTCACCTCTGGAGCCTGGCAGATACAAGATAGTGTAGCACACGGATCCTTTCCCCCCTCTTACCTTCTCAAGCAGGGGGAGAAGACACACCATGCCACATGCCCGCGTCCTCTAGATTATAAAGGTCAGGCGGTGTTACATACTTGGGTCCTGCAGCAAATTGCTTCCTTCTTCTGGTTCTCCCCTCTATGTTTATATAGGCGAGTCTTTATCTTTCCCAAATTAGGTCAATGTCCACACAACATATCAACTCCAACGTGAGTTTATTTTATCTTGCTTCCAGGGACCAGAGAGTTGAAGTGAGAAAAAGGTTAGCAGATAGAAGTGGATTCAGGCACACTCTTGGCTTCGTCGCCACTCGGTCCGGAGTGGGTACAGCTCACCCGGATAGTCAATCAATAGCACTAGCAGCCGGCGTGATGCTGGAACAATGACTCAGTCTCCTCCAAGGACCAAGTCAAGGAGATCCCTCCTGAACTTTCAACACTCTGCAGAGGCAGTCTGCGAAGTGAGGAATCCTTCCCTCCGACAGGTCACCAGGCCTTTCCCGAGTCAGCAATACTCTATTACTTGCCCTCCTTGTTATGGGATCGATCCTCCCCTGGTTTCCTCTGTGTCAGAGCGGTCACCCTCACGCGGGCTCCCTGGGACTCCTCTTCGGTTGTAGACCCAGTCAAAGATACTGGGCCCACCTGGAACTCCGTAGCCTCGGGCTAAAGGTGCCCGAGACTCCTCGATCAAGATGGGGCGCACCCCCCTCTGAGGGGTAGCTCCCTCCAGGCAGTGGGCCCCGGAATTGACCCTCCTCCGGGCATGGGCCCCCGGGAATTGGCTCCCTGTGTAATGGCATCTGCCCCTTATATATCCTCTCCCGGCATGCACAGCAGGCCAGAACCGCCCACCAACGGCAGCCGAGAGACGACATCCAATACCTACTCCATCACCTGTGGTTCAACCCCGGGTATAGGTGACAACACCACCTATACTCCCAAAAGGGAACTGCACGCCAGGTGACATAGCAGTAAGGCAGAGTCCAAATAATCAAAATACCCAAGCCAAACTATTGCTCTGGTCACCCCT
Source organism: Rana muscosa (assembly GCA_029206835.1). NCBI lineage: Eukaryota > Metazoa > Chordata > Amphibia > Anura > Ranidae > Rana > Rana muscosa. Next base: position 198,193,554 of record CM055121.1, on the reverse strand, counting down.
AAATTTAGGTATTGGGGGGTTAAATTTGGGGACTCCGCTACATCAGCATATGGTTTCTTCATATCACTCCAACCTGAAATGTAATTATAAAATCGGAGTGGTCCTTTAGATGCTAGCATTGGATATGCTTTCATTTGCAAAGATTTGAAAAAAAACACACTGCTGAAATGTCTCCGATTACTAAGCGATCCTTCTATTCCTCCAAAGAAAAGGTTATCCTCCCTGCACCGCATGGTTATATCAGCCCAGCCAAGCACATCCAGGAGGTGGGACATTTAAAGTTCTTGGTGAGGAATCTATTTACAATATGGCTGCCCTTGGATGCATACTGACAACTGCTATGATGTACAGTTCAGGTCAGGAGACACAGTGGTTGAACCAGTGACTTGTCTCTTTTCTCTATAATCACTTATTAGTGCTTCAATCCAATTTCACAGACCATTACATGGAATGAGACAGAGCCGTCATTCAGCTGCCCTCAGGTCTGGCCAGGCGGATGCGTTAACCAAATCCACACAGAAGCTGTACTACCCTCAACAAATCGGCACTAAAAGAGCCGTTTATGGGGTTTAGTAGTCAGGTACACATGGCAAAGTTCATAATAGAAAGACGGGAACTGTACCCAATGCCCTTGTAGTCTTCAGCATGTCATGGCAGTTGTTGATTAGGGACACAAAAATGTTATCCTATGAACCAAGAGGATCCTTCATGTGTCAATCACGATGATGTCATTTTGTAGGCAGGAACAGCAGACACAGCAAGGCGCCTAACAGCTACCAATGATCTTAAACAAAAAAATGTATAGAAGCCACCATTGCTGACCTCTCCTTTCGAAAATCTAACTTGCCTGACTGTCATGCTGACCCAGTGCCTTGAAAAACAAGGTTTCAGATCAGAAGTTCTGACTTTTGAATTTGAAAGATCATATCGTTACATATAATGGCCAACGTTAGAATTACAGCAGGCTTAGCTGGGAACCAAAGATCACACAGACTCCATCTTTCAGAAAACAGCGATTATCAGAAAAGATTTACTGTCTGAATCTGGCTGCAGAAAAGGCTTTTGATTCCAGCAGCCAGGACGAGGTGACTCCACTTAAAGCGGAGGTCCACCCAAATTTTTTTTTTTTAAAAGCCAGCGGCTACAAATACTGCAGCTGCTGACTTTTAAAAAATGGACACTTACCTGTCCAGCGCGCCCGCGATACGAGGCTGAGCAATCGGATGCTGCCGCCGCCATGCTCAGTGAGGGAATCAGGAAGTGAAGCCTTCGGCTTCGAAGACAGCAGGGGGGGGTGACGCGAAGAGGCGTCAATACCCGGAAGTGGTGCAAATACCTGTTTTATACAGGTATCTGCACCCCCCTCCCCCCAGAAAGGTGCCAAATGTGACACCGGAGGGGGGGAGGGTTCCGAAAAGCAGAAGTTCCATTTTTGGATGGAACTCCGCTTTAAGTCGGCCATAGATGGATCAGCAGTAACCTGTAGAATTTTGACCCGTCTTTTGGCAGGCTGGTTGTACAACCAGCCTGTCTTGCTTTTTTTGCACAATTATTGTATTCTGATGGCTGGAAATCCTCCAGCTGTCAGAATATAATAGCGATGCAGGAGGGATTCCCCCATCAACACTGACTGTGTCTTTCTCATTCAACCAGTGGGTTGAACGAAAAAAAAAAAAACTGACAGATTGCTGCATCAAGACAAGCAATATTGATGCAGCAATCTCTAGCGCTGAGACATTGTATTCTGACAGGGGTGACAACTCCAATCCCCCTCTCCTGCCCTAATGCACTGATCAGCATTCGCAGTCATTGGCTACAAGTACTGATCAAGTGCTTGACTGGCTTCTGTAGAACAGACAGCTGTACACATGGACTGAAAGACGTCCCGTTCCTGCTGAACCCCGTCCCATGTGTAACCAGGCTTTACAATGTTGCAGTCTGATCACTAAGGCTGCATTCACACCTGAACATAGCGTTTTCAGGCAGAAAGTTGCCCAATTTTACCGCGAGTTTGCAGCGTTTTTTACCGAAATTTTGTACAGGTCCAAGGTTCACCAATGTAAAAAGCAGAAAAATGCCCAAATCAGTCCGATTCGCGCGTTTTGGAGTGGAGATGTGAACCATCTCCATAGAGAATAATAGATTTTTCCCCCCTCTAGCGTTTTGTAGCTTCAGGCGACAAAACGCTCAGGTGTGAATGCAGCCTAAGGGCAGAGAAAGAGGAAATCTTTGCTCGTGCTTGGTATCATCTTAGTCTAGCCAGTTGAGAACAAGGCATTTTCTGACACTTTTTGTTTACATGTGAAAATGTTTGTTTATTTTTCGCTAGAAAAATAGTTAGAACCCCCAAACATCGTTTTTTTTTTTTTTTAAAGCAGAGGCCCTAGAGAATAAATTGGTGGGTTTTGCAATTTTTTATGTCAAACGGTATTTACACAGCGATTTTTCAAATGCAGTTTTTGGGGAAAAAAATACACTTTCTAAAATTGAATGCAAAAAAACACAATACTTAAACCAATTTTATTGTAAAATATAAAAGATGACGTCACGTCGAGTAAATAGATATCAAACATGTCACGCTTTAAAATTGCGCATGCCCGCACAAACGGCGACAATGTACATTTTATTTAAAAATTTAATTTTGATGAATTACACCTAAAAAGGGAAATCACATCTAAAAAGGGATGCAGACCATGCCACTTTCCTCATTAGAATCCTGCAGGTGCAGCAGTTTTATAATAATGATAAAATCATTTGCATACAGATTCACGTGGACACAGACAACCGCACAGCTATTTCTCCAGAATAAACACAAAAGGTAGGAATCTGCAACATCCCTGCATGTTTTGTTTTTTTCCTCAACAAAAGTGGAGTTACTCTTTAGCCACCTCGCGCCCGCCGTACGAGAATATACGGCCGCAAGGTGGTTGTCAAATGCCGGGAGGCCGTTATTATACGGCCTCCTCTATTTGGCCACAGGGGGGCGCACGTGCCCGGCGCTTCACTGCAATGCCGATGCGCGTGCCTGGCGGCCGCGATCGGCGGTTACAGAGACAAGGACATGGATCTCTGTGTGTAAACACAGAGATCCATGTCCTGTCAGGGAGAGGAGACCGATGCTGTGTCCCTTGTACATAGGGACACAGATCGGTCACCTCCCCCAGTCAGTCCCCTCCCCTCACAGTAAAAATCACTAATAGGGAACACATTTAACCCCTTCCTCGCCCCCTAGTGTTAACCCCTTCCCTGCCAGTCACATTTATACAGTAATCAGTGCATATTTATAGCACTGTTCGCTGTATAAATGTGAATGGTCCCAAATTAGTGTCAAAAGTGTCCGATGTGTCCGCCATAATGTCGCAGTCACAAAAAAAATCACTGATCGCCGCCATTACTAATAATAAAAAAAAAATTATAAAAATGCCATAAAACTACCCCCTATTTTGTAAACGCTATAACTTTTGCGCAAACCAATCAATAAACGCTGATTGCGATTTTTTTTTACCAAAAATATGTAGAAGAATACGTATCGGCCTAAACTGAGGAAAAAAATATAAAACATTTTTTAAAAAATGGGATATTTATTATAGCAAAGAGTAAGAAATATTGCTTTTTTTTCAAAATTGTCGCTCTATTCTGGTTTATAGCGCAAAAAATAAAAACCGCCGAGGTGATCAAATACCACCAAAAGAAAGCTCTATTTGTGCGAAAAAAAGGACGTCAATTTTGTTTGGGAGCCACGTCGCACGACCGCGCAATTGTCATTCAAAGCGTGACAGTGCTGAAAGCTGAAATTTCGCCTGGGCAGGAAGGGGGTATATGTGCCCAGTAAGGAAGTGGTTAAAGGAAGTTAGTACTAACTTTGTAGGCGACAAAGCAGCAGTGAAGCTTTACCTTTACAGTTCTGCCCATCTCCCTGTAAGACTGGTACAGGGGCATTTTTCAACACTGTCTCCCAAAATATAGTGCCCAGTCCCTGAATTTTTTGATCTGTAGGCCGATCCTATTACATGGGAGGCAATAAAGATATCAACATTCAGAAAGTCAGAGGGTTGCAGTGGTGCTGTAGAAGGTATTAGCATCTGCCTGCCCTACAGCATCAATGGTACCTTGCTACCAATAAAGATGGTGCAGACTTGATTTTCCTGTCTCGCTGGAGTGAGACTCATATCTGTTAAACAGATCTGGAAAAAATAAATGATATCGTGCAGATTCGTCAGTAATCCAGTCTTTTGTGTGATGCCACTTGCTGTAATTAAAATGCTTTGTTATGGAAAAGTGCGTGAGCAGTAATTGGGAGTTCGCTAACGCCATCTACCCTCGGATCAGAGAGGAAATGATTAGCTAAAGTGCATGATGACTGCATCCCCAGGACATGGCCAGGATTACACCAATGTCATATTTACAAATGCAAAACGGGCCATGAAACACCTGCCAGCTTCTTCAAATCCATTTATTAAGTTATTAACACGTCGTCATATGTTGGGTAGATGGAGGCACGGCAAACTGTCTCGACAGGACCATGTCACCTTCTGTTATGATGGCAGCAGTGGAGCCAGCTGGCAGAGGAGGCGATGAAGGTACAGCCCACTGAATGTTACAAACTGACATGCTGGTACTGAAGAGAATGACACAAAGGCCCTTAGAAAAAATAAATCTTAAGGAAAAAAAAAAAGTTTTATTGCCCAAAAGGCAACCAACCTTCTTTTAGGCCCCTTTCACACGGGACGGATCAGTCATGATCCGCCCCGTGAACCTCCGCTTGCTCAGCTAGGCGTAACTCCTAGAGGCAGAGGCATGATGGGATTTGTAGTTTCACCACAGCTGGGGTGCCAAGGTTGCCTACCCCTGCTATAGACAATCATATTTCTATTACAGATTCATTACAAAGGATGAAATTGAATGGACTAGAAAAGGCAATTTTCAAAACTCCTTTATATTATTCCCAATACAGTCATGCAGCCTCTGTCATATTGTTCAATTGGGACATTTTACTGTGAACTTGTGCTTTGCATATACTTGTGGGCTGTTCTCCTTTACAGATGCATAATCACTTACCCTAGAGTCCCCCTGCAGCATTGAAGAGAAGCCCTGAATCGGCTACTAGTCATAATTTGCTGTAGGATGCCAGAGTGGCCAAGCACCAGCCTGAGGTCACTTTGCTTTCATAAGTGAACAGAGAGGCCTAGGAAGCATTGGAACGATTGTGGACACGACCACCACACCCATATGAGCTTGTTGGCCATCCCATTATAAAACTATGGCCATTAATATAGACTTGGCCTCCACTTTGCAGCTACAGGTAGTCCCTGGTTTACAAACAAGAAAGGGTCTGTAGGTTTGTCCTTGTATGTATGTATGTATGCATGCATGCATGCATGCATGTATGTATGTATGTAAGTTGGAGAAAGAAAAAAAAAAAAAAGGAGGGTGCACCGACCTAGTGCATTACCACTTAAAACTTTTATTAAAAAAATAGATAAAAAGCAATGATCCTACTCACAAAAAGGAGCTTAGGTAAACACTTTTCTGACAGTTGAGCTGGAATTCTTGCCACCTGCCAACAGGACTCGATGACAGAGAGGGATGGTAGCTACCATTGACAATCTAGGCTCTGAGGAAAGGTGTGTGCCCCAGAAACGCGTCAGCTGTCCAGACATTTGAGGTATAGTCCGACCCTAAGCGTTTACCTAAGCTCCTTTTGTGAGTAGGATCATTATTTTTATCTATTTTTTAATAAAACTTTTAAGTGGTAATGCACTAGGTCGGTGCACCCTCCTTATTTCTTTCTTTCTATAGCCGTATGAACACCCATTGTTCTGAGGAGGGCTGCAAGACTATAGACTTTGCCTTAAGATAGAACCACACTACCCGTGTTTGACGAAACACCAGAGCGCAGGAGATTTTTGTTTTACTGTAGGTAAGTTTGAACAGGTACGTTTTTTTTAAGTGCAACTTCTGCCCAATTTTTTTTTACAGTTTTTGGATAGCATAAGGAAGGGTCAACACCCCTGTAACATTTGTTTTGTTATCTATGTCCCTGTTCAGAAGATTTCACCTCACTTTCTCTCCCCGTGACAATTGAATTTGGAACATTTTTGATTGTTGTGGAAAAAAGGATTGGTGATAAAGCTGATAAAAAGGTGATAAAACACCTTTTCCAATGATAATCCTTATAGGGGTGAATTCCCATATCTAGGTGTATAACAGTCTCCTCTCTTCTGAGAAAACTTTACACAAGATTTTGTAGTGCGTATTTGGGAATTTGGTCAAAAGAGAATTTGTGAGGCCAGGTACTGATGTTGGATGAGGAGGCCTGGATAGCAATCTGTGATCCAATTAATTCCAAAAGGTGTTCATAGTAGGGTTGGGGTCAGGGCTCTGAGCAGGCCACTCAGGATTCTCCACACCCAACCATGTCTTTAAGGAGCTGGCTTTGGACACACACAGATATCCTGGAATAGAAAAAGGCCTTCCTCAAACTCTTGTCACAAGGTTGGAAGTGCATATTTGTCTAAAATTTCTTTATGGGTTGCATCATTAGCAGTACCCTTTACAGCAGGGGTCTCAAACTGGTGGCCCTCCAGCTGTTGCAAAACTACAAGTCCCATGAGGCATTGCAAGGCTGACAGTTACAAGCAAGACTCCCACAGGCAGAGGCATGATGGGACTTGTAGTTTTGCAACAGCTGGAGGGCCGCTAGTTTGAGACCCCTGCTTTACAGGATACCCTTGAACTCAGTAATTTGGAGATTTTGGACAATTAATTAGGGCAGTAACTATCAGGCTTCAAGTGACCCCTTACGAAACCTGAAGACTCATAATTAGACAATGTAAGTAAAGCAACATTGTACATTTTAGAATACATTACTCATAGATAAAGAATTGTAAAAGATTATAACTAGTCGTGTATGCATTTCTCTACAGAGCTTAGTTATGAAGACTTTTGTGTTGATGACTTTGGTTTCTCCAGATAGGAAGTGAGGGAAACTCTCCAACAAGAGTACTAACCCTTTGTCATATCATTACCGTATATACTCGAGAATAAGCCGACCCGAATATAAGCCAAGGTACCTAATTTTACCCCAAAAAACTGGGAAAACGTATTGACTCGAGTATAAGCCTAGGGTGAGAATGCAGCAGCTACTGTAAGTGGAAAAGAGGGACAACAATGCCCATTTGCAGCCTCACTGTGTCCATTTGCATGCCTCACTGTGCCCAACCTCACTGTGCCCATTGCCACCTCACTGTGCCTGAGTCAGTGTACCTGAAATTCTTGACAGGCTGCGGGTGTCCATTCATTGTTTAAAAGTTGCGGTCTCCTCCTGGTTCCCGTTCCGTGATAGGCGTTTCCCAGCAGCCTATCACATGCGTCTTCTCATCCTCTGACTCAGTTTCCCAGCAGACACTGTGTTCAGTGTTCCGCCAATCACAGACGTCTTTTCATCCTCGGACAAAAGAACGTCTGTGATAGGCGGAACACTGAACACAGTGTCTGCTGGAAAAAAGCCCATCACGGAAGGGACCAGGGGGAAGCCGCGACTTTTAAACAATGGACGTTCGCAGCCCTTCAGGTACACTCAAGTATAAGCCGAGGGGTGTATTTTTAGCCCTAAAAAAAGGGCTGAAAAACTTGGCTTATACTCGAGTATATACGGTAAGTGAAAAAAGAAAAAAAAGCAATTTGCATTAATTTTTCAGACATTCAATTGGATCAAGACAACCGCCCTGCCATATACACCATATATTTAAATTACAATTTGTAAAACGTAGTACGGGTCTTTTAACTTTTCCAATCAAACTGGTTGAAATTGTAAAATGGTCTTGTGTATGGCCTGCAATACAACCCTCTGTACAGTTCAGATTGAGGTGGAAAACTTGACATCCTCATTGGATGGTGCAAAAGAAAAACAGCTCAGAAGCAAAAATAAAATTAAAAAACACAAGGCAAGCCTGGCAAAGCAACAATTGTAATTGAAAATCAAGATCAGGGTGTCCTAGAAAAAGTGTATTCCAAAGTAAGAAAGACTCATCACGTGATACATCTGAATCCTGCCTTTCATCCCATTGCGAAAACAGGTCAAACTCACGTCTTGGTATTGCAGCTAGTTAGTGGAGCAAAGCATGATGGGAGCAGGATGGGAATTCAGCTAGCTGATGTCTACAGCAACAGAGGATAAAAGCCGCAGGCCGTCTCCTAATATTAAATAAGATACAACCGGTGACCATCTGGCAGATGAGAATTTTCCTGAGGAAAAGATAGAGGAAGGCAGGCAGTGAAATCATCCATGGCTGTGTGAACCAGGCAGAACACGGCTTCCCTAATGTACCAGACACAGAGATCCGGACTGGTGCCACGAGATACCAACTACTGAACGCAGCCTTTCATCAGCAACGGCACTGCCCGTCTAGGCTGGATAATACATTGAATTACAGCTGAACTCTAAATACACACTTGAAATATAGAAATGTGAGCTGTTTTATATGTCAACTTTTTATTTCTTTCCATTCACAGTGGATTGTTACACAAATCTCTTACGCGGCATAGACAGCTCCGTGACCTGACTTTTCTTGCAGCAGTTAAACGACACAGCAGGGACACTTCCCCACCCCCTGCCTGTGATTGGACAGCGAAGGAGCAGACTGATAAGGTTATCCTGCTACTCTGTTTACTGTTTTATTTACACAAAGAAACTCAATTTATTCAATGGAATTCACATTATTAATCAAACAATCCCCTATGTATATTGTTATGCATGAGGCTCAAGAATGCCCTAAAAAAATTTGAAAAGTTTTGGTCCCCTTGCTTAAATTCACAAGCTATGACACTGCATGAATAAGGTGGTTTTCAAATATATAGAGATATGCAAGTGAAAGCTACAAGGTTTCTTGACCCTTCCATTGCTGTTTAATTTACTTGATAGATTTACATGTGATACTTTGATTAAATAGCAGGCATTTTGTCTTATATTGTCTTGATGAAATAGGTGGACTCTTAGTTATCCATTTTCTGTTTGTACGATTGGTACTTTTCTACTTATGTGTGGAGCTCTAATCCTCTAACACCAATGATATGGTACCACTCTTCCCACTGACACCACTGATGGGGCACTATGCCTCTGACTAACACCAATGATGGGGCGTCCTTCCTCCCACTGGCACCAATGGTGGAGCACTATGCATTTGACTAACACCAATGATGGGGCGTCATTCCTCCCACTGACACCAATGGTGGAGCACTATGCATATGACTAACACCAATGGGTAGACATGGGAGCCGTCAAAAAATTTGTTTAGTTTCGTATATAAAAAAAAAAATCGTAATTCTCAATTCGTGTACGGAATTTAATTTGGATTCGTACGAAATACGAATTTCGTACGAATCGTTAATATTGAACTCTACGGACTCATGCCGCGTACAGACGATCGGAAATTCCTACAACAAAACCGCGTATTTTTTTTCCGAGGGATGTTGGCTCAAACTTGTCTTGCATACACACGGACGCACAAATGTTGTCGGAAATTCCGAACGCCAAGAACATGGTGACGTATAAGATGTACAACGGCACTATTAAAGGGAAGCTCAATACCATAATTCGTACTTTCGGACGGGGTAGAGTACATTGTTTTTGTTGATTCTGGACACAACTCCTACTTTCGTAACTTTTTTTTTGTTTGTTTCTTTCGTATTAGTTGAAAATCGTTATTTGGTAGTTTGGATTCGGATAATTTGGATCCGAAATTCGTAAACGAAATTTCGTATTTCGTACAGAATTCGTATTCATAAAAATTCGTGATTCGTACAAATGTACGAATTTCGAAAAATTCGTACGAATTTCCGATTCGTACAAAACTAATCGCACATGTCTAATGATGGGGTGTCATTCCTCCCACTGACACCAATGGTGGAGCACTATGCATTTGACCAACACCACTGATGGGGCAACATTCCTCCCACTGACACCAATGGTGGAGCACTATGCCTCTGACCAACACCAATGATGAGGCGTCATTCCTCCCACTGACACCAATGGTTGGGCACTATTCCTCTGACCACTGATGGGGCATCATTCCTCCCACTGACACCAATGGTGGAGCACTATGCATTTGACCAACACCAATGATGGGGCGTCATTCCTCCCACTGACACCAATGGTTGGGCACTATTCCTCTGACCACTGATGGGGCATCATTCCTCCCACTGACACCAATGGTGGAGCACTATGCATTTGACCAACACCAATGATGAGGCGTCATTCCTCCCACTGACACCAATGGTTGGGCACTATTCCTCTGACCACTGATGGGGCGCCATTCCTCCCACTGACACCAATGGTTGGGCACTATTCCTCTGACCACTGATGGGGCATCATTCCTCCCACTGACACCAATGGTGGAGCACTATGCATTTGACCAACACCACTGATGGGGCGACATTCCTCCCACTGACACCAATGGTGGAGCACTATGCATTTGACCAACACCAATGATGAGGCGTCATTCCTCCCACTGACACCAATGGTTGGGCACTATTCCTCTGACCACTGATGGGGCGCCATTCCTCCCACTGACACCAATGGTGGAACACTATGCATTTGACTAACACCAATGATAGGGGTTCATTACTCCCACTGACACCACTGATGGTGTACTATGCCTCTGACCAACACCAATGATGCAGAGTTATTACTCCCACTGACACAAATGATGGTGCACTATGCTTCTGACTAACAACAATGATGGGGCATCATTCCTCCCATGGACACCATTGATGGGGCACTTTGCCTCTGACTAACCCCAATGATGAGGCATCATTCCTCCCACTGACACAAAGGGTGGGAAACTATGCCTCTAACACCAATGATGGGGTGCGATTCCTCCCATGGATACCACTGATGGGGCACTATGCCTTTGATTAACACCAATGACTGGTCGCCATTCCTCCCAATGGTGGGGCACTTTTCCTTCCACTGAAACCATTGATGGGCCACCATTCTTTCTACTTTGAAACCAATGATGGGTCACTTTTCCTTTCATTGACACCAATGGTAGGACAATTTCTCTTTACACTGACCACAGATGCCAGGCCATTTTTATTCCTGCACTGGCCACCAAACTTGGGTGATTGTTTACCATCAGTGACACCACTGCATTTTCCACTTCCACTGGCCATAGTCTGGCCCTCCCAATGACTGAAGGAACTTACCCTTCGATTAGAAAGTTTAATGCCCTAATGCACTACAGCTTTTAAGAAACAAAGGAGTTAGAGAAAGTCTGCTTCCACAGTGGTGCCATTCTTCACAATAGCAGGGTAAGGTTGTACGCCATTTGTAAATCACACACCTGGGGGGAAGGGAGTAGCTCAAAGTAGTTAACAAATTAATATAATTTAAGAGTGTGCCGCAGTCTCTGCCAAGACAGAGGAGGCAGGAAGCCAAACACAGGGACAAGAATAATGAGTCACAAATGTATTTCATTTTACTTTCTATATGTCGGCCAAATGAACTTCCGGAAAGTTGAACAGCCAGGGCCGAGTATTAGAGGGCCACTTCTTTAGGTCACCTCTGGGAGAGCCGACACAGCCGACGTTTAATCTGACTATATTTTGCCATCCCTGGTTCCTTTTTTTTTTGCCCTCATCAAAACGTTAATAAAATGCTTTATTTTAGGCCCACTGACGTCATCACAGGGTCTCTGTGCTTCTTTAAGCAATACAGGCAGATCATGGTTAGTGGGAGGGGCTAGCTGGATGCTGTACATATCTTCCTGAAAACATCACAGCAAACTCAAGATCCCAAGCCATGATACAAGCAATGGGCTGGCTCTTTAGTGGGTTTAGGCAAGTGGTCTCCAAACTGCGGCCTTTTGCATGCTTTTATCCAGCCCTTGAGGTATTATTCCTTCCGCTATAGGCAACAATAGGGCATAGCTCATGCCACCGACAATAGGGCCATATTCTTCCCACTGGCACCATCAATGGGGCACTATTCCTCCCACTGACACCAATAATGGGGCACTATTCCTCCCACTGACACCAATAATGGGGCACAATTCCTCCCACTGACACCAATAATGGGGCACCATTCCTCCCACTGACACCAATAATGGGGCACCATTCCTCCCACTGACACCAATAATGGGGCACCATTCCTCCCACTGACACCAATAATGGGGCACCATTCCTCCCACTGACACCAATAATGGGGCACCATTCCTCCCACTGACACCAATAATGGGGCACCATTCCTCCCACTGACACCAATAATGGGGCACTATTCCTCCCACTGACACCAATAATGGGGCGCTATTCCTCCCACCGAAACCAATAATGGGGCACTATTCCTCCCACTGACACCAATAATGGGGCGCTATTCCTCCCACTGACACCAATAATGGGGCGCTATTCCTCCCACTGACACCAAGAATGGGGCTATAAACAAAAATAGAGCAAAAATGCTATATTTTTTACTATTTGCTATAATAAACATCCCCCAAAAATATACAAAAAAACTTTTTTTTCCTCGGTTTAGGCCGATACGTATTCTTCTACATATTTTTGGTAAAAAAAAAACAAAAAAAAAAAAAACACAATAAGTGTTTGATTGGTTTGCACAAAAGTTATAGCATCTACAAAATAGGGGATAGTTTTATGGCATTTTTATTAATATTTTTTTTTTTTCCTTACTATTAATGGCGGCGATCAGCGATTTTTATCGTGACTGCGACATTATGGCAGACACATCGGACACTTACCTCTCCCCGTTCTTCAGCTCTGTGACCCGATCGGGGGACACTGGCGGCGATCGGGTCCACGGGTCCTGCGGACACGGTCACGGAGCTTCGGACCAGGTCGCGAGTGCGCCGCCACCGGGGGTGGCGAGCGCGCCCCACGGGTTGCAAATCTAAAGGGGACGTACCTGTACGCCCTTATGCCCAGCCGTGCCATTCTGTCAACGTATATCGTCGCGCGGCGGTCCTTAAGTGGTTAACATGATTCTAACATGAGCAACACCACAGGACAGGCAAACAGGTACAGGTAGACGCGTTTCGCACTTATTCATTACGTAGAGATTCATCACTACCTCTGTGTGCAGCCATCCATTCTTTTTTTATACAAATTGGACGGCTGGGGAGCTGAGGCTAGCACCCCTGGGAGAAGTCCATTCCCCAGCTTACCTGGTTCCATCACTCACCTGGAGTGTCTTTTTCTTTTCTTATTGCTGATATTTTTTTTTAAACCAGAGTATAGAGTCGCTTTAAAGTGGTTGTAAACCCTCCCCCGGAAGTTACACCTACAGGTAAGCCTAGATTAAAGCTTACCTGTAGGTGTTTGCAATATCTCCTAAACCTACACGGTTTAGGAGATATTTGCCAAAAGGTATACACCGTTGTCTACGGCGCATGCGTGCCGTAGACAACGGTGCATTCACAGTGAGAATCCCCATTCACAAATCCGGCTTTGCCGGATTTGACGGCTCCCACGCACAAGCGTGGAGTGACGTTTTCGCCGCTCCGGCCAATCACAGTGCTCTGTGATTGGCCGGAGTGGCGATACCCGGAAGTAACCTTCCGGGTATCTGGAGAGATAGCTACGGCTTCGGGGGCTTGAATCCAAGGTAAGTAATGCATAATGAGCTAGTATGCTAGTCATACTAGCTCATTATGGCTTTGTCTTGCATGTGTTTTTTATAAAAAATTCCAGGGTTACAACCACTTTAAATCTCACATAAAATCACTTTAGCACCATGCACAAGCGTCTTCCTGCAATTTTCGGCCCTCTGAGGTCACCCTCGCTCAAGTAAGTAGCCCAGAAGCCACGTATACAATAACTAAATGTAACCCTTTTTTGTTAAAAAATATTTTTGTAACTTAAATTTTTACCATGGGAGATGGAGGTCCGCAGGATAAGTGGACCCTCTTTATAGCCTTTTCTTTTTGTTTTGTTTTTCGAACAAGGCCCGGATCTGCGACTTTCCAGAGAAGGATGTAGCCAGGCCACAGATTGAGAGGCTACCCTGGGTGATCTTTATACATGGAGGGAGAGGACAAGCAATCTGTACAAACAATCTGTAACATTTTAGCACCCTGGGAGAGTTTATGGTGGACCTGTGTCCCAGCTGTGCCCCTCACAGCTCTGTGTTTTTACAGTTGTCGCCTGAATACTATAAATAGCTCCGAAGCTTCCACACATCCAATGCATGTGGCCTCCAGCCTTGCGTTCTGATGAGAAGCCCAGATTTGGCGCTGAACAGAAAGGAGCCCCCGGTGTTGACAAAATGGAAGTCTATATACAAAAACTGCTACGACTTAAGGATCTGCTGGCGTTTTATAATGTAGTTACCACATCACAGAATATCGGCTTATTGACTGGGGAAGGCAAAACTTTCCCGTGTATCTGCCAGAATTCCCATCTCCTTGTACCCTTCTGGCACGCTGGGCATTGAAGAGAACCTGTGCTCAGTTTTAAAGTAAATCAATCTCCTAACTGGATGACATTTAATTTGCTCACAGTGTATCATAAACAATGACTATGTTTTTAACTTTTTTTTTTTTTACATCCTGGTTTTGCTGACCTCCTCCATCCTTTTTCACACACTCCATCTATATACCAGGGATATGCAATCAGCGGACCTCCAGCTAATGTAAAACTACAAGTCCCATCATGCCTCTGCCTCTCGGGGTCATGCTTGCTGCTGTCAGAGTCTTGCTATGCCTCATGGGACTTGTAGTTCTGCAACAGCTGGAGGTCCGCCAATTGCATATCCCTGCTATATTACACTTGCTCCAGTGTTGGCTGCATATCAGTCATTTGTACTGGACCAGCTCTCCAATAGTGACAACGGTGGATCATGCCTGCACCATGTGTGCAGGGACATCCACTTTTAGTCTCCACCAGGAGATTACGTGATAGGCCAACAATGCATGAGCACAGCTGGGAAACAGTTGTCACCAAATAACAGGAAGTGTCTGAACATGGACCTTCGTGGCGGGATCACCAAGTATTACTTTAAATCTGAACTCCAGGAATTATTTGTTACATTGGTCCAGCTTGGCACAATTTAGGTGTGCATTATCCACTTCCCGTCCGCCCCATAGCAGTTTTACTGCTACAGGGCAGCTCTCCTGTGCAGAATCACATATATATACGATTCTGCACTTCTGCCTGCAGAGGGTGCGCCTGAGCTGCTTCTGCTGTGAATAAAATTCATCTCTTCCCCTAGTAAAAGCACCTTACACAGGACACAAAAACACAGGCTAAACACACATTTAACCTTTTGATCGCCCTAGATGTTTAACCCCTTCCCAGCCAATGTCATTAATACAGTGCATATTTTTAGCACTGATCACTGCATTAGTGTCACTGGTTCCCACAAAGTGTCAGTTAGTGTCCAATTGTCTGCCACAATATCGCAGTCCCACTATAGGTCGCTGATCGCTACCATTACTGGTATTAAAAAACAAATGAAAAAATTCCCTAAATATATACCATGGTTTGTGGACACTATAACATTTGCGCAAACCAATATACGCTTTTTGTGATTTTTTTTTTTTACCAAAAACATGTAGCAGACTACATATTGGCCTAAATTTATATAGAAATATTTTTTTTATTGGATATGTTTTATAGCAGAAAAAAATAATTGTTTTTTGTTTTCAAAATTGGCCATTTCTGTTTATAGTACAAAAAAGAAAAAAAATGCAGCAGTGATCAAATACTACCAAAAGAAAGCCGTATTCCAAGCCCAGTGCTGCATCTGTCGCCTGCCGTCTCTAACACTGAGAACTGAGCGATCAAACACTGCCGATCACTAGGTTCTCAGGGCTCCCTGAGCACAGAGCTGATGATGGTCAGTCAGCAGCTCTCTACTCTGCCCCTCCGTGCTCACTGGAGCGCTGGCCTGTGGGGGGGTGGGAGCGGCTCGCTGAGAGACTGAGCCGGATGTCGGTGTCCTATCATTCTGGGTCCCTTATCAGATAGTGCCCGTGTTGGACTGCGCATGCGCAGCCCGATATCACGGAAATCTCAGAAACTAAACATCTGTTCCATCAGCTGTTGTTGGAGCATGCGCAGTTAACAATGGCGCTCGCTCCCACCGCTCGTTCTATAAGATGGAGGACCCATCTCAATAGAACAGCGCTGGCCGCGCTCACTCAAATTAAAGGGGCGGGTGTATTATTGAGCAGTCATTTTTGAGAGGATGTTTATCACAATAAACTGCAGGGCGTGTTTACAGAACTCTAGGGCTCACTCAATACAGCAAGGGGCAGATGGTTTTAGAAAAGGGACGGGTCTATTATTAAGCACTGGGCAGCATAAACGTCTTCTATTAAGTGAGCGTGGGCTATTATAATCATTTAGAGCAAGGGGATGCTTTCATAAAAGCATCCCCTTGCTGTATTTCAGTGAGCGCGGCCAGCGCTGTTCTATCGAGATGTGTCCCCCATCTGATAGAATGAGCGGCGGGAGCGAGCGCCACGTTAACTGCGCATGCTCCAACTACAGCTGATGGAACAGCTGTTCAGTCTCGGAGATCTCCGTCATCTCCGATTGCGCATGCACAGTCCAACCCGGGCACTATCTGATAGGGGACCCAGAATGTTAGAACACTGGTTCAGGCTCTGTGACGTCAGCCGACAGCGGGCTTCAGACCGCTGTCTGCTGAAAACGGGTCACAGGAGTGCAGAACGAACTGCACTCCTGTGATCCCCTGGAGAAGTACAGCCAAACGAGCTTTGGTTGTACTTTTCCTTTAAAGAGATCACAGTGCTCATGACAATGCCTTCATCTGCTTTTTTTTCTGCAGAAGGATGGCACCATCATAGATCAGGCATCACCCAGGGTCAGCACCTACTTCTTAGACTGAGAGGATGGCTTGGCCTTGGGGAGAACAAACATGTAAATATTGGTGCCTGTGCAGTTTACAAATGACACAGATCAGCCCCCTGCTACAGTGTCTGGTGACTTGCTACAAACTTACAATGTTGCAGTCTGATCATTGGGGGAGAGAAGAGGAAATGCCTGCTCCTACCTGCAGCTGACTGATGACATCATCTCAGCCTAGTCATTGGACTTGAGCTCAAAAGATGTTTTTTTTTTAAGATAAAATTTTATTTTAATTTTTAATACTGTTGCTGTATATTGTGAAACGTCAGAACTTATTCATGTCGATTCGTAAAGATCCTGAGAGGTCCTCTAACAGCATTAAACTGAAGCTTCTTTTATATCTGCTGGCGTTCAGCTTTAAAATCCGTATTTGATAAGGAAAAAGAAAAGGGGCCAATAAAGGAGTGTTTTGTTGTTTGATGTGAAGAAGGGTGACGCAGCCCCAGACTTTCCCAGGGAGCCGACCATTTGAAGAACAGGAAGCCGGCCAATGAAGCGGCTCAATTGCCTGTGCTAATCTTTTGTAATTCTGATCTCGTGGGTAGGGACACGACTCCTGATTCCAGAGCAAACTTCCTCTGATAGAGCCGTGCAAGAATTATTAATAACAGGAAATAAAAGCATTGAATTCTTAGTGACGTTCACCGACCACAATGGAACAAATAAAGAAGGTGGCCAGAGAAAAGGTTTGAGAGAGAGAATAATTTATAAAACATAAGAAATTCTCCAGAAAACCATTGAAGGACAATGGACAGCAAACGTGTTGGTCTTTATACAGAGGTCACACATTCAGCTTTCTTCGACAACGCCAAACCGGACAACGAATAAGACGGCGGGCAGAGGATCCAGGTTTCGACCTCTGCTTCTGAAAATGCTGGTTTTCTGGCAGTTCTGCTTACCCAATGGCTTCAGTACTTGGAATAATCCTCCCTGCCGGCCCACAGTGTTCTGTAGAATGTACAATAAGCTGCACCTCTGGAAGAAGCCAGAGAAAAGATGCCGGTGTCTTGTCACATTCGGATCCCCATCACAGATTGCTCCGGAAGTGACGTTTCGTCACCGCCATCTTGCTACACCCCACACTCCTGCACAGTAATGATAGAGTGAGAAGGGGGCAAGCGGACATCTTGTTACACCCACCAGAGTTTTAGATTTCACAGTTATTTTCAACACAAAACGGAGCTTATATACTTAAATACAGTATTTGGAAATCCGACGGACTGTTTAGATGTTAAATTTTAAAAAGTAGCAGCAAACCTGCTGACCTTACATGGTTGCTAATGTGACAGAACACCTCTGATTTTCACATTTAACATTTAAACAGTCCGTCGGATTTACAAATACTGTAGTAAGACCCCATTCACACAGGGCCAACACGACTTCCAGCGTGACTTTGGGAGGCAACTTGGACACGACTTGAGTTTGAATCACAGCGCGACTTGGGGCGACTTCAGCATGACTTGGGGCGACTTACAACACGACTGAAGTCGCCTCCAGGACAGGAGGCTTTCCAGTGGCCAAACAAGAATCAGCTCTGTGGGAGGGAGGGGTTTGCCTGAGAAATGTATGTTCTCTTCCTGTATTGTTGCTTCTGTTAAGACAGTGATCCGAATTCTGAGGCAACTTCCATTGAAATCAATGGGTAAAAGTTGCCTACAAGTCGCCTAGAAGTCGGATTGAAGTAGTACAGGAACCTTTTTTTGAAGTCGGAGAGACTACAGTAGTGTACATTAAGACGGCTCCATTCACGTACATTGATTTTCTCATGCAGCGCGACTTGAGGCGACTTGGGGCGACTTGAAGTCGGATCCAAAGTTGCCCATGTGTGAATGGGCTCTTAAGCATATAACCTCCGTTTTGTTTTAAAAATAACTGAAATCTAAAACTCCGGTGGGTGTAACAAGATGTCCGCTTGCCCCCTTCTCACTCTATCATAACTGTGCAGGAGTGTGGGGTGTAGCAAGATGGCGGCAACGGAATGTCACTCCCGGAGCAATCTGTGATGGGGAGCCAAATGTGACAAGACACCGGCACTGACGTGGAACCTCTCATGTGTTGGACCATTGAGGAAGAGGTAAGTATTTCAGAATTCAGTCACACCTTAATGCTGCCGGCATCCACGCTGGACACATTTCCTCCAACTGAGTGACCACAACGGGGGCAAAGAGTGCAACAAAAACCTAGCACAGATTCTAACACTGCCCCATTCTATCCAAAGTCTGGGCAAAACCTATTTATTTATTTTTTTACTGTCAAGCTCCATCCCCACCAAACACATCATACATAGTTACAGAATTGGTATGGTGGTATGGTTGAATAAAGACACCAGTCCACCCAGTTCAGCCTGTGTGGGTGTGTTCACGTCAAAACCATTTCCCATATTCCTGTATATTACACGTTCATTAAGATGCCCATCTAAGGTTTTTTTTTTTTCCATTATCCACACTCTACGCTGACACCACCAACTGTGGAAGGGAGTTCAGGGAGGACCAGGGTTTTGCAGAGTGATGCAATTACTGTATAGTGTTATTTCTTGAGTGAATCCTTACCTGATGAGGTTAGTTGTACTCACCTGAGTCCGCCTCATCTAACGTTTCTCCCTAACACTGTTTCTGCCTGCGGGGACCACTAGCCCAGTGCCGAACGCTCGCCCTCACTGGCCTGCCCCCATCACTACGCTCCATCTGAGGTAGGTCTTCTTCTGGGTCCTGAGAGAACCCCTCCACTGACCAGTTATTGGAAAATGTCCATGTCATGCAGACAACGTGAACACCCAAAAGAAGGACCCATCTAGAAACGTCGGAACTAAGCATGGACGGGAAGGAAAAGAAACACCTTTTTCCCTCTCCATTCCCTGCACTCAATCAATTTTTTTAATGTAAAAAATAAATAAAAGGCTCCAGCTAAACCTGAACTTCGTTCATGAAACAGTATTATTTCTGCAGTTCCGTAGAGTGGTCTGAAGTGCCCACATCGCTTCCAGGTGGGAGCTGCCCATTGGCTGTTGAAAGGGCCTACTACAGAGTCCTGCAGCATCCAGCAGGATCGCCAAGTGAGGGGCGGATGAGAGACCGGTCAGCCAAACCAAAGAACACGAACAGCAGCCTTTGAACGCTGGTTACCCCTACAAGAGGCGCCCCAGAGATCACATGACCACAGATTCAAGTTCTGATGGATTTTTGAGGGTTTAGATATTTGCAGATGTTGCTCTTTTAGAGTTTACAGTATAATTCAAAAACCCATCATTACAATCTTGGAACTAGCAGGCCCTTTTAATGAGCTGGGGACAAAATCCTTCCATGAATGCATTCTGAAGACAGTTACAGGGAGTTTTAATCCCAAATCACTAAAACTGTGTCATCAATTAATGGAAAACTGCTGAGATCTGAAATATTAACCGATGAACGTCAAGCCAGGCGTACGATATGACAGCGCAAAACTGCGGCAGCCAATCCACAGGGGCCACATGACCACAGCAAGTAGCAGCTTGCAATGTAGAAGAAGCGGACAGCCATATGGTCTGCATGTGTGTGTAATGAGGATGAATCGCAGGCTGTCCCAAAAAGTTACAAACATTTTTATAAATAGAAAAAAAAATAGCCCAGTTATGTTTGAAAGCTTAACTCCAGGCTGGAATAAAAAAAAGTACCCTTACAGTGGGGCACCCTCAACACTGCGGTGGTTATTAAATGCTCGCTATGTCCAGGGCTGGAATTAGGAGACTTACCTTTTTCCGGACCCCCCTCCAAATGTGAACCTGGGTCACTGCAGCCGCCTCTCTAAACCACTCACAGCTGCAGTTGCACGTTTGTTCCCATCGCATACAATGTTGGCCTAACAGCCCTGCACTGTACGTGATGATGCCAAAGGACTGTCCAGAGCTTGGAGAAGAAGAGGGTAAGTAATACAACTTCTTCCTCTACCCCTTCCTAGAAATAAAGAGCATTCAAAGTGGTTGTAAACCCTCTGGGGGAAGTTACACCTACAGGTAAGCCTAGATTAAGGCTTACCTGTAGGTGCATGCAAAAAAAACTAACGATCTCTACGCAGGAGTGACGTCGCGCGACTCCGGCCAGTCACAGAGCCAGAGTTTGCGGACCCCGGAAGAAGAGGGGTGAAGATGGGCGCTCGCTACTAGCGAGGAAATCGGGGACATCGCGGGCTTCTACTGCAGGTAAGTGACACATATACATACGATGCATAGTAGCCCATTATGCTTTACCTTTGCAGGGAAACAGAGGAAGTAAACCCATCAGGGTTTACTTACTCTTTAAAGTATATGTAAACCCAACATTTCATATTTCTCTATTTGTGCCTGATGTACCATGTACTTGTATGACAAAGTATCCTGTTCTCTTTGTATTGCTTCCTTTGTGTAAAATCCCTGGTGTTCCTGCCAGGCCCTCTGCTTTCCTAGTAAAAACTGACCACACTAGGCATGAGAGCTCAGTATGGTCAGTTTTCTGTCTGTAGGAACTTAGCCTGCTGTCCTTCAGTAGTCACACTTGGGCTGACACCCCCCCCTCCACAGCCATTCAATGGGAAGACCAGTGTGATGCGGCTTTTCCTTCCCAAGCTCTCTGTACTCCTTATGCAGCTGAGAACGGCAGATATACAATCACTTATTTAAAAAGGGGAAAAAAATATGTATTTATCTTTTTTTATATCTATACACAAATGTTTTGCCTTCCAACTGAATGGGTTGTTTTACAAGGAGATTGTTTACATATACTTTGACCCTTGCAGTTTAGGGAGATGCCACTGCAATGGAATTTTTTTGTTTCAGCCCGGAGTTCAGCTTTAAAGTATAGGTCCGGCAAAAACATTTTTTTCTAGCTTTGGATAAAGTGCGGAAGAATTAGAGCCTTTGCCAGGTTTTTACTGCAATCCAGGACTCCATTCGAGATATTTCAATCCACTTCCTGTCTTGGAGACAACGGTTTCACTAGACAGGAGAGCTATAGGTCTCAATCTTTGGATGTGTGTTGGATCCATGCAGACAGATCAATTCTTCCCCGCAGAGAGCAAGTGTCCCGCTCTGCAGCATGCTGGCAGGGGACAGGCTTTTCCAATCACAATTTAATTGCCTGCTAAAGGAAACCAACTCTTAACCCTTGCACGATGTCAAACCCGCATTTCATTGCGAGTTCATGTTCATGCACAGATGTCTATTGAAATCACCCCCAAAGTCGCCAAAAGTAGTGCAGGAACTACTTTTGGAAATTGGTGCGGCACCACAAAGTCATCATCGCACCAATTCGGACGGTGCTGTTGCCGGAAATAGGCTCCAATTTGACATGTCAAATCGCATGTCAAATTGGCCCGATGTGAATGGGGGCTAAGGCTCGGTTCACACTAAACCGCATGCAAATCGCACAGGAACTGCACTACATTCCTGTTCAATTCACATGCGATTCAGAGCAGGCTAAAAATCGCACTACATCGCAGGAAGTGCATGCACCTTTTTTTCAGATGCACCACAACCAGTTCACATGATTGTTTTGTACCATGCAATCTGGTGCAGCCAAACGTGCTGTGACCTGCGTTTGTACTGACACCCGCAGCAGATCGCAAGGGCAGTGCGGGAAACACACATGGATCTCACCGTTTTCCACACCGCATAAGTGTGAACCTGGCCTGGACTTTGCACACCTTTTATTTTGAGGCACCTGGAATGTACTTAGTGGATTTAAACTGAAAGTTAAGTTGGGCTTTAATATTTGAAGTCACACAATACAGGTCCTTCTCAAAAAATTAGCATATTGTGATAAAGTTCATTATTTTCTGTAATGTACTGATAAACATTAGACTTTCATATATTTTAGATTCATTACACACAACTGAAGTAGTTCAAGCCTTTTCTTGTTTTAATATTGATGATTTTGGCATACAGCTCATGACAACCCAAAATTCCTATCTCAAAAAATTAGCATATCATGAAAAGGTTCTCTAAACGAGCTATTAACCTAATCATCTGAATCAACTAATTAACTCTAAACACCTGCAAAAGATTCCTGAGGCTTTTAAAAACTCCCAGCCTGGTTCATTACTCAAAACCGCAATCATGGGTAAGACTGCCGACCTGACTGCTGTCCAGAAGGCCATCATTGACACCCTCAAGCAAGAGGGTAAGACACAGAAAGAAATTTCTGAACGAATAGGCTGTTCCAAGAGTTCTGTATCAAGGCACCTCAGTGGGAAGTCTGTGGGAAGGAAAAAGTGTGGCAGAAAACGCTGCACAACGAGAAGAGGTGACCGGACCCTGAAGAAGATTGTGGAGAAGGACCGATTCCAGACCTTGGAGGACCTGCGGAAGCAGTGGACTGAGTCTGGAGTAGAAACATCCAGAGCCACCGTGAACAGGCGTGTGCAGGAAATGGGCTACAGGTGCCGCATTCCCCAGGTCAAGCCACTTTTGAACCAGAAACAGCGGCAGAAGCGCCTGACCTGGGCTACAGAGAAGCAGCACTGGACTGTTGCTCAGTGGTCCAAAGTACTTTTTTCGGATGAAAGCAAATTTTGCATGTCATTCGGAAATCAAGGTGCCAGAGTCTGGAGGAAGACTGGGGAGAGGGAAATGCCAAAATGCCTGAAGTCCAGTGTCAAGTACCCACAGTCAGTGATGGTCTGGGGTGCCATGTCAGCTGCTGGTGTTGGTCCACTGTGTTTTATCAAGGGCAGGGTCAATGCAGCTAGCTATCAGGAGATTTTGGAGCACTTCATGCTTCCATCTGCTGAAAAGCTTTATGGAGATGAAGATTTCATTTTTCAGCACGACCTGGCACCTGCTCACAGTGCCAAAACCACTGGTAAATGGTTTACTGACCATGGTATTACTGTGCTCAATTGGCCTGCCAACTCTCCTGACCTGAACCCCATAGAGAATCTGTGGGATATTGGGAAGAGAAAGTTGAGAGACGCAAGACCCAACACTCTGGATGAGCTTAAGGCCGCTATCGAAGCATCCTGGGCCTCCATAACACCTCAGCAGTGCCACAGGCTGGTTGCCTCCATGCCACGCCGCATTGAAGCAGTCATTTCTGCAAAAGGATTCCCGACCAAGTATTGAGTGCATAACTGAACATAATTATTTGAAGGTTGACTTTTTTTATATTAAAAACACTTTTCTTTTATTGGTCGGATGAAATATGCTAATTTTTTGAGATAGGATTTTGGGGTTTTCATGAGCTGTATGCCAAAATCATCAATATTAAAACAAGAAAAGGCTTGAACTACTTCAGTTGTGTGTAATGAATCTAAAATATATGAAAGTCTAATGTTTATCAGTACATTACAGAAAATAATGAACTTTATCACAATATGCAATTTTTTTGAGAAGGACCTGTATAACCAATTTATTGCCCTCTGCATCACAGTGAAAACAAGCAAAAGTGAAAAAGGACCCGATACCCTCACAAACCATGCCCAACATGGCTTACATTTAGTGATGCACCAAAATTTCGGCCGCTGAAAATAGGGTTTCCAGTGTTGTGCCAAAACCAAAAAAGATGTCGATAATGGCTATCGAAAACGCCCGCGATTTTGTTGTGCTTATGGTATGTTTTTCATAGGTCATGTGACTCAAAAAGTGCATCAAAAACACAACACGGGTGGGTGCCTTATTGATGTGTTCTTGCTGCGTTTTCAATGGGGAGGTGCTGACCAAATATGCACAAGCAGGATTTTTAACACCATCTCAAAAGGTGATGATAATGGGCAATAAATTCATATTTAAATTCATGATATTACCGGTAAATCAAAAAGTTGAATAGAACAGAATTTTTTATATATAAAAAAAATATTTTTATAATTAGATAGATAGATATATATATATATAGAGATAGATAGATAGATAGATAGATAGATAGATAGATAGATAGATAGATAGATATATTTTTTTTAAAACCGTCAATTTCGGTTTTGGCCAATTGCATCCTGAATTTTCGGTTTCGGCACCAGAATTTTTCATTTTGGTGCACCATTACTTACATTGATCAGAAAAAAAAGACACCCCTACTGCATTATGGCATACAGATATGCAATTAACGGACCTCCAGCTGTTGCAGAACTACAAGTCCCATGAGGCATAGCAAGACTGACAGCCACAAGCATGACACCCAGAGGCAGAAGCATGATGGGACTTGTAGTTTTGCAACAGCTAGAGACCTGCCAATTGCAGATCCCTGGTATAGAAGATCCCTATTTTTGACCCAGTGATGTAAACACTGGATCTCTGTGCTACTCTATGCACTGAAGGTATATCATGGCTGCACATAGTTTCCAGAAAACTATCTGTCCTAGGCAACAACAATTAGGCTCCATAAATAGGGGCTCCATAATTAGTAAAAAACTGAAATCCAATGGATGAAAGCGACGGGCTAAAGATAGTAAGGTTAAAGTGCAAAGACCTAAACGAAGGTGGATGTCCTCGAGCCCAAAAATATGGCAGGCTCCGACTTCCTGTAGCTTCTAATGCATATTGTGAGAAGCTCACAGTGTGCAGTGAAATCAAAGTAGACAATTTCAATACAGGAGAGAGAAGCCTGTACAACGGTGCAAGACTGAAGGTAAAGACCGGAGGTAAAGACTTAAAGACTGGAGGTAAAGACCGAAGGTAAAGACTTAAAGACCGAAGGTAAAGGCTGGAGGTAAAGACCGAAGGTAAAGGCTGGAGGTAAAGACCGAAGGTAAAGGCTGGAGGTAAAGACCGAAGGTAAAGGCTGGAGGTAAAGACCGGAGGTAAAGACCGGAGGTAAAGACTTAAAGACCGAAGGTAAAGACTTAAAGACCGAAGGTAAAGACTGGAGGTAAAGACCGAAGGTAAAGACTGGAGGTAAAGACCGAAGGTAAAGACTGGAGGTAAAGACCGAAGGTAAAGGCTGGAGGTAAAGACCGAAGGTAAAGGCTGGAGGTAAAGACCGAAGGTAAAGGCTGGAGGTAAAGACCGAAGGTAAAGGCTGGAGGTAAAGACCGAAGGTAAAGGCTGGAGGTAAAGACCGAAGGTAAAGGCTGGAGGTAAAGACCGAAGGTAAAGGCTGGAGGTAAAGACCGAAGGTAAAGGCTGGAGGTAAAGACCGAAGGTAAAGGCTGGAGGTAAAGACCGAAGGTAAAGACTGGAGGTAAAGACCGAAGGTAAAGACTGGAGGTAAAGACCGAAGGTAAAGACTGGAGGTAAAGACCGAAGGTAAAGGCTGGAGGTAAAGACCGAAGGTAAAGGCTGGAGGTAAAGACCGAAGGTAAAGGCTGGAGGTAAAGACCGAAGGTAAAGGCTGGAGGTAAAGACCGAAGGTAAAGGCTGGAGGTAAAGACCGAAGGTAAAGGCTGGAGGTAAAGACCGAAGGTAAAGGCTGGAGGTAAAGACCGAAGGTAAAGGCTGGAGGTAAAGACCGAAGGTAAAGGCTGGAGGTAAAGACCGAAGGTAAAGGCTGGAGGTAAAGACCGAAGGTAAAGGCTGGAGGTAAAGACCGAAGGTAAAGGCTGGAGGTAAAGACCGAAGGTAAAGGCTGGAGGTAAAGACCGAAGGTAAAGGCTGGAGGTAAAGACCGGAGGTAAAGACCAAAGGTAAAGACTTAAAGACCGAAGGTAAAGACTTAAAGACCGAAGGTAAAGGCTGGAGGTAAAGACCGAAGGTAAAGGCTGGAGGTAAAGGCTGGAGGTAAAGACCGAAGGTAAAGGCTGGAGGTAAAGGCTGGAGGTAAAGACCGAAGGTAAAGGCTGGAGGTAAAGACCGAAGGTAAAGGCTGGAGGTAAAGACCGAAGGTAAAGGCTGGAGGTAAAGACCGAAGGTAAAGGCTGGAGGTAAAGACCGAAGGTAAAGGCTGGAGGTAAAGACCGAAGGTAAAGGCTGGAGGTAAAGACCGAAGGTAAAGGCTGGAGGTAAAGACCGAAGGTAAAGACCGAAGGTAAAGGCTGGAGGTAAAGACCGAAGGTAAAGACCGAAGGTAAAGACTTAAAGACTGGAGGTAAAGACCGAAGGTAAAGACTGGAGGTAAAGACCGAAGGTAAAGACTGGAGGTAAAGACCAAAGGTAAAGACTTAAAGACTGGAGGTAAAGACTGGAGGTAAAGACCAAAGGTAAAGACTGGAGGTAAAGACTGGAGGTAAAGACTGGAGGTAAAGACCGAAGGTAAAGACTGAAGGTAAAGGCTGGAGGTAAAGACCGAAGGTAAAGACCGAAGGTAAAGACCGAAGGTAAAGGCTGGAGGTAAAGACCGAAGGTAAAGACTGGAGGTAAAGACCGAAGGTAAAGACTGGAGGTAAAGACCGAAGGTAAAGACTGGAGGTAAAGACCAAAGGTAAAGACTGGAGGTAAAGACCAAAGGTAAAGACTTAAAGACTGGAGGTAAAGACTGGAGGTAAAGACCAAAGGTAAAGACTGGAGGTAAAGACCAAAGGTAAAGACTGGAGGTAAAGACCGAAGGTAAAGACTGGAGGTAAAGACCGAAGGTAAAGACTGAAGGTAAAGACTTAAAGACCGAAGGTAAAGACCGAAGGTAAAGGCTGGAGGTAAAGACCGAAGGTAAAGACTGGAGGTAAAGACTGGAGGTAAAGACCGAAGGTAAAGACTGGAGGTAAAGACCAAAGGTAAAGACTTAAAGACTGGAGGTAAAGACTGGAGGTAAAGACCAAAGGTAAAGACTGGAGGTAAAGACCGAAGGTAAAGACTGGAGGTAAAGACCGAAGGTAAAGACTGAAGGTAAAGACTTAAAGACCGAAGGTAAAGACCGAAGGTAAAGGCTGGAGGTAAAGACCGAAGGTAAAGACTGGAGGTAAAGACCGAAGGTAAAGACTGGAGGTAAAGACCGAAGGTAAAGACTGGAGGTAAAGACCGAAGGTAAAGACTGGAGGTAAAGACCGAAGGTAAAGACTGGAGGTAAAGACTGGAGGTAAAGACCGGAGGTAAAGACCAAAGGTAAAGACCAAAGGTAAAGACCAAAGGTAAAGACTTAAAGACTGGAGGTAAAGACCGAAGGTAAAGACTGGAGGTAAAGACCGAAGGTAAAGACTGGAGGTAAAGACCGAAGGTAAAGACTGGAGGTAAAGACCGAAGGTAAAGACTGGAGGTAAAGACCGAAGGTAAAGGCTGGAGGTAAAGACCGAAGGTAAAGACTGGAGGTAAAGACCGAAGGTAAAGACTGGAGGTAAAGACCGAAGGTAAAGACCGAAGGTAAAGACCGAAGGTAAAGACTGGAGGTAAAGACTGGAGGTAAAGACCAAAGGTAAAGACTTAAAGACTGGAGGTAAAGACCGAAGGTAAAGGCTGGAGGTAAAGACCGAAGGTAAAGACTGGAGGTAAAGACCGAAGGTAAAGACTGGAGGTAAAGACCGAAGGTAAAGACTGGAGGTAAAGACCGAAGGTAAAGACTGGAGGTAAAGACCGAAGGTAAAGACTGGAGGTAAAGACCGAAGGTAAAGACCGAAGGTAAAGACCGAAGGTAAAGACCGAAGGTAAAGACTGGAGGTAAAGACCAAAGGTAAAGACCAAAGGTAAAGACTTAAAGACTGGAGGTAAAGACCGAAGGTAAAGACTGGAGGTAAAGACCGAAGGTAAAGACTGGAGGTAAAGACCGAAGGTAAAGACTGGAGGTAAAGACCGAAGGTAAAGACTGGAGGTAAAGACCGAAGGTAAAGACTGGAGGTAAAGACCGAAGGTAAAGACCGAAGGTAAAGACTTAAAGACCGAAGGTAAAGACCGAAGGTAAAGGCTGGAGGTAAAGATCGAAGGTAAAGACTGGAGGTAAAGACCGAAGGTAAAGACTGGAGGTAAAGACTGGAGGTAAAGACCGAAGGTAAAGACTGGAGGTAAAGACCAAAGGTAAAGACTGGAGGTAAAGACCAAAGGTAAAGACTTAAAGACCGAAGGTAAAGACCGAAGGTAAAGACTGGAGGTAAAGACCGAAGGTAAAGACTGGAGGTAAAGACCGAAGGTAAAGACTGGAGGTAAAGACCAAAGGTAAAGACTGGAGGTAAAGACCAAAGGTAAAGACTTAAAGACTGGAGGTAAAGACCGAAGGTAAAGACTGGAGGTAAAGACCGAAGGTAAAGACTGGAGGTAAAGACCGAAGGTAAAGACTGGAGGTAAAGACCGAAGGTAAAGACTGGAGGTAAAGACCGAAGGTAAAGACCGAAGGTAAAGACCGAAGGTAAAGACTGGAGGTAAAGACCGAAGGTAAAGACTGGAGGTAAAGACCGAAGGTAAAGGCTGGAGGTAAAGACCGAAGGTAAAGGCTGGAGGTAAAGACCGAAGGTAAAGGCTGGAGGTAAAGACCGAAGGTAAAGGCTGGAGGTAAAGACCGAAG
This sequence comes from Rana muscosa, assembly GCA_029206835.1. NCBI lineage: Eukaryota > Metazoa > Chordata > Amphibia > Anura > Ranidae > Rana > Rana muscosa. Next base: position 198,164,371 of record CM055121.1, on the reverse strand, counting down.
GTAAAGGCTGGAGGTAAAGACCGAAGGTAAAGGCTGGAGGTAAAGACCGAAGGTAAAGACCGAAGGTAAAGGCTGGAGGTAAAGACCGAAGGTAAAGACCGAAGGTAAAGACTTAAAGACTGGAGGTAAAGACCGAAGGTAAAGACTGGAGGTAAAGACCGAAGGTAAAGACTGGAGGTAAAGACCAAAGGTAAAGACTTAAAGACTGGAGGTAAAGACTGGAGGTAAAGACCAAAGGTAAAGACTGGAGGTAAAGACTGGAGGTAAAGACCGAAGGTAAAGACTGGAGGTAAAGACCGAAGGTAAAGACTGAAGGTAAAGACTTAAAGACCGAAGGTAAAGACCGAAGGTAAAGGCTGGAGGTAAAGACCGAAGGTAAAGACTGGAGGTAAAGACCGAAGGTAAAGACTGGAGGTAAAGACCGAAGGTAAAGACTGGAGGTAAAGACCAAAGGTAAAGACTTAAAGACTGGAGGTAAAGACTGGAGGTAAAGACCAAAGGTAAAGACTGGAGGTAAAGACCGAAGGTAAAGACTGGAGGTAAAGACCGAAGGTAAAGACTGGAGGTAAAGACCGAAGGTAAAGACTGAAGGTAAAGACTTAAAGACCGAAGGTAAAGACCGAAGGTAAAGGCTGGAGGTAAAGACCGAAGGTAAAGACTGGAGGTAAAGACCGAAGGTAAAGACTGGAGGTAAAGACTGGAGGTAAAGACCAAAAGGTAAAGACTTAAAGACTGGAGGTAAAGACTGGAGGTAAAGACCAAAAGGTAAAGACTTAAAGACTGGAGGTAAAGACTGGAGGTAAAGACCGAAGGTAAAGACTGGAGGTAAAGACTGGAGGTAAAGACCAAAGGTAAAGACTTAAAGACTGGAGGTAAAGACCGAAGGTAAAGACTGGAGGTAAAGACCAAAAGGTAAAGACTTAAAGACTGGAGGTAAAGACTGGAGGTAAAGACCAAAGGTAAAGACTTAAAGACTGGAGGTAAAGACTGGAGGTAAAGACCGAAGGTAAAGACTGGAGGTAAAGACCAAAGGTAAAGACCAAAGGTAAAGACTTAAAGACTGGAGGTAAAGACCGAAGGTAAAGACTGGAGGTAAAGACCGAAGGTAAAGACTGGAGGTAAAGACCAAAGGTAAAGACTTAAAGACTGGAGGTAAAGACCGAAGGTAAAGACTGGAGGTAAAGACCGAAGGTAAAGACTGGAGGTAAAGACTGGAGGTAAAGACTGGAGGTAAAGACTGGAGGTAAAGACTGGAGGTAAAGACCAAAGGTAAAGACTTAAAGACTGGAGGTAAAGACCAAAGGTAAAGACTGGAGGTAAAGACCGAAGGTAAAGACTGGAGGTAAAGACCGAAGGTAAAGACTGGAGGTAAAGACCGAAGGTAAAGACTGGAGGTAAAGACCGAAGGTAAAGACTGGAGGTAAAGACCGAAGGTAAAGACTGGAGGTAAAGACCGAAGGTAAAGACTGGAGGTAAAGACCAAAGGTAAAGACTGGAGGTAAAGACCGAAGGTAAAGACTGGAGGTAAAGACCAAAGGTAAAGACTGGAGGTAAAGACCAAAGGTAAAGACTGGAGGTAAAGACTGGAGGTAAAGACCGAAGGTAAAGACTGGAGGTAAAGACTTAAAGACTGGAGGTAAAGACCGAAGGTAAAGACTGGAGGTAAAGACCAAAGGTAAAGACTTAAAGACTGGAGGTAAAGACTGGAGGTAAAGACCGAAGGTAAAGACTGGAGGTAAAGACCGAAGGTAAAGACTGGAGGTAAAGACCGAAGGTAAAGACTGGAGGTAAAGACCGAAGGTAAAGACTGGAGGTAAAGACCGAAGGTAAAGACTGGAGGTAAAGACCGAAGGTAAAGACTGGAGGTAAAGACCGAAGGTAAAGACTGGAGGTAAAGACCGAAGGTAAAGACCGAAGGTAAAGACCGGAGGTAAAGACCGAAGGTAAAGACTGGAGGTAAAGACCGAAGGTAAAGACTGGAGGTAAAGACCGAAGGTAAAGACTGGAGGTAAAGACCGAAGGTAAAGACTGGAGGTAAAGACCGAAGGTAAAGACTGGAGGTAAAGACCGAAGGTAAAGACTGGAGGTAAAGACCGAAGGTAAAAAGACTTAAAGACCGAAGGTAAAGGCTGGAGGTAAAGACAGAAGGTAAAGGCTGGAGGTAAAGACCGAAGGTAAAGGCTGGAGGTAAAGACCGAAGGTAAAGGCTGGAGGTAAAGACCGAAGGTAAAGGCTGGAGGTAAAGACCGAAGGTAAAGGCTGGAGGTAAAGACCGAAGGTAAAGGCTGGAGGTAAAGACCGAAGGTAAAGGCTGGAGGTAAAGACCGAAGGTAAAGGCTGGAGGTAAAGACCGAAGGTAAAGGCTGGAGGTAAAGACCGAAGGTAAAGACTGGAGGTAAAGACCGAAGGTAAAGACCGAAGGTAAAGACCGAAGGTAAAGACCGAAGGTAAAGGCTGGAGGTAAAGATCGAAGGTAAAGACTGGAGGTAAAGACCGAAGGTAAAGACTGGAGGTAAAGACTGGAGGTAAAGACCGAAGGTAAAGACTGGAGGTAAAGACCGAAGGTAAAGACTGGAGGTAAAGACCAAAGGTAAAGACTGGAGGTAAAGACCAAAGGTAAAGACTTAAAGACCGAAGGTAAAGACCGAAGGTAAAGACTGGAGGTAAAGACCGAAGGTAAAGACTGGAGGTAAAGACCGAAGGTAAAGACTGGAGGTAAAGACCGAAGGTAAAGACTGGAGGTAAAGACCAAAGGTAAAGACTGGAGGTAAAGACCAAAGGTAAAGACTTAAAGACTGGAGGTAAAGACCGAAGGTAAAGACTGGAGGTAAAGACCGAAGGTAAAGACTGGAGGTAAAGACCGAAGGTAAAGACTGGAGGTAAAGACCGAAGGTAAAGACTGGAGGTAAAGACCGAAGGTAAAGACCGAAGGTAAAGACCGAAGGTAAAGACTGGAGGTAAAGACCGAAGGTAAAGACTGGAGGTAAAGACCGAAGGTAAAGGCTGGAGGTAAAGACCGAAGGTAAAGGCTGGAGGTAAAGACCGAAGGTAAAGGCTGGAGGTAAAGACCGAAGGTAAAGGCTGGAGGTAAAGACCGAAGGTAAAGGCTGGAGGTAAAGACCGAAGGTAAAGGCTGGAGGTAAAGACCGAAGGTAAAGACCGAAGGTAAAGGCTGGAGGTAAAGACCGAAGGTAAAGACCGAAGGTAAAGACTTAAAGACTGGAGGTAAAGACCGAAGGTAAAGACTGGAGGTAAAGACCGAAGGTAAAGACTGGAGGTAAAGACCAAAGGTAAAGACTTAAAGACTGGAGGTAAAGACTGGAGGTAAAGACCAAAGGTAAAGACTGGAGGTAAAGACTGGAGGTAAAGACCGAAGGTAAAGACTGGAGGTAAAGACCGAAGGTAAAGACTGAAGGTAAAGACTTAAAGACCGAAGGTAAAGACCGAAGGTAAAGGCTGGAGGTAAAGACCGAAGGTAAAGACTGGAGGTAAAGACCTAAGGTAAAGACTGGAGGTAAAGACCGAAGGTAAAGACTGGAGGTAAAGACCAAAGGTAAAGACTTAAAGACTGGAGGTAAAGACTGGAGGTAAAGACCAAAGGTAAAGACTGGAGGTAAAGACCGAAGGTAAAGACTGGAGGTAAAGACCGAAGGTAAAGACTGGAGGTAAAGACCGAAGGTAAAGACTGAAGGTAAAGACTTAAAGACCGAAGGTAAAGACCGAAGGTAAAGGCTGGAGGTAAAGACCGAAGGTAAAGACTGGAGGTAAAGACCGAAGGTAAAGACTGGAGGTAAAGACTGGAGGTAAAGACCAAAAGGTAAAGACTTAAAGACTGGAGGTAAAGACTGGAGGTAAAGACCAAAAGGTAAAGACTTAAAGACTGGAGGTAAAGACTGGAGGTAAAGACTGGAGGTAAAGACCAAAGGTAAAGACTTAAAGACTGGAGGTAAAGACCGAAGGTAAAGACTGGAGGTAAAGACCGAAGGTAAAGACTGGAGGTAAAGACTGGAGGTAAAGACTGGAGGTAAAGACTGGAGGTAAAGACTGGAGGTAAAGACCAAAGGTAAAGACTTAAAGACTGGAGGTAAAGACCGAAGGTAAAGACTGGAGGTAAAGACCGAAGGTAAAGACTGGAGGTAAAGACCGAAGGTAAAGACTGGAGGTAAAGACCGAAGGTAAAGACTGGAGGTAAAGACCGAAGGTAAAGACTGGAGGTAAAGACTGGAGGTAAAGACCAAAGGTAAAGACTGGAGGTAAAGACCAAAGGTAAAGACTTAAAGACTGGAGGTAAAGACCGAAGGTAAAGACTGGAGGTAAAGACTTAAAGACTGGAGGTAAAGACCGAAGGTAAAGACTGGAGGTAAAGACTTAAAGACTGGAGGTAAAGACCGAAGGTAAAGACTGGAGGTAAAGACCAAAGGTAAAGACTTAAAGACTGGAGGTAAAGACTGGAGGTAAAGACCAAAGGTAAAGACTTAAAGACCAAAGGTAAAGACTTAAAGACTGGAGGTAAAGACCGAAGGTAAAGACTGGAGGTAAAGACCGAAGGTAAAGACTGGAGGTAAAGACCGAAGGTAAAGACTGGAGGTAAAGACCGAAGGTAAAGACTGGAGGTAAAGACCGAAGGTAAAGACTGGAGGTAAAGACCGAAGGTAAAGACCGAAGGTAAAGACCGGAGGTAAAGACCGAAGGTAAAGACTGGAGGTAAAGACCGAAGGTAAAGACTGGAGGTAAAGACCGAAGGTAAAGACTGGAGGTAAAGACCGAAGGTAAAGACTGGAGGTAAAGACCGAAGGTAAAGACTGGAGGTAAAGACCGAAGGTAAAGACTGGAGGTAAAGACCGAAGGTAAAGACTGGAGGTAAAGACCGAAGGTAAAGACTGGAGGTAAAGACCGAAGGTAAAAAGACTTAAAGACCGAAGGTAAAGGCTGGAGGTAAAGACAGAAGGTAAAGGCTGGAGGTAAAGACCGAAGGTAAAGGCTGGAGGTAAAGACCGAAGGTAAAGGCTGGAGGTAAAGACCGAAGGTAAAGGCTGGAGGTAAAGACCGAAGGTAAAGGCTGGAGGTAAAGACCGAAGGTAAAGGCTGGAGGTAAAGACCGAAGGTAAAGGCTGGAGGTAAAGACCGAAGGTAAAGACCGAAGGTAAAGGCCGGAGGTAAAGACCGAAGGTAAAGGCTGGAGGTAAAGACCGAAGGTAAAGGCTGGAGGTAAAGACCGAAGGTAAAGGCTGGAGGTAAAGACCGAAGGTAAAGGCTGGAGGTAAAGACCGAAGGTAAAGACTGGAGGTAAAGACCGGAGGTAAAGACCGAAGGTAAAGACTTAAAGACCGAAGGTAAAGACTTAAAGACCGAAGGTAAAGGCTGGAGGTAAAGACCGAAGGTAAAGGCTGGAGGTAAAGACCGAAGGTAAAGGCTGGAGGTAAAGACCGAAGGTAAAGGCTGGAGGTAAAGACCGAAGGTAAAGGCTGGAGGTAAAGACCGAAGGTAAAGGCTGGAGGTAAAGACCGAAGGTAAAGACTGGAGGTAAAGACCGAAGGTAAAGGCTGGAGGTAAAGACCGAAGGTAAAGGCTGGAGGTAAAGACCGAAGGTAAAGACTTAAAGACCGAAGGTAAAGACTGGAGGTAAAGACCGAAGGTAAAGACTGGAGGTAAAGACCGAAGGTAAAGACTGGAGGTAAAGACCGAAGGTAAAGACTGGAGGTAAAGACCGAAGGTAAAGACTGGAGGTAAAGACCGAAGGTAAAGGCTGGAGGTAAAGACCGAAGGTAAAGGCTGGAGGTAAAGACCGAAGGTAAAGACTTAAAGACCGAAGGTAAAGACTGGAGGTAAAGACCGAAGGTAAAGACTGGAGGTAAAGACCGAAGGTAAAGACTGGAGGTAAAGACCGAAGGTAAAGACTGGAGGTAAAGACCGAAGGTAAAGACTGGAGGTAAAGACCGAAGGTAAAGACTGGAGGTAAAGACCGAAGGTAAAGACTGGAGGTAAAGACCAAAGGTAAAGACTGGAGGTAAAGACCAAAGGTAAAGACTTAAAGACTGGAGGTAAAGACCGAAGGTAAAGACTGGAGGTAAAGACTTAAAGACTGGAGGTAAAGACCGAAGGTAAAGACTGGAGGTAAAGACCAAAGGTAAAGACTTAAAGACTGGAGGTAAAGACCGAAGGTAAAGACTGGAGGTAAAGACTTAAAGACTGGAGGTAAAGACCGAAGGTAAAGACTGGAGGTAAAGACCAAAGGTAAAGACTTAAAGACTGGAGGTAAAGACTGGAGGTAAAGACCAAAGGTAAAGACTTAAAGACCAAAGGTAAAGACTTAAAGACTGGAGGTAAAGACCGAAGGTAAAGACTGGAGGTAAAGACCGAAGGTAAAGACTGGAGGTAAAGACCGAAGGTAAAGACTGGAGGTAAAGACCGAAGGTAAAGACTGGAGGTAAAGACCGAAGGTAAAGACCGAAGGTAAAGACCGAAGGTAAAGACTGGAGGTAAAGACCGAAGGTAAAGACTGGAGGTAAAGACCGAAGGTAAAGACTGGAGGTAAAGACCGAAGGTAAAGACTGGAGGTAAAGACCGAAGGTAAAGACTGGAGGTAAAGACCGAAGGTAAAGACTGGAGGTAAAGACCGAAGGTAAAGACCGAAGGTAAAGACTGGAGGTAAAGACCGAAGGTAAAGGCTGGAGGTAAAGACCGAAGGTAAAGGCTGGAGGTAAAGACCGAAGGTAAAGGCTGGAGGTAAAGGCTGGAGGTAAAGACCGAAGGTAAAGGCTGGAGGTAAAGACCGAAGGTAAAGGCTGGAGGTAAAGACCGAAGGTAAAGGCTGGAGGTAAAGGCTGGAGGTAAAGACCGAAGGTAAAGGCTGGAGGTAAAGACCGAAGGTAAAGGCTGGAGGTAAAGACCGAAGGTAAAGGCTGGAGGTAAAGACCGAAGGTAAAGGCTGGAGGTAAAGACCGAAGGTAAAGGCTGGAGGTAAAGACCGAAGGTAAAGACCGAAGGTAAAGACTTAAAGACCGAAGGTAAAGACTTAAAGACCGAAGGTAAAGGCTGGAGGTAAAGACCGAAGGTAAAGGCTGGAGGTAAAGACCGAAGGTAAAGACTGGAGGTAAAGACCGAAGGTAAAGACTGGAGGTAAAGACCGAAGGTAAAGGCTGGAGGTAAAGACCGAAGGTAAAGGCTGGAGGTAAAGACCGAAGGTAAAGACTTAAAGACCGAAGGTAAAGACTGGAGGTAAAGACCGAAGGTAAAGACCGAAGGTAAAGACTTAAAGACCGAAGGTAAAGACTTAAAGACCGAAGGTAAAGGCTGGAGGTAAAGACCGAAGGTAAAGACTGGAGGTAAAGACCGAAGGTAAAGACTGGAGGTAAAGACCGAAGGTAAAGGCTGGAGGTAAAGACCGAAGGTAAAGGCTGGAGGTAAAGACCGAAGGTAAAGACTTAAAGACCGAAGGTAAAGACTGGAGGTAAAGACCGAAGGTAAAGACTGGAGGTAAAGACCGAAGGTAAAGACTGGAGGTAAAGACCGAAGGTAAAGACTGGAGGTAAAGACCGAAGGTAAAGACTGGAGGTAAAGACCGAAGGTAAAGACTGGAGGTAAAGACCGAAGGTAAAGACTGGAGGTAAAGACCGAAGGTAAAGACTGGAGGTAAAGACCGAAGGTAAAGACTGGAGGTAAAGACCAAAGGTAAAGACTGGAGGTAAAGACCAAAGGTAAAGACTTAAAGACTGGAGGTAAAGACCGAAGGTAAAGACTGGAGGTAAAGACTTAAAGACTGGAGGTAAAGACCGAAGGTAAAGACTGGAGGTAAAGACCAAAGGTAAAGACTTAAAGACTGGAGGTAAAGACCGAAGGTAAAGACTGGAGGTAAAGACTTAAAGACTGGAGGTAAAGACCGAAGGTAAAGACTGGAGGTAAAGACCAAAGGTAAAGACTTAAAGACTGGAGGTAAAGACTGGAGGTAAAGACCAAAGGTAAAGACTTAAAGACCAAAGGTAAAGACTTAAAGACTGGAGGTAAAGACCGAAGGTAAAGACTGGAGGTAAAGACCGAAGGTAAAGACTGGAGGTAAAGACCGAAGGTAAAGACTGGAGGTAAAGACCGAAGGTAAAGACTGGAGGTAAAGACCGAAGGTAAAGACCGAAGGTAAAGACCGGAGGTAAAGACCGAAGGTAAAGACTGGAGGTAAAGACCGAAGGTAAAGACTGGAGGTAAAGACCGAAGGTAAAGACTGGAGGTAAAGACCGAAGGTAAAGACTGGAGGTAAAGACCGAAGGTAAAGACTGGAGGTAAAGACCGAAGGTAAAGACTGGAGGTAAAGACCGAAGGTAAAGACTGGAGGTAAAGACCGAAGGTAAAGACTGGAGGTAAAGACCGAAGGTAAAGACCGAAGGTAAAGACTGGAGGTAAAGACCGAAGGTAAAAAGACTTAAAGACCGAAGGTAAAGGCTGGAGGTAAAGACAGAAGGTAAAGGCTGGAGGTAAAGACCGAAGGTAAAGGCTGGAGGTAAAGACCGAAGGTAAAGGCTGGAGGTAAAGACCGAAGGTAAAGGCTGGAGGTAAAGACCGAAGGTAAAGGCTGGAGGTAAAGACCGAAGGTAAAGGCTGGAGGTAAAGACCGAAGGTAAAGGCTGGAGGTAAAGACCGAAGGTAAAGGCTGGAGGTAAAGGCTGGAGGTAAAGACCGAAGGTAAAGGCTGGAGGTAAAGACCGAAGGTAAAGGCTGGAGGTAAAGACCGAAGGTAAAGGCTGGAGGTAAAGACCGAAGGTAAAGGCTGGAGGTAAAGACCGAAGGTAAAGGCTGGAGGTAAAGACCGAAGGTAAAGGCTGGAGGTAAAGACCGAAGGTAAAGGCTGGAGGTAAAGACCGAAGGTAAAGACCGAAGGTAAAGACTTAAAGACCGAAGGTAAAGACTTAAAGACCGAAGGTAAAGGCTGGAGGTAAAGACCGAAGGTAAAGGCTGGAGGTAAAGACCGAAGGTAAAGGCTGGAGGTAAAGACCGAAGGTAAAGGCTGGAGGTAAAGACCGAAGGTAAAGGCTGGAGGTAAAGACCGAAGGTAAAGACTGGAGGTAAAGACCGAAGGTAAAGGCTGGAGGTAAAGACCGAAGGTAAAGGCTGGAGGTAAAGACCGAAGGTAAAGACTTAAAGACCGAAGGTAAAGACTGGAGGTAAAGACTGGAGGTAAAGACCGGAGGTAAAGACCGAAGGTAAAAGACCGAAGGTAAGCATGAACTGATATTTTGTATGTTTAATGGTGCCCGCTATGGTCCCATCTATCACTGCACACATTACTTCCTGCAGGACTGGGTGTGCATGAAACGCCTCAGTGTGAAGCCTTAAGAGGGTGGCTGGTGTGGTGCCAAAAATGTCCACCAGTGTGGAGTTCCCACCATCCACAAGGCTGATGTATATTGCAAAATAGGCATAAATCTTACAGAAGTACTAAACCCAAAAGCAAAAAAAATTACTTATTATCAGGGCTTTTTTCCCCAGCAGGAACGCGGGGGAACGCAGTTCTGATACCTCCAGCACAGAATGCATGTAATGGTAAGGGGTGCTGGGGAATGCTGCAAGGTCTAGTGTTGAATCTATTTTTGCTTGGGGGAACCATTTTTGCCGGGGAGGTCTACTGTTGCTGGTGGAGAATCTATTGGGGGAAGTCAATGGATTCTTGAGTCAATGGACTGTTGAGGGAGGGGTCCATTGATGCTGGATAATAGAGGGCCTATTAATAATGGTTGCTGGGAGATCTATTGTTACTGGTGGTGGTATATTGTTGCAGGGATCCAATGCTGATGGCTTGACCTATTGTTGCTGGAGGTGGTATTTTGTTGCAGGGATCTATTGTTGATGCTGGGGGGTCCTATTGTTGCAGGGGGATCTATTTTACTGCATTTCTTGCCATCATTCCATACAAATTACTTAGCACCACAAAATGATACTTGGTTCTGTATTCTCTAAAAGGGGCGGTGCTGGGCGTTAGGAGGCGGAGACAAAGGGTAACTTGGAAGGGGGGTGTACCTGCACCTATTCTCCGAGATAAAAAGGCCTGTTTAATATATTGCAGTTAACCAATTCTTAGATGGGATAGCTGCATTAGTTTTCCTTTTTAAGGCTTTTTCCTTTTATTTTCACCTGGTGATCTAACCAGTAGGTCTGTGTTTTTCAAACAGAAAAACTCATTCTGCAAATGTAGCAGTTAGGAGGGATGAGACAAACCAATTACCACTGACAAGGGTGCTTGCAATGATCAGCTTTTATTTATGTAAAATCTGTATCTCAAAGGGGAAAAAAACAAACAAACTGCTTGTAAAGTATTAGCTGGAGTTTGATTTCAATATGTTAGTGTAACTAAATTGGCTAGTCCATCTAACAGTCCCCTCCCCCAGACTGACGATGCTACTGTCCAAATGTGTCTCTTTATGCACCTCATAGGGCCAGTTGTATCCGGGGTGAGCTGTGTATAGAATGCAAAATTCACAAGTGAGCTGTGTGCAGAGGGCAAGGTTTAGGGGTGTGATGCGCGCAGAGGGCAGGGTTCAGGGGTGTGATGCGCGCAGAGGGCAGGGTTCAGGGGTGAGATGCGCGCAGAGGGCAGGGTTCAGGGGTGAGATGCGCGCAGAGGGCAGGGTTCAGGGGTGAGATGCGCGCAGAGGGCAGGGTTCAGGGGTGAGATGCGCGCAGAGGGCAGGGTTCAGGGGTGAGATGCGCGCAGAGGGCAGGGTTCAGGGGTGAGATGCGCGCAGAGGGCAGGGTTCAGGGGTGAGATGCGCGCAGAGGGCAGGGTTCAGGGGTGAGATGCGCGCAGAGGGCAGGGTTCAGGGGTGAGATGCGCGCAGAGGGCAGGGTTCAGGGGTGAGATGCGCGCAGAGGGCAGGGTTCAGGGGTGAGATGCGCGCAGAGGGCAGGGTTCAGGGGTGAGATGCGCGCAGAGGGCAGGGTGCAGGGGTGAGATGCGCGCAGAGGGCAGGGTGCAGGGGTGAGATGCGCGCAGAGGGCAGGGTGCAGGGGTGAGATGCGCGCAGAGGGCAGGGTGCAGGGGTGAGATGTGCGCAGAGGGCAGGGTGCAGGGGTGAGATGCGCGCAGAGGGCAGGGTTCAGGGGTGAGATGTGCACAGAGGGCAGGGTTCAGGGGTGAGATGTGCGCAGAGGGTAAGGTTTAGGGGTGGGATGTGCGCAGAGGGTAAGGTTTAGGGGTGGGATGTGCGCAGAGGGCAGGGTTCAGGGGTGAGATGTGCGCAGAGGGCAGGGTTCAGGGGTGAGATGTGCGCAGAGGGCAGGGTTCAGGGGTGAGATGTGCGCAGAGGGCAGGGTTCAGGGGTGAGATGTGCGCAGAGGGAAGGGTTCAGGGGTGAGATGTGCGCAGAAGGAAGGGTTCAGGGGTGAGATGTGCGCAGAGGGAAGGGTTCAGGGGTGAGATGTGCGCAGAGGGAAGGGTTCAGGGGTGAGATGTGCGCAGAGGGAAGGGTTCAGGGGTGAGATGTGCGCAGAGGGCAGGGTTCAGGGGTGAGATGTGCGCAGAGGGCAGGGTTCAGGGGTGAGATGTGCGCAGAGGGCAGGGTTCAGGGGTGAGATGTGCGCAGAGGGCAGGGTTCAGGGGTGAGATGTGCGCAGAGGGAAGGGTTCAGGGGTGAGATGTGCGCAGAGGGAAGGGTTCAGGGGTGAGATGTGCGCAGAGGGAATTCCATTTCCATGAAGGGGTGTACTTGGTCAGTAACAATGTTTAGGTAGGTGGTACGTGTCAAGTGACATCCACATGAAGGGCAGGTATAAAGGATTCCCAGCAGAACACACCCAGCCACCCACATGATGTAAAAGAAAATGTGATTCATCAGACCAGGCCACCTTCTTCCATTGCTCGGTCATCCAGTTCTGATGGTCACATGCCCACTGCAGGTGCTTTTGGCTGTTGACACGGGTCAGCATGGGCACCCTGACTGATCTGTGGCTTTGCAGCCTCATACATAAACTGCAATGCCCATTTTTTCTATGTACACAACTTCAGGGACAACATGTTCACTTGCTGCCTAATATATCCCACCCATTTTACAGATACCACTGTAGTGAGATAATCATTGTTATTTACTTTACCTGTCATGGGTCATAACGTTATGGCTGATCAATGTATGTGTGTCGAAAAAGCCAATGCAGAATGAGGGCATTTTAATGGCCCCGACTCCATCGCAAATGAACAGCTGGGTGCAGGTAATTGTAGAGAATGACCCCCATTCCAGGCCCTTACTATGCTTTATATGAAAGCTAAATAAGCAGGCTAAGCTGATTAGCTTAATAATTTCAAGTCACTGTGGGAAATTGTCCGCCAAAACACAGCAGAGTCGGCGGTTCGGTTTGGCCGGTTGGCTTCAGCTGCCCCCCTATGAATCCACATCTTTCTGATCAGCGCCTAAGACGCCCCCAACTGTACTTCCTCCACCAAAACAATATTATGATTGAGCTTAGGCAGAGGAATGAGAGGAGGACTTGGAGGAGGAGGGAGGAGGAACAAAGGCCTGGCACACAACACGCTGCCTGCCAACTACACAATGCCACAGCTTTTCTGTTTGCCCCAAAGCCTGTGAAACACACAGGACTTATCACCGCCGCGCAGGCCGCTGGGACCTCGCTGACACTCACAATGGGACAGGAGCGCTCTAAGGGCGGCCAAAACTTTATCGCTGAAGGAACAACGACTGCGCAGTTCCTGCCACTGATGTTTAAGAGACGAGTAATGCAAAGTCAATACAAGCAACAGTCTCCAGCCCAGGAGCTTGGGAGACCTGCAGAGCGATAACTGGGAAAGGGAGATAAATAGAGAGACTCTTCCCCGGATCCTGTTTGTGAAACTGAGCTTTTGGGGAGATGGGGGGTGGAGCAGGTACCCGATTGACAGGTACCCGCTCCCATATCCGTTCCAGTCACCTTAGGCGATCAGAAGAGGAAGTTCTCCTTCCCAATGTCTTCTGGAATACGACAGATCCTAGAAGACTTGGACTAGTCACGGAGCGCAGCGCCGCTCGCACATGCACAGTGGGCACCCGGCTGTGAAGCCGCAAGCTGTCAAACCCGGGTGCCCATAGTAGAGATGCCAGCGCCACCGAGGGAGGACACAGGGAGAACACAGTGCACGTGAGTGCAACCCTGGACCGCAGGACAGGTCAGTGGCTGTTTCTTAAAAGTCAGCAGCTACACTTTGTAGCTGCTGACTTTTAATAAACAAAAATATGACTGGAGCTCTGCTTTAAAGTGACTGTAAAGGCAGAAAGTTTTTTATCTTAATGCATTCCATGCATTAAGATAAAAAACCTTCTGTGGGCAGCAGCCCCCTCTCACACCCCTAATACTTACGTGAGCCGCATCTCGATCCAGCAATGTTGCACGAGAGCCACAAAGTCCAGGGATTCTCCCTCCTCATTGGCTGAGACAGCAGCGGGCGCCATTGGCTTCCGCTGATGTCAAAGTCAGTGAGGAGATAGAGGGGGTGGGGCTAAACCGCAGCTCCGTGTCTAAATGGATACACAGAGCAGTGGCTTGGTTCAGGTGCCCCCATAGCAAGCCGTTTGCTGTGGGGGCACTCAGCAGGAGGGAGGAGCCAGGAGCACCGAAGAGGGACCCCAGAAGAGGAGAAGCGAGGCTGCTCTGTGCAAAACCAACTGCACAGAGCAGGTAAGTATAACATATTTTTATTGTTTTTGTTTAAAAATAACAAACAAGTCTTTAGCATCACTTTAATTTGCTTATATTTTGCCTTCTCCGATTGGAGATCAGCTTCTTATGTTAATATCAGAGTACATTTTACTCTAAACCACATAATATCAAGTGTCTATGCCAGGGGTCACCTAACTATGGCTCGTGGGTCACATATGGCCTGCAAGGGTCAGTTGCATAGCCTCAATGTGCAAAGATTGAGGATTAAGATCAGCAGAGGCTGCCTATGAAGTTCATATCTGATGTAAAACAGGACTCTGATTGTAAGGGGGGAGACCCTGATGTAAGGGGATAACCATGACGGGGCCCCTGATGTATGGATGGGGGGGGCATGGTGGGGACCCTGAAGAGGCACCCGATGTATGGAGGAGAATATGATAGGGACCCCCCGATCTATGGGGGGAGACCATGGGGTCCATGAGGAAGACCATGAATGGGACCCTGATGTAAGGGGGAGACCATGAATGGTATACTGATGTAAGGGGGAGACCATGAATGGGACCCTGATGTAAGGGGGAGACCATGAATGGGACCCTGATGTAAGGGAGGAGACCATGAATGGGACCCTGATGTAAGGGAGGAGACCATGAATGGGACCCTGATGTAAGGGAGGAGACCATGAATGGGACCCTGATGTAAGGGGGAGATCATGAATGGGACCCTGATGTAAGAGGAAGACCATGAATGGGACCCTGATGTAAGGGGGAGACCATGAATGGGACCCTGATGTAAGAGGAAGACCATGAATGGGACCCTGATGTAAGGGGGAGACCATGAATGGGACCCTGATGTATGGGGGAGGCTATGATGGAGACCCTTAATGGGTAGACGCGAGGGACTAGTCTTTTTCTGCCGTCACTTTTTCTATGTTTCTATGCAAGGGGGAGTCTGATGGGGACACAGATGGTGATTTCTTCAGCCCAGGAATATGTGTAAAATATACAGTGTGGACCTTGAACTAAAATGTTTTCGGGCCCCTGAGATTTCCGCACACCTGCTTCACCATTACAAAAGAATCCAATTGCTCTGCTGAGTTTTCAATCTCATTTTTAACAGAAAAACCTCCAGGGTAGGTAGGGACCCCCAAAACCCCAATGTGAGAAATAACAGAGGTGGGGGACATCCTACCCGAGACAGGAAGAGATAATAGAAGGCAGCATGGGACTCGGCCCACACAGCTCCATTGACGAATAAAATCCCTCTCCAGCGATGAAACCCTCTAAAAGCATGGATATGCAATCAGCGGACCTCCAGCTGTTGCAAAACTACAAGTCCCATCATGCCTCTGCCTCTGGGTGTCATGCTTGTGGCTGTCAGTCTTGCTATGCCTCATGGGACTTGTAGTTCTGCAACAGCTGGAGGTCCGCTAATTGCATATCCCTGCTCTAAAGTGCGGAGACCCCGTGTAATAGAGACGGATCAGTCCTGAGCTCCGAGACCACCAGGAATTCCTTACCAGTTACCTCGCCATCGGTTTTAATGAGGAGTGACTGCACCACGCAGAGAGGAACAAGCGCCATGAAAACAACTATAAATATGAACACAAGAAGCAGAACTTGGATTAGATGCAATATGTGAGAATGGCCAGAATCTGAATACATAAAACTCATTATACACGGACCCTACTGCAAATACCGCCAGCAAACAAACCTACACTGGGCAGGCAATACAAACTAAAACACCATCATGTCCGGCACCAAATCCAAAAAGAAATAAATAAACTGATAAACTGAACTTCAAAGTAAACAAGAAAAAAAAAAAAAAGAGAGATTGCCCAAGTCTCCAAAGCTAAACTCCAGGCAAATATAAAAGTCCTGTGAATGCTGCTCTGGTTGTAAAACCCATACCTACCCAGTGAAGCGAGGCAATATGAAGAAAGAGAGGACAATGATGAAGAAAAATCCTCCCACATACATTCTGTATATAGCAGAACACAGACTGGGAGATGGAGAAGCAGTACAAGGAGCCAGTCAGCTGTTCTGCAGTGCTCATGTGCCAACAAGGACATGCCGATAGGAGGAGAGAGCAGAGTGACAGAGAGATGAGCTCATCGGTCTGCTGCTTCTCCGTCACTGTCCAGTCATAAACTGGGGGAGGGACAAGACCTGTAACATGTTGGGGCACTTTTACACCTGGGGTAGCCCTCTGAAGAGCCATCTGCAGTGGATCGCTTTGATAAGTGGTGACGAGGCAATATGTCACCTCCTCACTGTCTTTTTTTTTTTTTAACCCCTAAAATCCTGCACTGCCATGTGCATTCCATGTGGTCGCAGTGCAGCCCCATTCCCTTGGACAGGTCATATTTGGTGGGTGGCACGAGACGGCGGATTATTTCTGCCGCACCACAATGCTTTTGGGGCTTGTGTATACCCTTGTATGGCCGTCCTTGCAGCTTGGGGAGTAAGAGAAAAACGTATTTCACATACCATCCAGTTTTTCCCATTCTCTTTAATTCTAAGTGATCCTTATTCTCACCTCATGTCTATATGATATAATATCTCTATTCCTGTTATTTTATATTGTTACCTCAGTACTTATATACCCAACCCAATAACCCCCATAGCATCAAAAAAAAAGAAAAGAAAAAAAGTAACATTTCTAAGGACCCTCACTCCTGTGCCACTCCCCGGCTCCCGAGGACGGGGGGGCTCTTCCGCCCGTGACCCCCTAGTACCCGCCCCTAGCGACTCTACTCTTCTCTGTCTTCTCCAAGTAACCTCTTCCCTTCCTCCGTTTTTACAAATTCCTCCCACGGGGCCCATAATTTAATGACTTGTTCCTGTCTATCTACTGTCATAGGCAATACATTTTCCATTATCCACACTCTGATTTTATTAAGCCACGTTCTGCGTTCCACTCACTTTGCGACAGGTGTTCGCTCGCTCTCGAATAGCGCATTTAAAGAAATGCCACTCGTAGCTGCGCATGCGCTACTGAGAGCGTTCAATGTAGACAGAACACTGTCGCAAAGCAAGGGTATGGAACGCATACCGGACGATTGTATGTCTCACGCGCAGCGTCCCATACCTACAGAGCGTCACTTATAGACACAACGCCGGATCTAAAGTGGAGAATTGAGTAATCACATGACTGCTGAATGCTCGGTTCTTTGTCTGCTTGCAGTGGAGAGTGGTGACTTTGCTCCTCCAGTGCTCACTGGAGCGGCAAGCTGGGGAGGGGGCACAAACTAGGGAGGGGGTCACAAGCTGGGGAGGGGGTCACAAGCTGGGGAGGGGGGTCACAAGCTGGGGAGGGGGGTCACAAGCTGGGGAGGGGGCACAAACTAGGGAGGGGGGCACAAACTAGGGAGGGGGTCACAAGCTGGGGAGGGGGTCACAAGCTGGAGAGGGGGGGTCACAAGCTGGAGAGGGGGGTCACAAGCTGGAGAGGGGGGGTCACAAGCTGGAGAGGGGGGGTCACAAGCTGGAGAGGGGGGGTCACAAGCTGGAGAGGGGGGTCACAAGCTGGAGAGGGGGGGTCACAAGCTGGAGAGGGGGGGTCACAAGCTGGAGAGGGGGGGTCACAAGCTGGAGAGGGGGGGTCACAAGCTGGAGAGGGGGGGTCACAAGCTGGAGAGGGGGGTCACAAGCTGGAGAGGGGGTCACAAGCTGGAGAGGGGGGGTCACAAGCTGGAGAGGGGGGGTCACAAGCTGGAGAGGGGGGTCACAAGCTGGAGAGGGGGGTCACAAGCTGGAGAGGGGGGTCACAAGCTGGAGAGGGGGGGTCACAAGCTGGAGAGGGGGGGTCACAAGCTGGAGAGGGGGGGTCACAAGCTGGAGAGGGGGGGTCACAAGCTGGAGAGGGGGGGTCACAAGCTGGAGAGGGGGTCACAAGCTGGAGAGGGGGTCACAAGCTGGAGAGGGGGTCACAAGCTGGAGAGGGGGTCACAAGCTGGAGAGGGGGGGCACAAGCTGGGGAGGGGGGCACAAGCTGGGGAGGGGGTCACAAGCTGGGGAGGGGGGCACAAGCTGGGGAGGGGGGGCACAAGCTGGGGAGGGGGGCACAAGCTGGGGAGGGGGTCACAAGCTGGGGAGGGGGGCACAAGCTGGGGAGGGGGGCACAAGCTGGGGAGGGGGGCACAAGCTGGGGAGGGGGGCACAAGCTGGGGAGGGGGGCACAAGCTGGGGAGGGAGCAGTCGCGTCTGGCTTCAGTTCTCAGCCATGCCATGAAAAGTGGGGCCAGCTGTGAATCAGGCAGCCGTGTGGATCCCAACAATAATGTCAGGATCCTTCCTGAGCCTGGTGTGGGCAGTAGCCCTGTATAACCCAACTCTGGGTCACAAGAGAACAAAATTGTAATCGTAATCCCGTGACCCTAAAGAGAAGTATGGCCATAATAAGAAAAGTTAATTGTTAAGGTTTGCAATTTTTTTATTTTTTTTAGAACTCCACTCCAGTTAAAACAGAATTGAAATGTATATTAGGGACACCAATGTATTCCGGGGAGGCTCCCATCTCCCATCAGGTTTAGCTGCAGAGCCCCAGCCTGCCCCAATCAATGTCCTGCTGGTATTCTGGAGTGCTGGGAACACCAATTCCCGAGCCTGTGATTGTACTGACCCAGCAGCCTCATCTCAGCCTGTTCTACTTACTGTATAGAGACTGGGCAGCAGTGCAGAGCTTAGCCACATAGGAGTGGGAGGCTCCAGGAGCCTGGCTACAGTGAAATACATAACCTCATTACAGCGGACCAATCAGATACTTATTTTACAGCATCCTAAGTAATGGGCAAATGTAACATTTCCAGGTATTTGTCACAGAGGTCACAGTACTCCCCCTAACAATGCCTTTATCTGCATTCCTCTCCAAAAAGGACTGCGCCATCTTTGTTCAGAAATCATTCAGGGTCACCAGTCCACTTTCTGGCATGGGATGTAAGCTTTGAGATGCTACAATCATGTAAATCCTGGAGCCTGTGCAGCTCTTAGCAGTGTTCACAAATGTCTGACACAGACCAGCCCCTGCTACAAAGTTAAAATGTACAGTCTGATCACTGGCTATCTTCTGTCTGCAGCAAACTGAAGACACATCTCAGCCTGGGCAAAGTCCCTGGACTGGAGCTGAAAGGATGGCTTTAAGGGCTGGTTCACATCAGGAATAGCACAGGATCGCAGTTCTGTGGAGTGTCCATTTTGAATGGGCTGAAATTTCATCACACCAGAAGTAGTACATGCACTTTTTTTGGAAACTCACTGCATGGATCGCATGGTACTTCTGTACGACGCGACCCGGTGCAGGCAAGCGTACTGCTTTGTGACCTGCGCTTGGAGTGACACTCGGTGCCGATCACAACTGCAGTGCGTTTTGAACGCGGTGCAGGAAACGCGCACGGAACACGTGTTCTGGACGGGCCCTTAATGATAAAAGGTGGAGATTTTCTGGAAAAGTGATACTTTTCTATGATTTGTTACAAGTCAAGACTTTAATAATGAGGTAAAGTTGCTAATGCCTGTAGTACTATTTGATGAATACAATTGGCTATAATTTGATGCCTCATGTTTCTCTTTAGCTTCAGCCTGTTGGTAGAGAAAGGGTTAATTTGTATTTCAATAGGGAAAGGCTCATGAGCCATTATCTCTATATAAATATAAATCCTCTGCTGAATTATTAATACACAGTGCCAGTCAGATATCCTAATGCATCAGACAAAAAGAAATCACCTGCAATCATGTGCCGGACCTCCCGCTCCCTCCCTATTCCTATTGTATCTGTATATGAAAATCTAAAGGAAATGTCCAAGAACATCTATCTGCCTTCCGTACTCCTCTACCAAAGGTTATAGCCGTCTCATATCAATCACATTAATCTGACAAATCAATTTCATTTATACTTTTTGGAAAATTAAGCTGGCCATCCACTAGTACAGGAGTCTCCAAACTTTCTAAACAAAGGGCTAGTTTACTGTCCTTCAAGCTGGACTGTGGGCAGTGGGAGAATAAAATGTCCCATCATTGGTATCAGTGGGAGAAATAGTGCCCCATCATTGGTAGCAATGGGAGGGAATAGTGCCCCATCATTGGTAGCAATGGGAGGGAATAGTGCCCCATCATTGGTAGCAATGGGAGGGAATAGTGCCCCATCATTGGTAGCAATGGGAGGGAATAGTGCCCCATCATTGGTAGCAATGGGAGGGAATAGTGCCCCATCATTGGTAGCAATGGGAGGGAATAGTGCCCCATCATTGGTAGCAATGGGAGGGAATAGTGCCCCATCATTGGTAGCAATGGGAGGGAATAGTGCCCCATCATTGGTAGCAATGGGAGGAATAGTGCCCCATCATTGGTAGCAATGGTAGGAATAGTGCCCCATCATTGGTAGCAATGGGAGGAATAGTGCCCCATCAGTGGGAGGAATAGTGCCCCATCATTGGTAGCAATGGGAGGAATAGTGCCCCATCGTTGGTAGCAATGGGAGGAATAGTGCCCCATCAGTGGGAGGAATAGTCCCCCATCATTGGGGTCAGTGGGAGGAATAGTGCCCATCATTGGCAGCAATGGGAAGGATAGTGCCCCATCATTGGTGTCACTGGGAGGAATAGTGCCCCATCATTGGCAGCAATGGGAAGGATAGTGCCCCATCATTGGTGTCACTGGGAGGAATAGTGCCCCATCATTGGCAGCAATGGGAAGGATAGTGCCCCATCATTGGTGTCAAGGAAAGGAACATTAAAAAATTTACTAGTACATGGCCAGCTTTTTTTTATTTAAGTACAGCTGCTGCCTAATAAAGAGGGGATTCCCCTTCTTGTACTGTATGATTATTTTAACCCCTTCCCTCCCAGGCCCCGTGTCCTATTGACTGGGCTATTATGCCTGGGGGCAGGAAGGTCGGCCTGATCATGTGACCACTGTTATTTGATGTCACAGTGGTCCCATGATCCGGAGCTGATCCTGCCATCCCCTGATCCCCTGATCATTACTGTCTGACAGCTAGGAGCACACAGAAACCTCTGCTGCCCGCGGACGTGCATGTGCGGACCCCCGTGCTGTCGCATATATACGTTACGTGGGCAGCAATTGGTCAATTAGGTTTCCACCTTAAATGGACCTCGTCTACCAGGAGGCAATTCAATATTTCGTCTTATTAAGGACTCGGTCAATGCATTACTCTGATCACTGTATTCTCGTAGGAGTTATTATTGTAACAGACAAATCAAAACTCCATAAAAATATTGAAATAGAAGTACTGGACCTCTAAAGGGCAGGAGCAATCATAAACACTTCCAATAATCAGCCTCTTGCTGTTCTTGTACAGCAGAGCTCAGACTGCGAAGAGAAGCAGCACAAGGTAGTCAGGTGTGCAAGGAGCATGCCGATAGAAGGAAAGAGCAGATTGACAGAGATGAGCTTGTTAGCATGCTGCTTCTCCTTTCACGGTCCAGTCACAGGCTGGGGGCACACAGAAATGCCAGGCGTTACTGAACTGCACCAGAGAGAAATCAGTTCTTTTGTCCTGCCAGCTGTGTAAATCTCAGGATTGGAGCACAGCAATACAAATCATTTGGCTTCTGTATATGCATTTCTCCCCTGTATTTAGCGGCTTGCCCGGAGTTCAGCCTTACAATAATGCTGTCACTTTGCACATAAAGCAGTTAGCACCAGAATTAAACATATGGGATTCAGAATCCCCTGTACAGGAACAGCGGTCCTTTCAGAGGCTGGCATGATGGGCATGCTGAGACAGATAGTTCCCCAGCAACTGGAAAACAAAGGGTTTTCGGTGGCAGCAGATTTGTTCCCAGCAGCCAACAACCTGCTCAGGTTCCTAAATAATGGGTGTGCCGGTGCTTAAATAAACAATGTCTCGGCGTGTCAGGTGAACACAGAGGATGTGCCGAGTGAGGAACGCCTGGATGTCATCACCTGCATGCAGTACAGACGCCCCTCTCCTCCATTCTTCTCCTTAAAGGGAGAAAATGGCACAGATCAGAGTTTCTCAACTCCAGTCCTCAAAGCGCCCCCCACCCCCCCAACAGGTCATGTTTTTAGGCTTACCATTATTTTGCACAGGTGATTTGATCAGTTTCACTGCCTAATGGTCCGTACACACGATCCGAATATCGAACGAAAACGGTCGCCTGAGGAAGAATCGTACGATTTTCGGATCGTGTGTACACTACTTTCGAGAGCCGATCATGACAGTTCATCCGATATTATTCGGACAAGCAGGAAAAATTTTCCCGTACGATACCAGATCGTGCGATTTTTGTTTAGTCAGTATAGTTGTCATCCGAAAACACAATACAAATACATTACAACACATGACATCACTTCCGATTTTTTTTTTTCTGTCGTACGAGAATTTTTTGTGAAATCGGTAGCCGTAGATGCGGCGTCGCTAGAGTTGCCACCTCATCCCTTTAAACCGGAACACAACTGAATTACACAGGGTTTGAGGCTAATATAATGCAGATAAGGCACCAAGTGAGTTTAAATACCACCTTAATCAGCCCCAGAACCTGTGTAATTCATATGTGTTCGGGTTTAAAAGGGATGAGGTGGCAAACCTAGGTTCAACGCCAACTTTGCGGCACCACACCGATTTCCAAAAGTATTTCCTGCACGACTTTTAGTGACTTGGGGGGCGATTTTAATAGACATCTGTGCATGAAGAAAAAATGAGAATCGCGCTAAATAATTAATGTAAAGTCCATAAATGAATGCATATGGATTATGTTGATCTGTGAGACGTTATCCACAAGCGATGTGATAATGCATCAATCTCTAAAATGGCAGTGTCCATCATCCATCACCAAAAACCGCAGTGAATCCACCACCAGCTGCAGAAACTGCTTACCAGCTCCTATAGACCCCTTATTATAGGGGGTCGATCTACGCCTATGGCTTAAAACCCAGCCGGGCTGGAGGATTAATCAACTATCTCACTTCCTCGGCTCACTGCCCAAACCAACCCATTTTGTCAGAAAGCTCCACTCTTGAGGAACTCTGCTTGGGTGAGGGATCGATCTGGAGGTCCTTATCTCCTATAAATCCTTGCTAGACCTTCACGCCACTGAAGACCCCCCCATTCTTGGCAAAATGGGAGAGGGACTCGCAAGTCACCTTCACAGAACCCCAAAAATAACACATTCTCTTTCACGCAAAAATCTTCTCTATGTAGCAAATATCAAGAGACCACATATAAAATAGTTACACGCTGGTTATAGAACCCCTTCTGTGCTGGCTAAGATATTTCCTCTAAAAACTGATCTTTGTTGGCGCTGCGGCCTACACTCAGGCACCCTCTTACATATTTTCTGGGATTGCCCTGTGCTCCAAACTTTTTGGCAACCAGTGCTCAAGCTCACAGACATCTCCCCTACATGATAACCCAGCTGCGGTCCTCCATAACCTTACCCTCTTATCAAGGAAACTTTATCATAAATCACTTCTCAAACATCTCCTTAATGCTGCACGGGCCAGCATCCTACTGTACCTCTTTGGAAGCAATAGTCTGTGCCAACGATGGCCCAATGGATCACAACAGTGAAGAACATTGAGCAAATGGAAGATCTGACCTCTGCTTTGCGAGATAAGTCAGAGGAACATAAGTCCAGATGGTTTTATTGGGATCTCTTTCGCTTCCCTGACGAATTCCACCAATACATGTTAGGATCCACCGTCTAGGATCTCCATTGCTTGCTCAATGCCATCGATCTTGGCTCCCTAGGGGCGATTTCCCCCACCGTTTTTTTTTTTTCTTTCATCTTCTCCTTTTTCTCTTTCTATCACTCCTTTTCAACTAAAAAACAAAAAAGTGATGGGCACAGAAGCATATATTTACTCTGTATTGGACTTACCGGTAGTTAGTGGAGTGAGCCTGACTGAGTAGCTCCCTTCACTCAAATGCAATCGTTTTGCTTGATGCGCTCATCACAGTTTATACGCAATGCGAAGTTGTCTTTTTGTTTGTATGTCACATCTTTAAATAAATAAAAAAAAACAGCCGGGGCCTCTCTCCTCATCTCTGCGCTTCTCCACACTTCCGATATCACTCAGTAAGTTGGATAATAGTTAGGCACCAAAAAGAGATCAAAAGGCTCCATGTGTAAAATCCTTGGTGGGTTTATGAAGTATAAAAAATAACACTCACAGCAATGAGTAAAATAAGCACCTTAAGTTTGGTGTGTATCGGCCGGAACACAACCAAACAAACCCGTCCGTCGGGACACGAGAGATGGTGATGTCAGCACGTCGCTATGCCCTATGTGTTTCGTCACAAATGACATCGTCCTGGGACACTGGTGCATGAACCCGCAGATGCCTTTCAAGTTGCCCCCGAAGTCGGGCTGAAATGTGGCTTTGAAATCGGGCGAGTTCACTTGAACTCACCCGATTTCAAAGCCGTGTTCAGTGTGAACGAGGGCTCGAAGCGCATTTCACAACACAAATGTGCAGAGCTTTGCCATTTATTTTTAATTGATCTAGTTCACACCTGTGTGCCATGAGTTGACCAAATAGTACAGACATTTTTTTTTTTTCCTTAACTTTTTAGGTCCCCTTTACACTTGCAAGTAGAACCATTTGTAATTAACTGAAGGCGGGAAGCCCCATTAAAAGCAAAGGGAGGCTGACAACTCCCGCAGCTATTTGCGACCAATGGCATGTAATCTATCATGCAGCAACTACCTGGAAATGACCGGCCCTGGATGTACAGACTGCATCCAGGGTTGATCATCCATAGGTAATCGCATGAGCGATTACATGCAATCAGCTGTGAAAAGTTGCAGAAGCTTTAAGCCTCCTATTGCTTCTAATGAGGCTTCATGCATGCAGCTAATCACCAACGTCCCCATTCACAAGTGTGGATAGGGCTTTACAGCAGCAACATGCATTTCTGACACCACTAATTTTATTGGCAGCGCATGAAATGCATGTAATGCATGAAAACAAGCCACCTTACTAGCAATCTTCATATTAAATCGATTTTCATTGGCCAGCAAAAACACAGACTGGATTAAATCGCAAGTCAATGCACAATTAAAAAAATCGCCAACATACTCTTTTTTAAACAGTGTAAAAATGCAGAAAGTCGCACAGGGAGAAGTGTAAATCCAGCCTTATATACACATGTCATGAGAGAATTATGGAGACTACCAATGCTGGCCTCCACCTGAGAATTCTAGACAGGAATGCATACATCGCTCAAGGTGAGCCATTCACTGCGGATCGGCTTCATCGATAGGTAATGCTTCTGGTAATTAAAAGATATGTGAACCCTCACCTTGTAAAAAATAAATAAAAAAAAAAATCATAACAGTTTAAGGTGCTAGTAAACTGCCAAGAAAATAAAAATAGGCCCCCTGCAGGTTTATCTCATAATGCACTAGTATGCATGAGTTAAAAAATAGCAATACAATAAAATAGCATTACACAGATCTTCCCAAAGATCAGCTGTGCAGAGTACGTGTCAGCCCAAGTCTTGGCCCGGGGGGGGGGGGCCGTGTCAGCCCAAGTCTTGGCCCGGGGGGGGGGGGGCCGTGTCAGCCCAAGTCTTGGCCCGGGGGGGCGGGGGGGGGGCGTGTCAGCCCAAGTCTTGGCCCGGGGGGGCCGTGTCAGCCCAAGTCTTGGCCAAGGGGGGCCGTGTCAGCCCAAGTCTTGGCCAAGGGGGGCCGTGTCAGCCCAAGTCTTGGCCAAGGGGGGCCGTGTCAGCCCAAGTCTTGGCCAAGGGGGGCCGTGTCAGCCCAAGTCTTGGCCAAGGGGGGCCGTGTCAGCCCAAGTCTTGGCCAAGGTGGGCCGTGTCAGCCCAAGTCTTGGCCAAGGTGGGCCGTGTCAGCCCAAGTCTTGGCCAAGGGGGGCCGTGTCAGCCAAGTCTTGGCCAAGGGGGGCCGTGTCAGCCCAAGTCTTGGCCATTGGAGGACAGGCAGGCTGTTCTCCCAGCACACCCAGAAAACTGACCACACTAAGATGTGCTGCAGACAGACTTGTAAGGATAGTCACTTCTGCATGCAGCAATGTTTCAAAATCAGTCACAGTCTCAGATTACCATATTTACACCAACCTGATTTTATTTGCCACATCTATAAAGCATCAACATACTGCCCCAAAACAACTGGCATCAACCCTGCCCACCAATAGGAGCTTACAATCTAATTTCTGTAACATTCTCAGGCCAGTGCGGTGAGATCCTGATTACCATACTAAGCTGTTTTTGGAGCCGATCTAAACAAGAACAAAGAAGCCTGACTTCAGTGATTACAGCTCTAGCCGTGCTATAAGGCCCCATTGCACACGAGACGCCGGTGCAAACTCTGCTGAACACACGTTTTTAAAGGCTAAAACCGGCGTTTAAAAACGCCCGTTTTGCCGCGATTTTAGCGGCGTTTTACCGCGTTTGCGTCTATAGGCGTTTAGTTAAGAAACATCATAAGACCCTCCCTAAGCTCAAAAAACATTATTATTTAACCATTTCAGCCATTTTGGGAGACCAGCAGCTGAGAGAGCAGCAGTGTACTTGTATTTAGCGTATCACTTGCCACGTCACCTGGCCACGAGTTGTGGATTGTCCACTGGCCACATCACCTGGCCACGTCACCTGGCCATGACACCTGCCACAAGTTGTGGAATGTTCACTTGCCACGTCACCTGCCACGTCACCTGGCCACGTCACCTGGCCACGTCACCTGCCACAAGTTGTGGAATGTTCACTTGCCACGTCACCTGCCACGTCACCTGGCCACAAGTTGTGGATTGTCCACTGGCCACATCACCTGGCCACGTCACCTGGCCATGTCACCTGCCACAAGTTGTGGAATGTTCACTTGCCACGTCACCTGGCCACGTCACCTGGCCACGTCACCTGCCACAAGTTGTGCATTGTCCACTTGCCACGTCACCTGCCACGTCACCTGCCACAAGTTGTGAATTGTCCACTTGCCACGTCACCTGGCCACGTCACCTGCCAATTGTCCACTTGCCACGTCACCTGCCACGTCACCTGGCCACAAGTTGTGAATTTTCCACTTGCCACGTCACCTGCCACGTCACCTGGCCACAAGTTGTGGATTGTCCACTTGCCACATCACCTGGCCATGTCACCTGCCACGTCACCTGCCACAAGTTGTGGAATGTTCACCTGCCACGTCACCTGCCACGTCACCTGGCCACGTCACCTGGCCACGTCACCTGGCCACGTCACCTGCCACAAGTTGTGCATTGTCCACTTGCCACGTCACCTGGCCACATCACCTGCCACGTCACCTGGCCACGTCACCTGCCACAATTTGTGGATTTCCACCTGCCACGTCACCTGGCCACAAGTTGTGGATTGTCCACTTGCCACGTCACCTGGCCACGTCACCTGCCACAAGTTGTGGATTGTCCACTTGCCACGTCACCTGCCACGTCACCTGCCATGTCACCTGGCCACGTCACATGCCACGTCACCTGCCACAATTTGTGGCTTTCCACCTGCCACGTCACCTGGCCACGTCACCTGCCACAATTTGTGGATTTCCACCTGCCACGTCACCTGGCAACATCACCTGCCACAAGTTGTGGATTGTCCACTTGCCACGTCACCTGCCACAAGTTGTGGATTGTCTACAGTGCAATGCAAGCAATTACAGTTTTTTTCATATTTTTTTGATGGTTTTTCATCATTTGCCATCATTTTTGAGATTTCTAATGTAAAAAAAATAGGTCACCTTTAAAAACGCTAATAAACGAAATCGCGGCAAAACGCCGGTACCCGCGTTTTGCCGCGTTTAGCGCCGTTTTGCGTCTGAAACGTGGAAAACTTTTGCGTCTGAACCCATTTTTTTGCTTCTGGAAAAACGAGGTTAAACGCAACTGCCTAAAAACGGCAATAAACGAGACTGTGTGCATGGACACATAGGATAACATTGAATGGGTTCAGGAGCAGTTGAAAAAAGTGTCCAACTGCCTCTGAACGCGCGTTTAACAGCAAATAACAGCGTCTCGTGTGCATGGGGCCTAAGGCTGCATTCACACTTGCATTTGGAGTTGTTGGATGTTTTGCAAATATGTTTTTACACTTTTCGCCCGTTTTTCAAGCGCTCTCTTTAAAGTCTATTTGGCCCAGAAAAGCTTGAGGCTTTATTGGCCCCAAATGAAGCTCATGTAATTTTTTCAACTGCTTTCAAGCAACAACACTACACTCAGGTGTGAACAGGCACAACTGAAAAGCAAGGGATTTTGGATGTTGAGCTTTTTGGAACCTTGAATTACAAATTGCACAGGAGTGAATGGAGCCCTAAAGCAGAACTAAACTCTGCAGTTTCAAATAAAAAGGCCCCCAGGATCTGTTAGCCATGTGCTAGTATGCACAGAATATTGGCACCTTATGGCAGATTTACCTGGCAAGTGATCCCCTCCCGCTAGTCAAAAGCGTTTCCATCATCTCCCGGTTTTCCTTTCGGGTTCAGACAGTTTGGCCACTTTGACGTCCCTCCCACGGATGCGCATGGGAAATGTACACTGCGCTGCGCATGAGTGGCTTAGTATATTTACACTGACAGGCAGAAGCATTTAAAAGGTAAAATTCCACTTTAATCAGCATTAGTCATGCACCAAAATTTTGGTAGTCAAAAATTTCGGCCGAAAATACGGTTTTCAGCGCTGTGCCGAAAAAATTAAAAAGTTCCGATAATGGCTGCCGAAAACGCCTGCAATTTTGCCTTGCTTTCGGTGTGTTTTTCCAACACAAGTGCATTTTAGATGCGTGTTTTTTTTTTTTTTTTTTTTTTTTACCAAATATGCACCAAAAATACGGCAAGTAGGATTTTTAACACCGCTTAAAACGGTGCTGATAACTGCCGCCAAAAAATATCATTTATTTAAATTTATGATATTAAATTAAAAAGTCAAATAAAATTATTTATAAACCGTCAATTTCGGTTTCAGTTTCGGTCAAGTGCATCCTGAATTTTCGGTAAAGAAATTTTCGTTTTGGTGCACCACTAATCAGCATGGTGTACTTAAAGCAGGGGCCCAGTAGCCTATCTTCTGAGGGTGCCAGGCACTGGGAGGCATGATACCCGCTCTGCTTTTGCAGTTAAGGAGTTGAAATTAAAATTGGCTTTATTTATATGTGTAGCGGGGGTCCCAAATTTAGGGATTGCTATACCAAATTTAAGGGTGATTCGAGTGGTAGTTGGCTCGAATCTTTCAATTTGCTGGACTCTGCCTTGCTGCTGTTTTGCCTGGTGTGCAGTTCCCCTTAGAAGTAGGGGTGGCGCTGTCACTTGTACTCTGGGTTGAACCACAGGTAATGGGGCAGTGATTTGGTGTCCTCTCTCGGCAGCCGTGCAGTGGGTGTGGTCTACCTGCTGTGCATGCCGGGAGAGGATACATAAGAGGCAGACGCCGCCTGGGAGTGGTCGCTTCTTTTTGGTTCCAGAGACGGAGTCCTGGTGCGTGGCGCGTGGCCCTCCAGGCAATGGGGCCACGTGCACTTCAGTCCCAGGCAGCTTTAGTCCTGGGACTGCAACTTCAGCCCTGGAACCAGCACCTTTAGCTGGAGCCCACTTCGAGAGGAGGAATCCCAGGGTGCCGCCTTGCGAGGAGACCCGTTTCTAGAAGAGGAGGCTGGGGGAGGACCGTTCCGAAGGACTGGTGAGAGATCACAGTGAAGGAAGGGGCCCAGTAACTCTCTGGAGGGATGTCATCCATCCGAAAACAGGGATCTAGACAACGGGATCTCCTGAACACATCCATTAGGGAATCTAATAGACTGTTTGAGTTACACGCCGGCTGCTAGTGCCCTTGGGTGACTATCCGGGTGAGCTATACCCACTTGGGATCAAGTGGCGAAGAAACAAGAGTGCCTGAATTGATCTGTCTTCCGAACACCTTTCTCTTCTCCTCATTTTATGGATGTTCATGCATAAAGAAATAAACTCTATGTTGGAGTTGACGCTGGTGTGGACCTTGGAGTTACTTGGGGTATAGAGACTTTGTCCTCACATTCTAGGGACAGAAACCAACACTGAGGGGGAGCCCTGCTGCAAAGACCCGTAAGTGAAAACAAGTGTGCTTAAAGGGGAGTTCCACCCTTTTTTTATGTTTATTAAAAGTCAGCAGCTACAAAAAGTGTAGCTGCTGGCTTTTAATAAACATACACTTACCTGTTCCACTGTCCAGTGCCGCGCCGCCTGGAGCTCCGCTCCTCTCCCCCCTTCTCCGCCGGCGCGTCCATTCATTGTGTGGGCACCCGGCTGTGACAACTTTCGGCTTCACGGCCGGGCACTCACTGGGCATGCGCGAACGGCGCAGCGCTCTCTGAATGGACAGGCGATCGCCTGGGACCTGTCACGTCCCAGGTGATCGTCTACAGGGAGGGGCCGCCACAAGGCGATATGACGTATCGACTAGGCGGCTCCAGGGCGGAAGGAGGAAGTGGGACAGGAAGTCCCACTCCTACTGAAGCCCCCACTCCCCCCCTCAAAAAAATTACATGCCTAATGTGGCATGTAAGGGGGCGAGGAGTGTATAAAGCGGAAGTTCAAAATTTGGGTGGAACTCCGCTTTAACCTCTGCAACCCAGGGGCTACGGGCATGGTGGACACTCTGTGCCTTCTTCTCCTGTGAGCAAGCCAAAGAGAGGAGAAGGAGGGCCGGTATGCTACATATACTTTTAAACTCATCTGATTTTCAGTCTCCTGCTTATCCGTGAACTTGGAGTTATTAATAAACAGCCAGATGGAACCAAACTGTTTAATCGTGAAATTATTTATTTAAAAAAAAAAAAAAAAGAAGAAGAATAGTCAAGTGTGACCTGCAACAGATGACTTTCCTGTATTTTACAGGATGTTTCGGAGTCGTCTGATTTTCCCCTTATTTTACGCTTCAAGACTTCACGCAGCATTTGCACGCTTTCTTAGAACGACATGAAATAGCGAGTTTATTGTTTGCTGCCTTACACAGACATCCAACATCATCCAACACAGGGAGCCTGTGTCATCCTGTGAGACATGTAATACATGTTACCACTATGATGAGCTGTGAAGAAAGTTAATAATAAAGTTATTAATAACTGCACTACAAGAACAATAATGTTTTATTAAAAACGGCAGGAATGAGAAAGCTTTGGACGCGGCAAGTCAGATTTTTAGAAGCAATTCTCAAATCTTTTGCGTAGCCTGCATCCCCTACATACAAAGATCTGTGCATTTACCCATTTTTTATCCGGTCCAGTCCCATAATCCCGCAGCTCCTGCATCGGTGTCAGTAAGAGGCTGCTGCAGGGGATAGGAGGGAGCACCGACAAAAGTTGGGCTCCAGGAATTCATAGACATGGATCAAAAAATAAATAAAAATCTTAATCTGGCCTTAGACATTTTGTGACCAACCAGATTTTCTAATTAGCCATCTTTGAGGCTACTTATGTTTATACTGCAGCGTCCAGACCCCATGTAAAACATGTAGGGCCCATACACATCCATGAGTCCCGAAACATGTAGGGCCCATACACATCCATGAGTCCCGAAACATGTAGGGCCCATACACATCCATGAGTCCCGAAACATGTAGGGCCCATACACATCCATGAGTCCCGAAACATGTAGGGCCCATACACATCCATGAGTCCCGAAACATGTAGGACCCATACACATCCATGAGTCCCGAAACATGTAGGCCCCATACACATCCATGAGTCCCGAAACATGTAGGGCCCATACACATCCATGAGTCCCGAAACATGTAGGGCCCATACACACCCATGAGTCCCGAAACATGTAGGGCCCATACACATCCATGAGTCCCGAAACATGTAGGGCCCATACACATCCATGAGTCCCGGTAATCTGTGGTAAAAACACACGTATTGTTGCACACTGCAGTGCATAGTGACACCTTTCACACAGTACTGTAGTGGGCAGCGCATCAAAACGTACAGTACATGCGGGGCCCGTGTCGCAGCGCTCTGGCAGCTCATTCAAAATGAGACATTGAGGCCCCTTTCACACTGAGGCGCTTTGCAGGCGCTATTGCCTGCAATGCGCCCCAAAAAAGCCGCTCAATTGTATCCAATGTGAAAGCCCGAGGGCTTTCACACTGGAGCGTTGCGCATGCAGGAGGGTCAAAAAACTCCTGCAAGCCGCATCTTTGAGGCGCAATAGGAGCTCTAAAAATAGCGCTCCTATAGCGCCCCTGCCCATTGAAATCAATGGGGTAGCGCCTCCAATACGCCCGAAAACGCTGCAAAGAGGCATTATTGTGGGCGTTTTTAACCGTTTTTCGGCCGCTAGCGGGGGTTAAAATACCCCCGCTAGTGCCCGCAAATCGCGGCAAAAGAAACGGTATAGTGGCGCTAAAAATAGCGCCGCTATACCGCCAGCGCCTCAGTGTGAAAGTAGCCTAACAAGTGTTTGTTAACACAACGCATCACTGAGCTGTGAATGGGCCTGAAATTAAAGCAGTTTAAAAAAAAAAAAAATCAAAGCGCCGGTGACATCACTGTGGGATGCTGGGAAAACTGAAGATCCAAAATCTTGATCCAGCCCTTTTAGGAGCTTCTTTTTGCAGGATTTCTAATCCTTCACTTTCCCCAGGATCCATGATTTAGTGACGTTACCCTTGCCTAGGCGAGAGCACCGTAAAAGAGAATGTAAGGGGGTGTATTTTTTAGATTTTTCTTTATTGTTTTCATTACATTTTTTTACATATGGAGCAGCAAGATAAGCAGTCCTTGCACTTTCATGGGCTTGCTAGATGCCTTTTGTTGGGCCTTTCATGATATTATTCCTAGTGATGTTGGATTGTTACATCTCCAGGGAGAATAGTGTAATTAATTAATGGCAGGATCATCTCATCCTTCTCAGGACAGAACGGGTTAATGTGTGTTGACAGAAGCCATGCACCTTGCCAGCGTGGATTTCCCTAGCGGTGGTTAATGCCAACATGGCGTAGCAGGCCTGGCACGGTGCTCTTGAGACCTCGCTGTGCAGCAGAGAGGTTAAACACAGAGCTCTCTGCATTAATGAGCACCCCCCCCCCCTTCCCTCAAGCAAGACCTGATTCTGCACTGTCAACAGCATGAGGCCATGGTAAGCCGTGCAGGACTCCGCTCTTCCTCCTGAGCGCCATCACACAGCTCACCCCTGCAGCATCCTTCCTCCTCTTCGTCCTCCTCCCCATCCAAAAGGACGTGGTATGACTCACCAACCGGCCACCTTCAGGCCTGCAACAAACACCTCATACAGGAAGATGCTCTACAACTGTCTACACGCTGCAGAGGTGAAATCTCCTCCTAAGGGACAACAAACTCATTCACTGCCATCAATGGCACGAGCCGTGCACCAATACCGAGTACCTGAGTGTCATGATAAGCTCAGGCTGATGAAAGGATTCTGTATCAACACAAGAGTCAAAAGAATGTTTAGAGGCAAAAAATAAAAAGCATGCTGAAAATTTTTCAAGCCTAATTTTTGAGATTGATGATTTCAAGAAGCTTGGCGCGCATCCGTCTAGCCCACTTGACATGGCATTTTATTTTCTGCAGATTCCCAACTTCAGTACAATGCAAAACGACCACAAATGTCAAACGACCAATGTGAAATGACAGCGCCCTAATCTGACTTTGTTCAGCCAATCATCTCAGGAGGGGCGGGCAGACAAAATGGTGGATAGGGTGGGAAAATGTCAGGTTCACCTTTCACACCAGTCAAGTTAGACCGACAGGAACCCGCACGCTAAAGTGAAAGTGCCGCTATTCCTCCTACCCACCCACCCCTGCCCCCAACACTTTACACCAACACCGTTTAACACTTTTTCTTTTTTAATATACGGGGAGCAGGTATCTTTTTGACAGGTACCTACTCCCACACGCTCAATTCTTGCCTAGACAAGAATAACGTGCGCTTAGACATACCCCCTGCTCATGTCCCAGGAGGCGGCAGACCCAGTCCCACAGCGCTGCGTGATCTTGTGCATTCCCAGTGGGGAGCCAGCAGTGATTCCTCAGGAAGTTACACCTTACTCCCATATCGTTGGAGGGTACCTGCAAGGTTATTTTTTCTTCCAAAAAAACCTAGGGGTGTGTACTAGGCTTTACATTCTGGCATGTGGGCGGTCCTTGGGCTTCCTTACATACAATTCAAGGCTATTGACCCTGCAATGTACTTGATGACATCACAGTGACCACTGAAACACCTTAGAAAAGAGGCTGCAAGTGTCGATCTTACAGCTTGGAGGGAGCCTGCCGGAATGTGGGATTAGCCAAGTAAAAATCCCTTCTTATAGGTACCCTAGGCACAAAAAAAAAAAAAAAGCCTTTAACCTTTACAGTGCCGGAGAATCCTATTGCAAAGAAAGATGTTTCTTTTCCTCATAGATCAGCTTTAAGATACAATTTAACAAACACTATATTATATCTACTGGAACCTAATTGAGTCTTGACTCAGACTTCCCAACTATAGAAGAGGAGAGAAAACTCCAGTCTACAGGGGAAAAGGCACTGATGGTGAAAAGAGCTGCACAATACACTACAGCATACAGTATAAGAATAAAAGGAACCTGAATAACTGTGAATTTATATATCCCCTACATGGATGAAGTCATAAACCCCCTTTCTATTATTCCCCAAACTGATAACATTCCTGGACTCAGCTCCTATTCTCTTTCTTTTATCATTTAATCCTAATTATGGTCTAGGTTTATTAATAATGGCCTAGGTTTTTTTAATAATGGCCTAGATTTTTTTCATAATGGCCTAGGTTTTTTTAATAATGGCAATGGCCTAGGTTTTTTTAATAATGGCCTAGGTTTATTAATAATGGCCTAGGTCTTATTCTTACCACCCCACATTCCCACCCATAATAATTCCTCTATTGCTTTGGCAATACTAAAATGTATTGGGTTCTGCCAATGAAGCTTAAAGAGTAAGTTTAAAAAAAAAAAAAAAATGAAAAAAGGTAAACTAACACCGTACACCCCCATATACTTCCCCACTCTACTTACCTCCATGGGTGACGAGCCGTCAGTGCCCATGCATCCATGTAGCGGTCTGAGGATTCGAAATCCCCGCTCTCCTCCCTGTTCTTTCTGAAGAGCTTCGGGGAGAGATCAGAGCGATGATCTGTGCCGGCAGTGACTAATCAGAACCGCTCTGATCCATCCCAGAAGCGCTGCAGAAAGAAGAGGGAGAAGAGCGGGAATGTCAAACCCTCAGTCCACTGTACAGGCTGCATGGGCACTGACAGCTCATCACGCATGGAGGTAAGTACAGGGGGGACCGGGAGGTAGTGAAGGGTGTCAGTTCACCTATTTTTTCATGTAAAGGTGAACCAACCCTTTACATTTGACTTGTACTGAGAGAGGGGAGCAGTAATGCAGCATTACTATAAAGGAAGCAGAGCCTGCATAGAGAATGTACAAATATGGCTGCCCCCATGAACAGATGTGATTACATACTGTACAACAAAGACAAGGTTTTTACAGCATTAACCATAAACTGACAAGGTGACACACACTGAGCTGATCACAATTACATAGAACTAGAAAAATGCAAATAAATTACAGTCTCCCCTTTACAAAACCGCAGAGTCACATCCATGAGGATTTCACTGGAAAGCGACACTTTGATCCTGAAGCCTTCAATGCGTTCTACAACGATTAAATCCTTTCATCATACAAGGAATGCTGGAAGAAAGACTCATGGAGCGTACACCCATAAGCAGCCCATTCACCAGATCGATGTTTACAAATGCATACGCCATGAGGAAGGTTTGAGAAAAGGTCAACAATGAACGCAGGAGCAGGCGGGCGAGATGGGCGTACGCCGTCCCCAAATCACTACGTCGCAACATCGCCAAGGGCTCGTCAATGTCAAGTGACATACGGGACTGGAGGTCCGAGAACCCCCCTATGACCAGACACTAAGCCCCTCGCTGGCAGAGTGTGCCAGGGAATCCATAGCTTACTGGTCTGCGGTGTCCTTCTGTGACTCGCCGTAAGTGGGACATCTGCCGCGGATGATAATGCCACTTAGCTACAGAGATCTAGTCAGTGCACGGCACGCTGGTAGAGACAGGAAACAGGGAGAAAGAGAGAGCTTATAAAGAGTCAATGTGCTTTGCAGCACTGGCAGGATGATCTTGAATGGCACTGCTAAAGGACAGGCTGGAAATGCAGTCATCTTCCTGAAAAATACTAGATGACAGGCTGCCATGCTCATCCAATACAGTCACTGACATAGGACAAGCATGCAGCAGAGAAGTTTAGTCATTTGTTTTACTTGTTCCCGGAAATACTCTTAAAGTGACTCTGCCATTAGAGACATAGTTGGGCTGCCAAATGCCGTTGCCCTCTTGAAAATGCTTATTGCCTGGCTGGGTCTTCCTAAAAGGCAGATACAAACCTTAACTGAAATATACTGTACAGTATATACACTATAATACCAAAAGTATTGGGATGCTTGCCTTTACACGCACAAGAACTTTAAGGCCCCTTTCACACGGGCGGCTGTTCTGCCGCAGTTAAAAGCATGTTTCTTTCTTTTGAAATTCAAGACCCCAGGCACAGCGATCAGCTGCATTTGTACACTGCAATTAGCTGCGTTTACATGCGGCTGCGTTTAGCCATTATTGTCATCCCCATAGCAACCATTTTTATTTTGATGTGCTTCCCGTTGTTTTTTTCTTTTGTTCACACTGCTATCCGCAGCTGACACAGTGCACTGCGATTACCTGCAGTTATGTGCAGATAGCTGCGCTAGATCGCACCTGGACGCATTCAATTCTATTTTTTCTATTCGCACTGAACCGCATGTAACGAAATCGCAGCTAAACGCTGTGTGTGAATGGGGCCATAGGAAAGCATTGTGTGCTTTTAGCTGCGGTAGAAAACTCGAAAATCCGCAGCTAAAAGCACCATTCTATCCGTCTATGTGAAAGGGGCCTAATAGCATCCCAGTCTTAGTCTGTAGGGTTCAATATTGAGTTGGCCCACCCTTTGCAGCTATAACAGCTTCAACTCTTCTGGGAAGGCTGTCCACAAGGTTTAGGAGTGTGTCTATGGGAAGGTTTGACCATTTTTCTAGAAGCACATTTGTGGTGTCAGGCACTGATGTTGGACAAGAAGGCCTGGAGAGGATCTGCTGGACGGACTACGCCAGCTCAGTGGGGGATCGCTTCGTTGATCCCTGCTGAGCAGGCGGATGATAGGTCAGTCTCTGCTCACTGTGAAGGGATGGACCTGTGACAGCTCTGCTGTCCTCTATGGCGAGATCGGATGAAAACGAACCGCCTGTCCGTTTTTATCCAGTCCCATCCGCTGGATGGATGGCGAACGTATCGCCATCCATCTGTTTTAAATGGATCTTGACGGATCGGGTGGCAAGCAGGTGTCAGCGGACACATCTCCGCTGATATCCGCCTGCCCATAGAAGGTAATGTGTGGCCCGCTCGGATCCGCCTGAAAAACAGATAGGCGGAACTGAGCAGGCCGATTGTGTGAAAGGGGACTTATTCTTCCCAAAGGGGTTCTATCAGGTTGAGGTCAGCACTCTGTGCAGGCCAGTCAAGTTCCTCAACCCCAAACTCGCTTATCCATGTCTTTATGGACCTTGCATTGTGCACTGGTCAAGATCATTTTGTAGAGGGAGGATTATGGTGTGGGGTTGTTTTTCAGGGGCTCGGCTTGGCCCCTAAGTTCCAGTGAAGGGAATTCTTACAGCGTCAGCATAAGAAGACATTTTGGACAATTTCATGCTCCCAACTTTGTGGGAACAGATTGGGGACGGCCCCTTCCTGTTCCAACATGACAGGGTTGCCAACTTTCAGTAGATCTATGAACAGTTTGTAAAATCCATACTTTTTGCATCTGTCCTTGAATGTCCATTACAGACATATAGGCTGCATGTCCGTAACTGACATTCATGGACAAATGCAACAATTATGGATTTTACAAACTGTTTGTAAATTTACTGAAAGTTGGCAACCCTGCAACATGACTGCGCACCAGTGCACAAAGCAAGGTCCATAAAGACATGGATGAGCGAGTTTGGGGTGGAGGAACTTGACTGAACTGCAAAGTCCTGACCTCAATCCGATAGAACACCTTTGGGATGAATTCAAGTAAAGACCGCACGCCAGGCCTTCTTGGTCCACATCAGTGCCTGACCTCACAAATGCGCTTCTGGAAGAATGGTCAAACATTCCCATAGACACCCTCCTAAACCTTGTGGACAGCCTTCCCAGAGTTGAAGCTTTTATAGCTGCAAAGAGTGGGCCAACTCAATATTGAACCCTACGTACTAAGACGCGATTAAAGTTCATGTGCTTGTAAAGGCAGGTGTCCCAATACTTTTGGCAATACAGTGTGTATATATTTACTTTTTAAACAAGGATAACTGAATATTTAGTTCACTAAAACACTATGTATGATCAACTGACACACTTATAAAATGTTCAAAAATAATAATTCCATCTCGGTGCTCCCTATCGCCTACAGCTTCTTTCAGCAACTTCCTGTCTATAAGGTCAGCTACATGCCATTGGACTGGTTTCCTGATAATGACAATGGTGGACCATGTCTGTGCAATGTGTTTGCCAGCATGGCTAGTAGTCTCCATTGAGGGTCGAAGACCGTTGTCACCTTACTCAACGTGCCTGTCCAGGGACTTTCATGTCAGGCTCACTAGGGAATCCTAATGAAATAGCGGATTTATAAAGATTTATTTCTGAATTCCTTATCTCTGTACTTGCTTCAGGCCAGCTACTCAGTCAGCATTGAGGCCAAGGCACCAGCATAAAAGCAATGGAATTAGTAACCTCAAAATGAGAGCGATGGCATCCTCCATTATTCTCTCATGAGATATTCCCCGTAAGATAGACCTATACTTTTATACTGGATTTGCATTTTTTTTTTTATTGAACAGTCTCCACCCAGTACTTAGAAATAACCTGCTGCTTTGCCTGCGGGTCCCCGTTGGCATTTGAGTGCAAAGATAGCCAGGTGATTTCTAGGCCTGTTTTTTAGCATAATTTGTGGTACAGGAGGAGAATTGTGCATTTTTGGCTCCATAGACTTTTAAATGGGAGCACTTAACTTGCAATTTAAAGCGTTTTTTTAACCACTTAAGGCCCGGACCATTTGGCTGGCCAAAGACCAGAGCACTTTTTGCGATTCGGCGCTGTGTCGCTTTAACTGAAAATTGCGCAGTCGTGTGACGTGGCTCCCAAACAAAATGTACGTTCTTTTTTTCCCCCACAAAAAGAGCTTTCTTTTGGTGGTATTTGATCACCTCTGCGGGTTTTATTTTATTTTGTGCGCTATAAACACAAATAGAGCGACAATTTTGAAAAAAAAAGCAATATTTAAAGCAATATTTTTTACTTTTTGCTGTAATAAATATCCCCAAAAAAAATAGATAAAAAAAACTATTTTTTTCCTCAGTTTAGGCCGATGCGTATTCTACATATTTCTGGTATAAAAAAAAAAAAAAATTGCAATAAGTGTTTATTGATTGGTTTGCGCAAACCAAAGTTATAGCATCTACAAAATAGGGGATAGCATTATGGCATTTTTATTAATAATTTTTTTATTTTTTTTACTAGTAATGGCGGCGATCAGATTTTCATCATGACTGCGACATTATGGCGGACACATCGGACACATTTTTGGGACCAGTCATTTTTACAGCGATCAGTGATAAAAAAATGCACCGATTACTGTAAAAATTACACTGGCAGTGAATTGGTTAACCAGGAGGGGGCGCTGAAGGGGTTAAGTGTTTCCTAGAGATGTGTTCTAACTGTAGGGGGGGGGGATGGGCTACGTGTGAGAACACTGATCACCGCTGCCGATCACAAGGAGCTGTGATCAGTGTCCTGTCACTAGGAAGAATGGGGAAATGCTTGTTTACATTAGCATTTCCCCGTTCTTCCTCTCCCTGAGACGATCGTGGGTATCCCCGCTACCATCGAATCCGCGGGACCCGCGGTCAAACTCACGGAGCTCGCGCGCGCCCACACGGCCGAATTATAAAGGGGACGTACCTGTGCGCCCATCTGTGCCATTTTGTCAACGTATAATAGCGTGCGGCGGTCCTTAAATGGTTAAGCACTCCCCCTCGTTGGGGTCAAAATCGTGCAATAATTTTTCAAGCTCCACGTGACAGGCAACAAGTAACGCAACGCTTAGGTGTTAACAAATCCAGTTGTATACCCTGTTTTTTTTTACTTTTACCTACAGGTAAGCCTATAATAAGGCTTACCTGTAGGTAAAAAGAATATCTCCTAAACCTCTACGGTTTAGGAGATATTCCCCCCACAATGAGCCGCTGACTGCAGCGGCGCATGCGCGGCGGGGATTCTCGGCTAAAGTCCGCAGCCGCCGGACCTTGCCGACGCGCGGGAGTGACGACATCGCCGCTCCAGCCACTCACAGCGCTGGAGCGGCGATACCCGGAAGACACGCCGAGGCAAGATGACATCTCCCTCGGCGTGGACCAGGTAAGTTCCCGACACCTCGTTCTAAGGTAAGTATTTCATAATGAGCTAGTATGCGGTGCATACTAGCTTATTATGCCTTTTGCCTTTCAGGTATAAAAAAAAAAAAAAGTAGGAGCGGGTATACAACCGCTTTAAGAAACATGAGATTCTTCATCTTGAGTGTGGGCATGTTTTGGGAATCATGCAAAAAAGTGCTCAGGTGAGAAAGGGGTTTGAAGGGTGCAGGTTCATTGAAAGCCTTTTATTTATTGGGGCAAATCCTTAATCATTCCTACGTCCTGTGCCCTATTTATTGGTCAGGTGGTCATTGCTGAAGCAGAAGACCTTGGGGAGCTAGTGATCAGGCAGAGCTGGCTAGTTAGTGGCCCTGCCATGAACTTCTGCCAATGTCCCTTACCAAGACCCTCTGCTAGTGCACAAACCAAGTGACTAATGTGTTGGTTCTGGTCAGGAGAAACAAACGATGACAGATAAGGACCATGTGGCCCAATAAAAAAAAAAAAATTGTCTTCTTGTCCAAAGCAAACTATAGAAACGTGACGGCAGAAAAGAACGAGTCCTGCTTCAAGTCTGCCATTTCTTGTTTTGTTTTTCGTTAAATGTCCAACTATAGATCTAGGTTTGTCCCAAACATGTTTGAAGCCATTTACTGTTGACTGTCTCACTACCTCTGCTGGAAGTTTATTCCAAGCATCAACTACCCTTTCAGTAAAATAATACTTTCTACGATTAGTTTTGAACTTTCCTCCAGGTAGTTGGAGGTCATGTCCCCGTGTTCTTGATTTTGGTTTCATATTGAAAAAACTGCCTTCCTGAACCTTATCCATCCCCTTGATGTATTTAAAGGTTTCAATCATGTCTCCCCTTTCCCTTCGTTCCTCCAGACTGTACATATTAAAAAGTGGTTGTAAACCCACTTATGCAACTTGCACCTACGGGTAAGCCTAGATTAAGGCTTACCTGTAGGTGCATGAAATATCTCCTAAACCTACACGGTTCAGGAGATATTTGCAAAAAAAACACTGCACCGATGTCTACGCTGCATGCGCATCGTAGACAACGGTGCATTCACACGGTTAATCCCCATTCACAAATCGGGCTTTGCCGGATTTGACGGCTCCCACGCGCGGAGTGACGTCTTCGCTGCTCCAGCCAATCACAGCTCCTGAGCGGCGCTGTGATTGGCTGGAGCGGCGATACCCGGAAGTAACCTTCCGGGTATCTGTGGAGCGATGGCTGCGGCTGGAGGGGGAGATGAGGACGGCTTCGGGGGCCCCGATCTAAGGTAAGTGATGCATAATGAGCTTGTATGCTAGTCATACTAGCTCATTATGGCTTTGTCTTGCAGGTTGTTTTTATTTATATTTTTTTCTCCCGGGTTTACAACCACTTTAAGTTCCTGAAGTTACTCTCAATATGTTTTATTCCCCAAACTTTTCACAATTTTTATTACCCGTCTCTGGATTTGTTCGATTTTCTCAATATCTTTCTGTAAGTGAGGTCTCCAGAACTGGACCCAGAATTCTAAATGAGGTCTCACTAAAGATCTATATAGAGGAATCAGGACCTCCTTCCTCCAGCTGGTGATCCCTCTAATGATGCATCCTAGAATTCTATTCACTTTTCCTACTGTCTGGTCCTATGTTTGCTTATTTTTTTCATCTGAAATAAGTACCCCCAATGTTGTTCTCTCTCAGGGGATTCTCTTTCCTTAGGTGCATTATTGATTCCAATCACATATAAAGTCATTGGCCAGCAATCATCAATGGCTCATGCCGCGTACACACGGACGTTTTTCCCGTCGAAAAAAACGACATTTTTCCCATTCGACGAGAAAAACGATAGTCTGTGGGCTTTCTGTCGTTTTTTTCGACGAGAAAAACGGCATTAAAAACGACGAGAAAAATTAGAACATGTTCTAATTTTTCTCGTCGTTTTTTTTCGACATGTTTTCCGCGGCAGTGTTTCCCATAGGGAAACACTGCCGCGGAGCCCACACACGGTCGTTTTTTTCGACCAAAAAAAAAAAAGACATTTAAAACGGCCGTGTGTGGGGGGAAACAAGCTGTTCCTCGTTTTTAACGTCGATTTTCTCGACGGTGTTTTCACCGTCGAAAAAATAGATCGTGTGTACGCGGCATTAGACTTTAAGGAACCAGATGCGTTTCTGCATCTGGTCCCTGGTGTCCTGATGCGTTTTATGTGTTCCGTTCTCTCAATTTTGCCAAAGTTTCCGGGTTTTTTGTTTTAGGGCAAGATCACACAACATGCAGTCCAGTGCGTTTTTTTTCTACATCAAAAACCCATGGAAAATAGGTTA
Source organism: Rana muscosa (assembly GCA_029206835.1). NCBI lineage: Eukaryota > Metazoa > Chordata > Amphibia > Anura > Ranidae > Rana > Rana muscosa. The sequence goes on along the minus strand of CM055121.1, from coordinate 198,121,946 downwards.
TATGGTTTTCAGTGGCATAGTTCACACCAGTACTTGCAGTTCCAGAAAAAAAAAAAAAAAGTAGAACATGCTGCAATTTTCCTGCTCTGGACTGTACTGGAACGCTGTAAAACACATCAAACGCACTGGACTCAGAAGCGCACCCACGCAGGGGCCCCCTTGGAATGCTGGTGTCTCCAGGGGGCACTTGATGTGGGGAGGAGCCAGGAGCGCCGCTGGGGGGACCCCAGAAGAGGAGGATCGGGGCCACTCTGTGCAAAACCCTTGCACAGAGGAGGGAAGTATACCATGTTTGTTATTTATTTTATTTTTTAAATGAGCCTTTACAATCCCTTTAAGAAAGAAAGAGGGGAAAAAATTGCACTGGACTGCATAAAAAACGTGTCAAAAATGCGCATGCAGAAAAGTATCTGAAACACATCCGGACCGTGTTCCTATGGTGTGAACTGGCCCTGAAAGTGGAACTTTAGTCAGAAAATGAAGTCCTGCTAGATGATTTTAGGCCGGCCCCTTTATTGCTATGTAAAACATTAAAGCCCTGTACACACGATCGGTTTTACCGATGAAAACCGTCCGATGGATTGTTTTCATCAGACAAACCGATCGTGTATGCGACCCATCGGTCTTTTTTCCATCGGTTTTAAAAAATAGAACATGTTTTAAATTTTTCCGATGGATAAAAAACCGATCGAAAACTCTGATCGTCTATGGGCAAGTCCATCGGATAAAAAACCCACGCATGCTCAGAATCAAGTCGACGCATGCTCAGAAGCATTGAATTTCATTTTTCTCGGCTCATCGGAGTGTTTTACGTCACTGCGTTTGGAACGGACGGTTTTTTGACTGATGGTGTGTAGGCAAGACTGATGGAAGTCAGCTTCATCAGATTTCCGATGGACAAAACCATCGGATTAGAATCCATAGGATATCCGATCGTGTGTACGAGGCTTTAGTGCTAGTTCACATCAGACGCAGTTCCGTGTGCTTTTTTCTGCACAAAATGCATGCACAGTGTTTTCCCATGTATTCCAATGGCTCTAGTTCACACCATGCAGTCAGTTTCTGCACCGGAAACTGACTGTATGGTGTGAACTAGAGACATTGGAATGCATGGAAAACGCTGTGCATGCATTTTTAGTGCAGAAAAAAAGCACACGGAACTGAATGGAACTGCGTCTGGTATAGGGCTGCAACTAACGATTATTTTCATAATCGATTAGTTGGCCGATTATTGTTTCGATTAATTGACTAATCGGTTAATAACCGTAAAAAAAAAAAGGGATTTTTTTGCATTTTTTAAAAATTTTGGGCCAATTTGTTGTTGGGCAGATTACAAAACACAAATCGCCGCAAAAACGCATTACATGCTTTTCTGCAGCTTCTCCATTGAAGTATATTAAACCAAAAAACTAAAATAGCACCGTTTTGCGTTAAAAAAAAGTACTTGCCCTTTCCAAATACGCAGCAGCTGAAAAAATCATGGATGTGAACGTGTCCCATAGAAACCATGTAAATGCACTGCAGTGTGTTTCTGCAAAAAGCACCAAAAAACACAGAGGTGTGACCCAGGCCTGAGATGTTTAGTAACATAATGGGGTTAAAAAAACTAAAATTAGTACAAAAAGAGCAAATAATCGCTATTGTAAGGGGTTCATTTTTTACTGTGGGACAGTGAAAGTAATATTTACAGTAGCAATTTGCTCTTTTTGTACTATAAAGGGTTAATTTTAGTTTATTTTTAACCTCATTATGTTACTGGCCGATTAATCGATTATGAAATTAATCGATTACAATTTTCATAATCGATTAGTTGTCGATTAATCGATTAGTTGTTTCGGCCCTAGTCTGGTGTGAACTAGTACTAAGACTCCATTCACACTGAGGCGGTTTTCAGGCGTTTTAGCACTAGAAATATCCTCTAAATAGCGCCTGAAAACCACGTGTCTTTTCACACTGGGGCGGTGTTCTTGTGAGACGTTAGGAAAAGTCCTACAAGTAGCATCTTTGAGGCAGTTTGGGAGTGCTGTATACAGCGCTCGCAAAACGCCCTGCCCAATGAAATGAATGGCGTTTCCAAAGCGCCGCAAAAGGGGCGTTTTTAACCTCTGCTTTGGGGGTTAAAAGCACCCCGCTAAGCGGCCGAAAAGCACCGCTAAAACTTTTTTGAAAAACTGGTAAAAATAAAATAGGTTTCGTTCCACTTTATGATTTACAGCTGGGGCTTTGGGCTTCAGAAAAATGGCGGCCTCCAGCAAGAAACAGGAACAACACTGGAGGCAATTTACAGCACACACTATTTTGGTAGCATAATTATTATTGTGGAATGTATGTTCTCTGCTAAAGATCATTATTTTTTATCAGGTTGATATGGGTAAAGTTCCGCTTTAATGCACGCCAGTGCATTTTGGATGCGTTTTGCCACATTCCATGCAGAAAAAAAATGCAGCGTGTTCTACGTTTGTTGACTGCACTGGTGTGAACTAGGTCCATTGGAAGCCATGTTAACTACAGTCCATTTTTTTTGCAGCAGATAAAAAATGCACTGGACTGCATGTGGTGTGAATCGGCCCCAAGAGCTGCTGCAACTTAATAACAGATCATTGAAAATGTAAGATTTGAAGTGTCAATACCTTGTGAAGTTTATTTTATTCTATGTTGGAGCACAGGCCTGTAATAAACACAATACACAAAACCTAACCCAGTCCTGAAACACGACCCCATCAAAGCAAAATTAAAAAGGTTTAAAGCGTGACAAAAATACAGCTCATAAAAATAGCAAAAGCACTCTTTATAAAACACGGCACTGATCAGCATGACAGCTCCAAACAAATAAATCTAAAAGTACTACTTATTTATCGCAGTAAAAATACTGTTTGTACAAACTAGCACAGTGCTACAAAGGCGCTCCACCAACCAGAAGTTCAAAACAAAATGAAAAAAAAAAAAAAATACAAAAACAATTATTGCAACAGATTTTCTTTTACTTTGACAATCATCTCAAAGCTCAAGTCATATAGAAAACTGCAACAAAATTTCCAAACCATGGATGATTGCCGACAATTATGAGCTTCCAAGATCATTGCCCCATCATCATCGCGCACAATGACGCCACTGTTGGGGATGGCGATATGAGCGGAGCGGGAGGAGGCTGGTGAGAGTGAACACAGAAATTAACAACCAAACGCATCCATTTTTGGTCATTTTGGAAATCGAATAGCTTTGGTTTTATAGTACAGAAAAGCAGAACAAGTATGGCAAAAATCAGCGTGATCAAAGAAATCACGAGTCTGGGTTCACACTTATGTGATGCGAATGAGTGCGATTCTCATGCTGATTTTTGCTGGCCTTCAGTGCAATTTTAGAAGTGCAGTCGCTGTAAATCTGAGGGGTAGATCTGAAATGAGGGGAAGCTCTGCTGATTTTATCATCCAATCATGTGAAAGCTAAAATGCCGTTTTTTTTTCCTGCATGTCCCCCTCGGATCTACAGCGACTGCACTTCCAAGTGCACTTTCACTCGTAGTGCAAAGTGGATTTGCCTTTAGTAAATAACCCCCAATGTGTTTTTGGAGGACATGCAAATCTAGGCTTTTTGTAACGCAAGCAATAAGCTTCAGCTCAATATCAAAACAAAATAATTCTACAATGTGAAGACTTCAGACTTAAAATTAATGTTCCACTGAACTCTGTTTTTAAAAAGGAAAATCTATTCAAGTATTTATTCTTAACTCATAAATCTAATTTCTATTGCTTTCAGCCAAAAGGGAAGTTCCGCTTCACACCTAACACCCCCCCCCACACCGCTCTTGGACAGTGTTTTGAGGACTCCTACGGGTGGCGGGCAGTGGCTCCCGTCTCCTCCTCTTCTGCATCACAGCGGCTTCCGCCGTGCAGCTCCTCCCTCTAGGCGTCCAATAGGATCACCTGCCCTTTCAGCCAATCGGGGGACGGATCTTAAAACCTGCTTCCTGATTGGCCGGGAGGACGATTAGTGTGGCGATAGCGAATATTCACAACTGGGTGGGATCGGAGCGAAGTACTCTGTGCCCCGAGCCCATCCTTTTTTGAAGCCTATTAGAGCCTCTGGCTCCAATCACGTGCTTCAAAACCTAGACTCTCCCATTGGAATCCATGGTCAGGCGCCCTGTATGTAGATCAGGGGGACAGACGCGTTGATAGGTTGATAGGGGTGGTGACACCCGTGCTCCCCTAATGGACAGACCACCACTGGTAAGTGCCCTTTTTTTTTTTTTTTTTTTAAGTCAGCAGCTGCAGTATTTGTAGCTGCCTTTATTTTTTTGTTCCTAGGATGAAGAACCACTTTAAGTAGTACATGTGTATGGATTTTGTTTGGAGAATAAGGATCATTTAGTGTCACTTTAAAAAGGAACATACAGCATTTATACAGCTGTGCAAGTGACTTTCACCAAACATTCACTGGTGATGAATCATCGCTGTAATTTAAAAACACATGGCAGATTCCCCCCCACCGATTGGTGAATGTTACATTCAATGTCTTACAAGTATGCCCCAAAGTATCACTAGGGGCACAAAATGACACACAGTATATGATGTAGACCAGGGGTGTCAAACTCAATTTCATCGTGGGCCACATCAGCATGATTGCCCTTAAAAGGGCCGGTTGTATCTGTAAGATTAGATGTCCAGCGCATCCCCTCCCCTTTACATTAGATGTCAAGAGCCACCCCAACATCAGAAGTTGAGTCCCCCACTTTCCCTTACATCACAGTGTACCCCCCTTTCCTTATGCTGCTGCTGGGAAGAAGCTGGATGCATTGCTTGAAAGCAGAAAGTAAGGGTCTGGAGGAGGACCAGTGCAGGGGCTGCAGGAGAGGTGCGAGGGCCACATAAAATTACCTGGAGGGCCAGATTCAGCCCGCGGGCCTTGCGTTTGACCACCTGTGATGTAGACTGTCAGTAGCAATAACACAGCAGTTTTTGCTTTTCAGGGTCCTCCCTATAACCTACTTTTATTACATGTTCCATCTTGGCAGTAGATCCATTGATGCTCCGCTTCCTTCAACAAGGTGACAACACTGTTTATTCTGCAGTGAAATTGCACAGCAGAGTTGTCATTCTGGGGACAGATAAGTCCAAGATAGGCATGAAGTGGATTTTTTTTACCCCTTCCGCCCGACCTTTAAAGTGGAAGTAAACCCATCGATTTAACAGTTTCAAAAAGCAGTTACATTCCCGGCATGCCGGGAATGCTAACTGTCACATTGGTTGTGCTCTCAACCAAACTGTCAAACCATCCAATGGCTGGTGTCATAACTGATCACATGTGCAGCATCATGGCAGTTGAAGATTAAACAGAGGCCAAGATGGCAGCTTCCTTGCCTGAAAATGATAGGAGGGTTTACTTCCACTTTAAGAAGCTCTCAAAAGACAGTTGGAGGGGGGGGGGGGAAAATCTGATCATGTGACTGGTTGTTGTAGCAGTAACATGATTGGAAGGCCCTGCGCACCAGTTTCACGTCCTTTGTAAACTGTTGGTGAGAGCGCCGCGCATGTTCCTGTTATGCCAGTGGAAAGAGAAAGTAAGCAACAAACATCCAGCTAACGCTACAGGCTTTTTCATCAAGGCTGATATGAATATAAGGTGACTGTTGTAAGCACCCCGGCAGTGTTATATGGTTTGCCCTGTCAACTGTCACTTTTGTAGTAAAACTTACATTGCATGCCCATAGGGAGAAATCTATAATAAAACGCCTATCATTACAAGTATAAATCCCATGCAGGTACCAGGATTCCTAAGAGAGACATATCATATCATACTGTTACAGTCAATCTGTTACAAAGTTTTTGTTCATCCGATACAAAGATCTACAACACAGATCATTCGCTGAGCACTCAACATCAAATGTTATGCATCAGGCAGTGCGGCTGTCTTGAGGCTTAACAGCCAATCAGAAATCAGCACCTTAGGCTGGACTACAGACTAATATAAGCCGGTTACTGATATATAATGCGGATCACTTCATACTATTTCGTGTAGCACATAAGTATGGTAATTATTCTATTTTTTTTTTTATAAAGTTCATCTTCTCTGATCAATCCTGAGGTGTAAATAATATGCTGCATCATCAAACACAAAGCAGGTCTAACCCACCACCAACAGACATCTAGAGGGGTCCTATATGACCACCAATCATCAAAGGAAGAATTGCAGATCTCTTATAGGCCTACTACAAGAGAGATGCCATCGTAGACTTCAGAAAATACCTACTGACTGGCTGTGATGTCCATGGCTTCAATGCTCAGAACAAGAATAGCGATAAGCCATTCCAAACAACCAGGCAGTTAGTATTTGCAGAAGACCATGACTGATGGAAGGCAGGACTGCTGTTAGAAATTATGGGGCTCCATACAGCCTACCTGACAGCCCCCCCTGCTAAAACTGAACACGAACATAGATTTATCGGTCCTTACAGTTTACTATGCTTCAGTGATGAATGGACACATAAGTGATTGGTACTGATCGATCACTGTGTTCATTCAGGAAAGGAAGGGGCCAGTAAATTACATTTACCGACCCCTTCCCCTGCTCAACATCCTAAAACATCCTCCTGTGTGCCTGCAGCAGCTGCCGGTGGGAGAGGGGGAAGCGCTGCAGGGGAAAGGGCCACACAGGGGGGACTGGACAGCAGATGGAAGGGGTGCATGTGCTAGAAGCACTCCCCTTGCAGTGCAGCCAGGGGGAGAAAGAAATAGAAGCTGGCAGTGCTGCAGGAGGAGGCAGAAGAGGATTGGGGTCTGTAATAACACAGTTACAGCTGGCCCTCCTACACAGCAGGTGCCTGTGCCCCCCTTTTGAACGGATGGGGCCCGGGCCCAGTACAGGAGGCCTGGCTGTACTGCCTCATCAGCAGGCCTGATTATTTCTTGTTCTGGTGTCACAGACAAACGTCATAAGGGGGGAAATAGCCCAATCCCCCAATGGAGACAGCAATGACACCCTGACAGATGTGTAATCCCGTTCAAAACTAAAGGAAACAAGTTTGAACACAATTAGAGTAGGTAACAGGATTCGTTTCATATGGGCAGACCCTTTTTTTTTTTACTTTCTACCCCGTCCTCGTGGCCAACTTTTCTTACACTTTGGGGGAGACTGAGCCCACGTTCATCTGAACTCGCGCAATTTCAGTCCAACTTCGAGGGAGATTTGACAGACCTCAGGTTCATGAACAGATTTCTATTCAAATCGCCCCCGAAGTCGCCAAAAGTAGTGCAGGAACTACTTTTTGGAATTGGTGCGGCGTCGCACCGATTTGGACGATGCCGTTAATAGGCGGCGATTTGACATGTCAAAACGACCCGATGTGAATGTGGGCTTACTAAAACTTAGAATCTGGTTCAGCTGTGCATGATAACCAATCAGCTTCTAACTTCAGCTTGTTCAATTAAAGCAATAGTAAACTGCAGGAGGTTAGAGGAAAAAAATAAAAAAATTCCATGCAAGGTTATGTCATAATGTGCTAGTATCGCATACTAGCACATTATGAGAAACTTACATTAGAACGAAGTCCAGTGCCACAATTTCACCTGCTGAGAGGGCTGACATCTTCCCCCGGTCCTCCTTACGGGTTTGTGGCCTGTGGTTACATGAGCAGGGGTGGCCCGCCCATTGTGGATGCTCGGGCACCGCCCCCCTATCCATGCGTTTGGCCCCTTTCAGGGCATGAATTACAGTTTTACAGGGTTTTTTTTTTTTTTTAAGCACCTGATTTGAGCCAAAAGGCTCTAATAAGCTTCAAAATAGGGTGGGCTCGGGACGCAGAGCATTGCGTCTGGAGCCCACCCAGTTGTGTTGCAACAGCGAATGAATATTCGCTGTTGTAACACTGACCCTCCTGTCGGCCAATCGAGAAATCACATCACCCAATTGCCTGAAAAGAACAGGCGATCCTATTGGACGCTTAGGAGGAGACGCACGGCGGAAGGGGAGGGGGGAGGAGACGCACGGCGGAAGGGGAGGGGGGAGGAGACGCACGGCGGAGGAGGGGGGAGGAGACGCACGGCGGAGGGGGGAGGGGAGGAGACGCACGGCGGAGGGGGGAGGGGAGGAGACGCACGGCGGAGGGAGGGAGGAGACGCACGGCGGAGGAGGGAGGGAGGGAGGAGACGCACGGCGGAGGAGGGAGGGAGGGGAGGAGACGCACGGCGGAGGAGGGAGGGAGGGAGGAGACGCACGGCGGAGGAGGGAGGGAGGGGAGGAGACGCACGGCGGAGGAGGGAGGGAGGGAGGAGACGCACGGCGGAGGAGGGAGGGAGGGAGGAGACGCACGGCGGAGGAGGGAGGGAGGGAGGAGACGCACGGCGGAGGAGGGAGGGAGGGAGGAGACGCACGGCGGAGGAGGGAGGGAGGGAGGAGACGCACGGCGGAGGAGGGAGGGAGGGAGGAGACGCACGGCGGAGGAGGGAGGGAGGGAGGAGACGCACGGCGGAGGAGGGAGGGAGGGAGGAGACGCACGGCGGAGGAGGGAGGGAGGGAGGAGACGCACGGCGGAGGAGGGAGGGAGGGAGGAGACGCACGGCGGAGGAGGGAGGGAGGGAGGAGACGCACGGCGGAGGAGGGAGGGAGGGAGGAGACGCACGGCGGAGGAGGGAGGGAGGGAGGAGACGCACGGCGGAGGAGGGAGGGAGGGAGGAGACGCACGGCGGAGGAGGGAGGGAGGGAGGAGACGCACGGCGGAGGAGGGAGGGAGGGAGGAGACGCACGGCGGAGGAGGGAGGGAGGGAGGAGACGCACGGCGGAGGAGGGAGGGAGGGAGGAGACGCACGGCGGAGGAGGGAGGGAGGGAGGAGACGCACGGCGGAGGAGGGAGGGAGGAGACGCACGGCGGAGGAGGGAGGGAGGAGACGCACGGCGGAGGAGGGAGGGAGGAGACGCACGGCGGAGGAGGGAGGGAGGAGACGCACGGCGGAGGAGGGAGGGAGGGAGGAGACGCGCGGAGGAGGGAGGGAGGGAGGAGACGCACGGCGGAGGAGGGAGGGAGGGAGGAGACGCACGGCGGAGGAGGGAGGGAGGGAGGAGACGCACGGCGGAGGAGGGAGGGAGGGAGGAGACGCACGGCGGAGGGAGGGAGGGAGGAGACGCACGGCGGAGGGAGGGAGGAGACGCACGGCGGAGGAGGGAGGGAGGAGACGCACGGCGGAGGAGACGCACGGCGGAGGAGGGAGGGAGGAGACGCACGGCGGAGGAGGGAGGGAGGAGACGCACGGCGGAGGAGGGAGGGAGGAGACGCACGGCGGAGGAGGGAGGGAGGAGACGCACGGCGGAGGAGGGAGGGAGGAGACGCACGGCGGAGGAGGGAGGGAGGAGACGCACGGCGGAGGAGGGAGGGAGGAGACGCACGGCGGAGGAGGGAGGGAGGAGACGCACGGCGGAGGAGGGAGGAGGAGACGCACGGCGGAGGAGGGAGGGGGGAGGAGGGAGAGAGGGAGGAGGGAGAAGAGCCCGATCCCCATGGCTGCTTGGTGCCCTGATCCCCGCTGATCCACGGATGCCCGATCTCTGCCGCTTAGATGGGGTAAGTGCCGGACAGCGGGGAATGGGGGGGGGGGGGGGTTTGGTTGTTTGCCGCCCCCCCCCCCCAAACAAAAAACACAGCCGCCACTGTACATGAGCGGCCGGAGGCGCGATGACGTCACTCTCGCATACGTACGGGATCTGCTGTTTTCGGCACTGTATGTCGGACCTTCAGAGTGCATGTGCCAGTGATGTCATCGGCTGCATGCAGTCTGAAGATCTCCTAAACTGTGCAAGTTTAGGAGATATTCACAGTACCTACAGGTAAGCCTTATTATAAGCAACCTGCAGGTACAAGTGGTGTAACAGAGTTTACTACCACTTTAAGCTTTGACGATAAAAACTGGAAGCCGATTGGTTTAAATGCAGAGCTGCACCAGATTTTGCATTCTGCAGTTTTAGTAAATCTCCTGCCTCTTTGGCAGTCCGCATCATGATGTGCAGGTAGCTTGCGTGCCGCTCCTGACAACTCAGCTGCCCTACGCCAAAGCTTTAAATGCTAAAATATCCAAAATGTAGATATCAGTCTCATGTAGTGCCCACTACAGCAGAGCTCAAACTGGGAGAGGAAAGACCGTCACTAGCTGACAATTAGACTCTGCTGCTGTGCAGTACCATATATACTGACAAGAGGAGAAAGCAGGATGATGGCTCATCAGTATGTGGTGTCTCCATTATCCAATCAGCAGGCTTTGGGTGTGTTCCAATCTCTGCTGCTGCTCATTGATTGGCTAATTTATAATGATACAGTGTATGGATACCATATTTAAAAAGGCCCATTCACCATTATAATTCATTTATTAATGAATCAGTTTGTATTTTGTTAAGTACTGTGTTTTTAGAGATGCTGGTATGAGTATTGGCTTGCGTTAATGTGTACACTTACAGGAAAAGGAACAAGTATTTCCGGACTATACTTGCATTTTAAAGGTTGTATCTTTTAGAGGATGCTCTTATGAAAAAAAATCGTGATTATCAGCTAAACCGGTACGGTAAAACACGCTTGTATGAACAGTGCCATTGAAATTACCGGTACAAAATTTTCCACGCGTTTCAGGTTGCATTTTTTACATGCAGAAAAGATTCCAACCATAAAAAGTGTCCAAAAAGCAAAAATACTCTTCTGTCATCAGCACCAAACGCAGCGCAGGACTAACCGCAGACCCAGACACGCTATAAATTTGTAAGCGCACCTGATCTAGCAAGATAATGCAAAACGATTGTATTTTATTGGCTTCCACACTTCTATACATTACAGGCAATCCAAAGATCACGCAGCTATAAATATAAGATGATATCATAAAGTCGCTAAGAAAAATCTCAACCACAAACCAGCAACTTTCTAAGCCAAGATGAAAAAAATGAAAAATTGCCAGACATCTTATTATATGCTTGTCGTCACCACTTTAAAAGAGGAGGAAAAAAAATAAAAAATCTCACGTGAGCTTATTCAATACGCAGTGAGCAAAGCGCAGTAACCCAGGGCAGCCAATCAGATCTTAGTATACCGAAGTAAGACCAGTGACAGGTCAATTGCTATAAGATAAGGTCTTTGCTGCATAAAACAAACTGATCAAAGTGATTTTAAATTTAATAAATATAAATAATATTTTTTTCTTGTTAAAAAAAATAAAAATATATATATATATATATATATATATATATATATATATAATTTTAATGAAATAATAAAAATAAAAAAATTCTTTTAATGAAATATATATATATATATATATATATATATATATATATATAAAATAATATAATGTATTCAATATTAGAAAAGCAGCACTTGACATGCAAAGCTCGCTATGGTAAACCAGCGGCCCCTTTTTCGCTCTGATGTGCACAGTGGTGTCCCTTTGATGTCCAGTTCAGAGGCCCCAACATGTGACAGTGTCCTGTGACAGGCTGACCAACAATGTCATTATACATTCGAGCACCATATGTCACCTCATTACCGCAGCACCACGTTCATTTACTGCTTTCTAACACCAGAGGGTACAACCAGCTGCACCGGCAGAAGCCACAGTGACACATGCTGAGGTCCATCAGCTGCAGAGGAACTAACAGCACCAGCATGCCCATTTTTTTCTATTAGATGTGAGGGATCCCAAGGTGGCCAGACATTGGTCTGAGTACTAGAAGGCCTTTTTAGACAATTGGGAAACAATCAGCAATTAGGAAATATTCTACCAATGCTGGCGGACTACATGTCCCAGCATGACCTGTCAGCTAGCAGTTTGCTGCTGTTTATACATCCTGACCAGATGAAGGGTCCAGTTTGTACATACAGGGTCCAAAAGCATCGCTACATCCTATTTCACGCTATTTTGGGGCTACACACATCAAACTGCAACTCCAGCGACCATACAAAAATCAGATTTCAGAAATAAATTCTGAATTTAGGGGTTGTTGACGTGGGTTACTGCTAATTCATTTATGCAAAAAGGCCTACTTGAGGCTCCATCCTCACGTGTTACCCTAGATTTGGCAGCAGCCCTCCCCCTCCAATGAGTCTGGTAACCCCTTGTCCTTATAAGGCCCAATGAACACTCAAGTGATACTGAGTATTGTCCTGGCACCCCAATAACTTTAACACCATACATACATGATAGCCCAAATACACTGTGACCCTGGGTCTGAGGACACCCCCATTCTGATATCACCACTGGTGACGTAAGAATAGACCCCTCAATTGTGTCACCCTAAATACCAATAGCACCCCTTACTAGTATACAACCTCCAGCATTGCACTAGGAACCCTATTGACTTCTAATAATCCAACATATGCAGTGACCCTGGGCCTGAGGACACCCCCATTCTGATATAACCCCCTAGTGACCCCAGAATTGAGCACTGTAAACATCTCAAATACATGAGGACCCCCCCCCCCCAAATTGATTGGTATACAACCTCCAGAACTCTCCTGACACCCAAATAACAGCCGCAAATCCCAACATACCCAAAAGGTAACCCCCAAAGACACTATGGCAGCGCCTTTAGTCTTCCACATTGATCAATGGCCCATTTTCCTAATTCTCAAAATAGACAAAAGATCTCCCACACATGAAAAAAAGCACACCAAATACAACATGACCTCAGATCAGATGATCCCCCATTATTATAAGTAAACACCCCACAATAGAGCAGTCCCCCTTCCCCCGAGAAAAACAATGATCCCGGGTCAGATGACCACCATACCTTATGTGCCCCCTGATGACCCTCAACATAATCTCTACACATCAATAAGAAAAATTAAACCCCCAAATACTGAGGGAAACTAAATCTGGGGATCCCCAGATATTAGGGGTATGGCTAACAGTAGACAACGCAAACATGTCAACCCCAATGTTACCCATAGATCTGGTGACCCCAAGAATAGCCAAAGAACACCACTGTCATTAACACCCAAAACAAATGACAATCGCCCAAATGTGCCCTTCAGATCAGGGGATACCAAGGATGGCCCAAGCACCCCAATATCAACACCCCAATGTAACCCTAGCATACATGATAGTCATCTCAATGTGACCCCCCAAAGCGACCCCATGGGGGAGGTTCAAGCACCCCAATATTAAAATACATCCCAAAAAGATGATGATCCCAATCTGATCCCCGCTCAGGTGACACCAGGGAAGGTTCAAGCATCAAATGTCAATAGACACCCCAAACATGACAATCACATTCTCTGACCCCAAGGATGGCTCACACACCCCAAAATCAATTTACACTTGATACATGACAGTCACCCCAATGTGACCCCAGCACCCCAATACCGACACTGCATGCAAGTGCCCCAATATCAGTAGAGGCCAGTGACCCCCCAGTCCCATCCCCCCGGTGTCCCGGCTCGGGTGACTCACCCCACTCGATGTAGTCGTGGATGTTCTTGTCGCGGCGCAGCGGGGAGGCGCAGCACTCATCGTACAGGCAGAGCAGCGAGTCCAGCAGACTCTCCACACTCATCCATCCGCCCCGCACCGCTCCGCCGTCCACCAACAACCGCTCCAACTGCCGCAACCGCACCTCCCCCGACATCTTCTACACCCGCTACACCCGCCGCCGCCCGGCCATCACAGCTCCGCACCAGCACAACCAGGACAGGAGCAGGAGGAGGAGGGGAGAGCAGAGATGGGAGGAGGGAGGAGGAGGAGAGGAGCAGGAGCAGGAGGAGGAGGAGGATGGGGACACTGCGGGCTCCGGCACACCCGGCGGAGGGGAGGAGAGACCGACAGGAGGGGGAGGGGAGCAGAGGACAGGACAGGCTGCTGCTGCTGCTGTTGGAGACAGGAGAGAGATGAGAGAGAGAAGAGAGAGCCAGGAGAGAGAAGAGAGAGCCAGGGGAGAGAGAGAAGAGAGAGCCAGGAGAGAGAGAGAAGAGAGAGCCAGAAGAGAGAGAGGGGGGGGTGAGAGAGAAGAGAGAGCCAGGAGAGAGATCAGAGAGAGAGGGGGTGATAGAAGAGATGAGAGAGAGCCAGGAGAGAGATCAGAGAGAGAGGGGGATGAGAGAGAGGGGGGATGAGAGAAGAGATGAGAGAGCCTGGAGAGAGATCAGAGAGAGAGGGGGGATGAGAGAAGAGATGAGAGAGCCAGGAGAGTGATCAGAGAGAAAGGGGGGATGAGAGAAGAGATGAGAGAGCCAGGAGAGAGATCAGAGAGAGAGAAGAGATGAGAGAGCCAGGAGAGAGATCAGAGAGAGAGGGGGGATGAGAGAAGAGATGAGAGAGCCAGGAGAGAGATCAGAGAGAGAGAAGAGATGAGAGAGCCAGGCGAGAGATCAGAGAGAGAGGGGGGATGAGAGAGAAGAGAGAGCCAGGAGAGAGATCAGAGAGAGAGGGGGGTGATAGAAGAGATGAGAGAGAGAAGAGAGAGCCAGGAGAGAGATCAGAGAGAGAGAGGGGGATGAGAGAGAAGAGATGAGAGAGAGGGGGGGGTGAGAGAGCCAGGATAGAGATCAGAGAGAGGGGGATGAGAGAGAGAAGAGAGAGCCAAGAGAGAGATCAGAGAGAGAGAGGGGGTGAGAGAGCCAGGAGAGAGATCAGAGAGAGAGGGGGGATGAGAGAGAGAAGAGAGAGCCAAGAGAGAGATCAGAGAGAGAGAGGGGATGAGAGAGAAGAGACGAGAGAGAGAGGGGGATGAGAGAAGAGATGAGAGAGCCAGGAGAGAGATGAGAGAGAGATGGGGATGAGAGAAGAGATGAGAGAGAGAAGAGAGAGCCAGGAGAGAGATCAGAGAGAGAGGGGGGATGAGAGAGAAGAGATGAGAGAGAGGGGGGATGAGAGAAGAGATGACAGAGCCTGGAGAGAGATCAGAGAGAGAGGGGGATGAGAGAAGAGATGAGAGAGCCAGGAGAGAGATCAGAGAGAGAGAGGGGGATGACAGAAGAGATGAGAGAGAGAAGAGAGAGCCAGGAGAGAGATCAGAGAGAGAGGGGGGATGAAAGAGAAGAGATGAGAGAGAGAGGGGGATGAGAGAAGAGAGAGAGGGGATGAGAGAGAGGGGGGATGAGAGAGAAGAGATGAGAGAGAGAGAGGGGGGATGAGAGAAGAGAGAGGGGGGATGAGAGAGAGGGGGGATGAGAGAGAAGAGATGAGAGAGAGAGAGGGGGATGAGAGAAGAGAGAGGGGGGATGAGAGAGAGGGGGGATGAGAGAGAAGAGAGAGCCAGGAGAGAGATCAGAGAGAGAGGGGGATGAGAGAAGAGATGAGAGAGAGAAGAGAGAGCCAGGAGAGAGATCAGAGAGAGGGGGGATGAGAGAGAAGAGGTGAGAGAGAGAGGGGGGATGAGAGAAGAGAGAGAGGGGATGAGAGAGAGAGGGGGATGAGAGAGAAGAGATGAGAGAGAGAGGGGGGATGAGAGAAGAGAGAGAGGGGATGAGAGAGAGGGGGATGAGAGAGAAGAGAGAGCCAGGAGAGAGATCAGAATAAGAGGGGGGATGAGAGAGAAGAGATGAGAGAGAGAGGGGGGATGAGAGAAGAGAGAGGGGGTGAGAGAGAAGAGAGAGCCAGGAGAGAGATCAGAGAGAGAGGGGGGTGAGAGAGAAGAGATGAGAGAGCCAGGAGAGAGAAAGAGAGGGATGAGAGAGAAGAGATGAGAGAAGGGAGAGCCAGGAGAGAGAGAGGGGATGAGAGAGGCAGGATAGAAAGAGGAGAGGCAGGAGAGAGGAGAGAGATGGGGGAGATACTAGAGAGAGAGGAGAGAACCAGGAGAGAGACAGAAGAGAGATGAGAGAGAGACAGGAGATAGATGAGAGACAGACAGGCAGTAGAGAGAGAGAGAGAAGAAATATGTGAGAGAGACAGACAGAAGAGGTGAGAGAGAAGAGATATGAGAGAGCAAGAGACAGGAGAGATTAGAGAGACAGGAGAGAGATGACAGAGATAGGAGAGAAAGGAAAAAGCGAAAAAGAGTGAGAGACAGAAGAGATGAGAGGGAAGAGAGAGGAGAGAGACAGGAGATAGAAGAACAAGAGACAGGAGAGAGAAGAGAGATGAGAGAGACAGAAGAGAGAGACCGGAGAGAGAATAGATATGAGAGAGGCAGGAGAGAGACGTGAGAGAGGAGAGAGATGAGAGAGGCAGGAGAGAGACATGAGAGAGGCAGAGAGAGAGAGACGAGAGAGGGAGAAAAGAGAGAGAGAGAGAGAGGAAGTTTCAAGCCAGCCATAGACAAAGCATGCAGAGCCTTCTATGCCATCAGGAGACAGCTGTACCTCCTAAAACCACCAGTAAGAGTCTGGCTTTGAATCTTTGATAGCGTTATCACCCCAATCCTTCTTTATGGCAGTGAAGTTTGGGTTTCTGTCACCTTCTCAGACCAATCCAAATGGGACTCCAACCCGCCAGAAATATTTCACTTGGAATTCTGCACCTCCTCCAAGTCCATCGAAGCACCTCCAACAGTGCTTGCCGGTCCGAGTTGGGCAGATTTCCCTTACTTCTCGCAGTACAGAGGAGGGCGCTATCATACTGGGACCACCTACAAAATAGCTGTCCCAACTCATACCACCATAAGGCCCTCCTGACCAACAAAGACCACTCCAAGCCGTGTGGGCTGCAACAACTCATCAGTGCCTTGTCTATCCCAAACCCCTAACAATTCGGCCTGAAAAAATCTCAAATAAAAAACATAATGAATGGTTCCAAAGAAAAATATGTTGGAAAATAGAGAAATGAAATAACAAACTCCATGAAACTGTTTACCAGTCACTGCAGAGAGACTACAAACTGGCCCGGTGTTCTGCCGAGCTGGTTCCGCCTATCGATATGGTTCCGAGCTGGACTGCGCAGGCGCAATCCGAGGCGGCGGAATTCTCAGAGCGTGAACAGCTGTTCGGCAGCTGTAGACGCACTCGCTCCCGATGCTAGGGGAACCAGCTCGATAAGAAAGCGGCGGGGGCGGAGACTGGGACACGCCGCTCTATAGGGCAGCATTAAACAAGTTGATGGCCGGGTGACACGCCGCTCTGTACAGCAAGGGGCGGATGAGTGAGTGTGCGCTCCCTGTAATGTTAGACGGCAATTATATGTACAACACTCGCCCTATAGAGCGGCGTGTCACCCGGCCATCAACTTGTTTAATGCCGCCCTAGAGAGCGGCGTTTCCCAGTCTCTGCCCCCGCCGCTTTCTGCGTGGCATGTATCCTCGGGAGCGAGCGCGTCTACAGCTGACGAACAGCTGTAGATGTTCATAGATTTCCGTGTGTTCCGAGTGCGCATGCGCAGTCGAGCTCGGAACCATATCGATAGGGGAACTAGGTCGACAAGACACCGGCACCTGGAGGTGCTACAAGACCCCAAGGACAGACAGACCCTGAGCCTGTGAAGACTGAGCGCCCACAGCCTGGAAATGGAATTAGGACGACACAGACAGACCTACAAGCTAAGGGAGAGTAGACTGTGCCAGCAATGTGACCAGGGGGGTCCTGGAGGATGAGGACCATTTTCTTCTACATTTCCACAAGTACTCATCGGTGAGGGACACTCACTTCCAGAGACTCCGCGCTCTCATCCCGGACTTCAACTCTATAGAAGAGAAGAGGAAACTCCCATTTCTACTGGGAGAAGAGGAGCCAATGGTGAAGATAGCTGCCCAATATATGACAGCGTGTCACAGACTGAGAGGGACATGAAAAACTGAGGACTTAAAAAAGACTTAGGGCTCTTTCACACGGGCGGATCCGTGAAGATCCGCCCCGTGAAGCTCCGCTTGCTCAGCGGGGATCGCTCCGCTGATCCCCGCTGAGCCGGCGGATGACTGGGCGGTCCCCACACACTGTGCAGGGACCGCCCTGTCAGAGCGCCGCTCTCCCCTATGGGGGGATCGGATGACGACGGACCGTAGAGTCTGTGTTCATCCGATCCGCTCCGCCGACGGATGGGAAAATAGGGTTTTCCTCCGTCACACTTTGGCAGAGCGGAGCGGGTCGGATGTCAGCGGACATGTCACCGCTGACATCCGTGGCTCCATAGGGCTACATGGAGCATCCGTTCAGGTCCGCCTAAAAAATTGACAGGCGGACCTGAACGGGCCGTCCGTGTGAAAGGGGCCTTACCCCTATTCCCCTTTATATTACCTATTACCTCCCCCCCCCCCCTCCCGTACAAACTCAACTGCTTTGGAAATGCTACAATGTATTTGGTCCTGCCAACAAGGCTTATTGGAATTAAATTGAGAGAGAGGAGAGAAGAGAGACAGGAGAGAGAGAGATGGGAGAGAAACAGGAGAGAGAGAGAGAGAAAAAAATGAGAGGGAAACGGGAGAGAGGCCTGAGAAAGAGAGATGAGAGAGAAACAGGAGAGAGAATATATGAGAGAGACAGGAGAAAGAAAATACGAGAGAGAGACAGAAGAGATAAATGAGAGAGAGACAGGAGAAAGAAGATAAGAGAGAGACAGAAGAGAGAAATGAGAGAGAGACAGGAGAAAGAAGATACGAGAGAGAGACAGAAGAGAGAAATGAGAGAGAGACAGGAGAAAGAAGATACGAGAGAGAGAGAGAGACAGAAGAGAGAAATGAGAGAGAGACAGGAGAAAGAAGATACGAGAGAGAGACAGAAGAGAGAAATGAGAGAGAGAGATAGGAGAAAGAAGATACGAGAGAGAGAGAGACAGAAGAGAGAAATGAGAGAGAGACAGGAGAAAGAAGATACGAGAGAGAGAGACAGAAGAGAGAAATGAGAGAGAAACAGGAGAAAGAAGATACGAGAGAGAGACAGAAGAGAGAAATGAGAGAGAGACAGGAGAAAGAAGATACGAGAGAGAGACAGAAGAGATAAATGAGAGAGAAACAGGAGAAAGAAGATACGAGAGAGAGACAGAAGAGAGAAATGAGAGAGAGACAGGAGAAAGAAGATACGAGAGAGAGAGACAGAAGAGATAAATGAGAGAGAGACAGGAGAAAGAAGATACGAGAGAGAGAGAGACAGAAGAGAGAAATGAGAGAGCGACAGGAGAAAGAAAATACGAGAGAGAGAGACAGAAGAGAGAAATGAGAGAGAGACAGGAGAAAGAAGATACGAGAGAGAGAGAAATGAGAGAGAGACAGGAGAAAGAAGATACGAGAGAGAGACAGAAGAGATAAATGAGAGAGAGACAGGAGAAAGAAGATACGAGAGAGAGAGACAGAAGAGAGAAATGAGAGAGAAACAGGAGAAAGAAGATACGAGAGAGAGACAGAAGAGAGAAATGAGAGAGAGAGACAGGAGAAAGAAGATACGAGAGAGAGACAGAAGAGATAAATGAGAGAGAGACAGGAGAAAGAAGATACGAGAGAGAGAGACAGAAGAGAGAAATGAGAGAGAGACAGGAGAAAGAAGATACGAGAGAGAGAGACAGAAGAGAGAAATGAGAGAGAGACAGGAGAAAGAAGATACGAGAGAGAGAGAAATGAGAGAGAGACAGGAGAAAGAAGATACGAGAGAGAGACAGAAGAGATAAATGAGAGAGAGACAGGAGAAAGAAGATACGAGAGAGAGAGACAGAAGAGAGAAATGAGAGAGAAACAGGAGAAAGAAGATACGAGAGAGAGACAGAAGAGAGAAATGAGAGAGAGACAGGAGAAAGAAGATACGAGAGAAAGACAGAAGAGAGAAATGAGAGAGAGACAGGAGAAAGAAGATACGAGAGAGAGAGACAGAAGAGAGAAATGAGAGAGAGACAGGAGAAAGAAGATACGAGAGAGAGAGACAGAAGAGAGAAATGAGAGAGAGACAGGAGAAAGAAGATACGAGAGAGAGACAGAAGAGAGAAATGAGAGAGAGACAGGAGAAAGAAGATACGAGAGAGACAGAAGAGAGAAATGAGAGAGAGACAGGAGAAAGAAGATACGAGAGAGAGAGACAGAAGAGAGAAATGAGAGAGAGAGACAGGAGAAAGAAAATATGAGGGAGACAGGAGAGAGAGGGGCAGAAGAGAGAGAGGAACAGGAGAGAGAATACATGAGAGACAAACAGGAGAGAGAAGAGATGAGAGAGGGAAATGGAAAAGAGATGAGAGTCCGAAGAGAGAGAGATGAGAGCGACAGGAGAGAAGAGAGAGGAGAGAGGGATACCGGACAGAAATGATGGGAAGAGAGAGAGAGGAGAGAGAAAATAGAGATAGGAGAGACAGAAGAGACAGAAGAGACAGAAGAGAGAGGTAAGAAAAGACATACTGTAGATGAGAGGAGACAGGGGAGAGATATCGACAAGAGATAGGAGAGAGATAGATGTAAGAGAGATAGGAGAAAAGAGGGATGGGAGGGAAGAGACAGTGGGAAAACAGAGACTGGCAATAGAGGAGAGAGAGGGAGACAGAGATACAAGACAAGAGGGAGAGTGATGCCTCATACACACGGCCGAGATTCTCGTCGAAAAAAACATGTCGTTTTTTTCGACGAGATTCTTGGACAAGAAACTTGTCCCGGCCGAGTGTACACATGCTCCTTTTCAAAGAACCCGCGGTTCTTTGAATGGAGCGAACGCGGTGACGTCATCGAATACGACGAGCATGCGCTCGACACATTCGATGCCGTCGCCACCATCTTTGCTACCGCGCATGCGTCAAAGTCATTTCGAGCATGCGCGGGCTTCCCGGCGAAAAGGTAAGTGTACACACACACAATTTTCTCGTCGAGAAACATGCCGACGAGAATCTCTACGAGAAAATAGAGAGCAGGATCTCTATTTTCTCGTCGAGATTCTTGTCGCTTTTCTTGACGAGAAACCATACACACGAACGAATTTCTCGGCAAGAAATCTCTGCCAGCAAGTTTCTTGCTGGTTTTTGCAGAGAAACTCGTTCGTGTGTACGAGGCTTAATGGGAGAAACAGGAGAGAGGGATAGGATAGTGAGAGAGGAAAAAGAGAGAGCCAGGGGGAGAGAAACACATAAACAGGAGGAAAGACAGCAGAGAGAGATGGGGAAAGAGGCAAAAGGTAAGAAAGAGAGACAGGAGAGAGGGAAATTCATGGCAAGAGAGAGAAGGATAAATGGAAGAGACAGAAAGAGATATCAGAGAGAGATAGATCCGGGTAAAGAGTATGTGTTTCAGACAGGACAGAGGGAGAGGTAGACTAACACAGACAGGGCAGAGAGAGAGAGAGAATGCTTATGCCGCGTACACACGACTGTTTTTAATGCCGAGAAAAATGCAATTTTTTAAAATGGTCATTAAAAATGATCGTGTGTGGGCTTCAGAGCATTTTTCACAACGTGAAAAACGGCCATGAAAAAATTGGAACATGCTCTAATTTTTCTCGTCGTTTTTCACGTCGTCGTTTTTCTCGTCATGAAAAACGGGCGTGTGTAGGCTTTAACGATGTGAAAAAAGCGTGCATGCTCAGAAGCAAGTGATGAGACGGTTCTGGTTCTGGTAAAACTAGCGTTTGTAATGGAGATAGCACATTTGTCACGCTGTAAAGGACTGAAGAGCACGAGGCTGAAAAGCGCGAATCGTCTCTCACCAAACTTTACTAACACGAGGATCAGCAAAAGCAGCCCAAAGGGTGGCGCCATTGGAATGGAACTTCCCCTTTATAGTGCCGTTGTACATTTCGTACGTCACCGTGCTTTGCTCGAGCATTTTTTTTCATGATCGTGTGTAGGCAAGGCAGGCTTGAGAATCACGTCGAGAAAAACTTTTTTTTCAATGACATTAAAAACGGTCGTGTGTACACGGCATTAAAGTGGAGTTCCACCCAAAAATAGAACTTCCACTTTTCCGGTTCCTCCCCCCCTCCGGTGTCACATTTGGCACCTTTCAGGGGGGAGGGGGAGCAGATACCTGTCTAATACAGGTATTTTCTCCCACTTCCGGGCATAGAAACCCGAGCCACCCGCGGGTATCTACACCACTTCCCGCACCTTCTCCCCCCGCTGTCTTCTGGGAGACACACAGGTCCCAGAAGACAGCAGGGACCAGTAGGAATGCGTAGCGTGAGTCGCGCATGCGCAGTAGGGAACCAGGAAGTGAAGCCACAAGGCTTCACTTCCTGATTCCCTTACTGAATATGGCGGCGGCAGCACCCGAGAGCTGAGAGATAGATCGGCTTCGGGTGCTGACATCACGGGCGCCCTGGACAGGTAAGTGTCCTTATTTTAAAAGTCAGCAGCTGCAGTATTTGTAGCTGCTTACTTAAAAAAAAAAAAATTGTCAGACCTCCGCTTTAAGGAGGATTATGAAATTCTTACCTGAAAACTAAGCTGTTGCAGTGGTCCACTGTCTGCTGATGTCACTAAACTGGTCCAGGACTCTGGATCGATCCTGACTTTAATGTCGGGATCCACCCAGATGTCTGGACAGGCAGCTGTCTCAATCTCTCAGTGAGATGCACTTTCCTCAAACTGTATAACATGCATTCAATGAAAGTGTTACTAAACCCAGGACCCTGCATTCACTATATCTGATTTCCCACAGTAATCAGAACATAGAAATGCAATTATTTTAATAAATGTAGCGGGGTGTTCCCCTTTAATGCAGAGAGACTACATTACCCAGAACCCTGTTCGGCAATGTTTCCACCGCAGAGACTCATGGGAGGGGTTATAAGAGGAGGAGGCGAGGCTGGGCTCGGCCTCTTTGGGACACGAGACTTCAGAGACTGATCCTCCTGTGCGGATGTGTCGGAGTGCAAGGCCTGAAGCCTGAGGCCTTGCGCAGCACCAAAGAGCCTTCCACCCCTCTGTGAGCCTGGGTGGCATCTAACTTCACTCGACTACAGCCTTGTTGGATCGGGGACCCGATCGCTGAAGAGACGGAGTGTGTGTGTGAGACACAGTTGGTGGAAGTTCCCGGACTGGGACCGTAGTCCGGGCGGGTGAGAGGGCATATGCCCAACCGATATACTGTTACTGCATATAGGCCTATAGACTGCCGTGGCCTATGAGTTGTTCTTAGTGCTCTTATTGAAGACCCTTGTTAGAGCTGAACCTACCGTTCGTATAGCCAAGTTTCTACTCCATCTTTACCTACCCCATTGGATTACAAAGTTTGTACTCTGTTAATGTGCACCACCGTTAAAGATCTGCCGGTGAAGAAAAAAGGACTAATGCCGCGTACACACGACCGCTTTTCTCAACGAGAAAAACGGCATTTTTTCTTTTCGCCGAGAAAAACGATCGTCTGTGGGCTTTATGTCGTTTTTCTCGTCGAGAAAAACGGCATAATAACGACGAGAAAAATTAGAGCATGTTCTAAATTTTCTCGTCGTTTTTTCCAGCATTTTTTTTCTGCGGCAGTTTTCCCATAGGGAAACACTGCCGTGGAGCCCACAGACGGTCGTTTTTCTCGTCAAGAGATAAAATGACGGGAAAAACGACCGTGTGTAGGGAACCAAGCGGTTCCCTCGTTTTTCCTGTCATTATTCACGGCGTTTTTTTAACCGCCGTGAATAATGATCGTGTGTACGCGGCATCAGTTGTAGATTATCAGAACCAGGCCTAGTGGGGTTTCTAAGGTGTTTTGGTTACTGCGCCACAGGGCACTTAGCTAACGGTCGCCCGCGTGGCGCACTTGTTATGTGTTAACCCTATAGTGTGTTAGTGTGGCTGGGCTCTGCATTACAAATGATTATTCTGTAAACTGTTATTGATGTTACCCTTTTCTTTACCAAGAGCTTAAGTAAAATCTTACATTTATTTCAATTTAGTATTGTCTCAATGCTCAGTTATTCATACAGTATAAGATATACAATTTACTGTCAGTACTAGCTGTGCCAGTAGGGGGTAGAGCATATTGCCGGGGGTTGGCGGAGCTGTCTTCAGGGCCCAAATTAAATCTGCGGCCTTCTTAGTTGGAGGTATCGCTACATAAATATAAACTGCTAAATACCTTTTCTCATCAGCAGTATATAGCAGTCTTGTGACTTCTATCAGTGTCTGGCCGAGCACTGGTCAAAGCCTGCAGGAGGAGTTTTCATTCACCTCTGACTGTCCTATGAGGCTGCATGACCCATGACCCTCTGTCTGGACAGTGCTGATTGGCCCTGTGCCAGTCACATGCACCTTTCCAAAAAAAATTTATCTCTAGCAATACACATCAAACGGAGCATGTGCAGAGTGCCCCCAAGGCTCTGTACTATCAAGAGATGGATTGGGGACAGTGGAAGAAGGGTAGGATCAGAAAAGGCAGGATCAAACAGCCTTTTTTTTCACAATGCAGAGGATTAACACCTTAGGTTCAGTGAGTATAACAAGCATGCTTTACTGCATATACAGACTGATTTTGCTGTTGTGGGTTTAGTCACTTTAAAATCCATCTCATCCTGTTTTGACTTCAGTAAAATGAATTCTAATTGGTTGCAAGGATTATTACACTTTGCAACCCTGTCTGTCAAGAGCAGTCACACCAAGGCCAACAAACCTTAAAAAGTGGTTTGACATTCTACAATATTGCACCACTGATTCTCCTTGCTCCAGGTGCCTCCCTGATACTTATTTAGGTCATTCTTCTCTGTGATTATAAAGCCAGAAAAGTTACCAGCCCTCCAGAAGTTTATAGTAAAGTGAAGACTATTTGAAAAGTCTGCGAAAAAAAATATTTTGTTAAAAGAAAACAATTTTCTTGTATCTGAGTGTCAGTCTGTAACCATGTGTATGTTGCATGTATACTTGATGTATCTGAGTGTCAGTCTGTAACCATGTGTATGTTGCATGTATACTTGATGTATCTGAGTGTCAGTCTGTAACCATGTGTATGTTGCATGTATACTTGATGTATCTGTCTGTCAGTCTGTAACCATGTGTATGTTGCATGTATACTTGATGTATCTGTCTGTCAGTCTGTAACCATGTGTATGTTGCATGTATACTTGATGTATCTGTCTGTCAGTCTGTAACCATGTGTATGTTGCATGTATACTTGATGTATCTGAGTGTCAGTCTGTAACCATGTGTATGTTGCATGTATACTTGATGTATCTGAGTGTCAGTCTGTAACCATGTGTATGTTGCATGTATACTTGATGTATCTGAGTGTCAGTCTGTAACCATGTGTATGTTGCATGTATACTTGATGTATCTGAGTGTCAGTCTGTAACCATGTGTATGTTGCATGTATACTTGATGTATCTGTCTGTCAGTCTGTAACCATGTGTATGTTGCATGTATACTTGATGTATCTGAGTGTCAGTCTGTAACCATGTGTATGTTGCATGTATACTTGATGTATCTGTCTGTCAGTCTGTAACCATGTGTATGTTGCATGTATACTTGATGTATCTGTCTGTCAGTCTGTAACCATGTGTATGTTGCATGTATACTTGATGTATCTGAGTGTCAGTCTGTAACCATGTGTATGTTGCATGTATGCTTGATGTATCTGAGTGTCAGTCTGTAACCATGTGTATGTTGCATGTATACTTGATGTATCTGAGTGTCAGTCTGTAACCATGTGTATGTTGCATGTATACTTGATGTATCTGAGTGTCAGTCTGTAACCATGTGTATGTTGCATGTATACTTGATGTATCTGAGTGTCAGTCTGTAACCATGTGTATGTTGCATGTATACTTGATGTATCTGTCTGTCAGTCTGTAACCATGTGTATGTTGCATGTATACTTGATGTATCTGAGTGTCAGTCTGTAACCATGTGTATGTTGCATGTATACTTGATGTATCTGAGTGTCAGTCTGTAACCATGTGTATGTTGCATGTATACTTGATGTATCTGAGTGTGTCTGTAACCATGTGTATGTTGCATGTATACTTGATGTATCTGAGTGTCAGTCTGTAACCATGTGTATGTTGCATGTATACTTGATGTATCTGAGTGTCAGTCTGTAACCATGTGTATGTTGCATGTATACTTGATGTATCTGTCTGTCAGTCTGTAACCATGTGTATGTTGCATGTATACTTGATGTATCTGAGTGTCAGTCTGTAACCATGTGTATGTTGCATGTATACTTGATGTATCTGAGTGTCAGTCTGTAACCATGTGTATGTTGCATGTATACTTGATGTATCTGTCAAAAAGTCTGTAACCATGTGTATGTTGCATGTATACTTGATGTATCTGAGTGTCAGTCTGTAACCATGTGTATGTTGCATGTATACTTGATGTATCTGAGTGTCAGTCTGTAACCATGTGTATGTTGCATGTATGCTTGATGTATCTGTCTGTCAGTCTGTAACCATGTGTATGTTGCATGTATACTTGATGTATCTGAGTGTCAGTCTGTAACCATGTGTATGTTGCATGTATACTTGATGTATCTGAGTGTCAGTCTGTAACCATGTGTATGTTGCATGTATACTTGATGTATCTGAGTGTCAGTCTGTAACCATGTGTATGTTGCATGTATACTTGATGTATCTGAGTGTCAGTCTGTAACCATGTGTATGTTGCATGTATACTTGATGTATCTGAGTGTCAGTCTGTAACCATGTGTATGTTGCATGTATACTTGATGTATCTGAGTGTCAGTCTGTAACCATGTGTATGTTGCATGTATACTTGATGTATCTGAGTGTCAGTCTGTAACCATGTGTATGTTGCATGTATACTTGATGTATCTGAGTGTCAGTCTGTAACCATGTGTATGTTGCATGTATACTTGATGTATCTGAGTGTCAGTCTGTAACCATGTGTATGTTGCATGTATACTTGATGTATCTGAGTGTCAGTCTGTAACCATGTGTATGTTGCATGTATACTTGATGTATCTGAGTGTCAGTCTGTAACCATGTGTATGTTGCATGTATACTTGATGTATCTGAGTGTCAGTCTGTAACCATGTGTATGTTGCATGTATACTTGATGTATCTGAGTGTCAGTCTGTAACCATGTGTATGTTGCATGTATACTTGATGTATCTGTCAAAAAGTCTGTAACCATGTGTATGTTGCATGTATACTTGATGTATCTGAGTGTCAGTCTGTAACCATGTGTATGTTGCATGTATACTTGATGTATCTGAGTGTCAGTCTGTAACCATGTGTATGTTGCATGTATGCTTGATGTATCTGTCTGTCAGTCTGTAACCATGTGTATGTTGCATGTATACTTGATGTATCTGAGTGTCAGTCTGTAACCATGTGTATGTTGCATGTATACTTGATGTATCTGAGTGTCAGTCTGTAACCATGTGTATGTTGCATGTATACTTGATGTATCTGAGTGTCAGTCTGTAACCATGTGTATGTTGCATGTATACTTGATGTATCTGAGTGTCAGTCTGTAACCATGTGTATGTTGCATGTATACTTGATGTATCTGAGTGTCAGTCTGTAACCATGTGTATGTTGCATGTATACTTGATGTATCTGAGTGTCAGTCTGTAACCATGTGTATGTTGCATGTATACTTGATGCACAGCTGACAATGTATTGGGTAATGGAGTGCTCAGTATTGGAGAGTGCTCTGCATGTCACACCAGTACTCTGCAGGCTGATGCCAACCCACCCAGGCACGGCCGCACACAACAGCTACATGTTTAATCATTAGTAAATTGTTACAAAGCACTGCTGCCAAAATGAGATCATACTGTCCTTTCAGGTATAATATACCGACAGATCTATAAAATTGGGAATTCTTTGTGATTTCGTTTTTGGCAGTTTTTTTAAAAAAAGTAAAAATTTGTTGAGCTATCTTGGCAGCCAGATAGTGCCAGGATAATACCGCTGAGTTCCCAGAAGAGTGGCATGACACTTGGAGTCCCAGAACAATGGACACTGACACTTGAGGTCCTAGGACAATGACACACTGACACTCATGCCGCGTACACACGATCGGTTTTCATGACGAGAAAAATTAAATTTTTTTAAAATGATCGTGTGTGGGCTTTCCAGCATTTTTCCCAACGAGAAAAACGCAGAGAATCACGACGAGAAAAATTGGAACATGCTCAAATTTTTCACGTCGTTTTTTACATCGTCGTTTTTCTCGTCATGAAAAATGGCCGTGTGTGGGCTTTAACGACGTGAAAAAAAATGTGCATACTCAGAATCAAGTATGAGATGGGAGCGCTCGTTCTGGTAAAACTAGCGTTCGTAATGGAGATGGCACATTCGTCACGCTGTAACGGACTGAAAAGCAGGAGGCTGAAAAGCGCGAATCGTCTCTCAACAAACTTTACAAACATGAAGGGTGGCGCCATCCGAATGGAACTTACCCTTTATAGTGCCGTTGTACATGTTGTACGTCACCGCGCTTTACTCAAACATTTTTTTTCCACGATAGTGTGTAGGCAAGGCAGGCTTGAGAGGAAACACGAAAAATCACGTCGAGAAACATGCCGTTTTTTTCAATGACATTAAAAACGATTGTGTGTAAGCGGCATTAGGCTGCATTCACACCTGAGCGTAGCGTCTTTGAGCGCTTTTCCGGGGTTTTTTTTTTTCACGTTTTTGCCCGTTTGTATGCAACGTTTTTGGGCTTTGGCGTTTTTTTTATTAGCCAATAGAGAAAACTATTATCTGTTGCATCATTTGTTGCTAGGTATTTCAGCTTTTTTAGCTTTTCCATTAGCTTTTATTTCTTCTTTTATTATTATTCATTTATTATAATGTTTTTTTCCTAAGTGTAAAGCCCTGTACACACGATCGGATTTCCTATGGATTCAAAACTCGATGTATTTTTCCATCGGAATTCCGATTAAGCTGACTTCCATCAGTCTTGCCTACACACCATCAGTCAAAAATCCAACCGTCCCAAACGCTGTGACGTAAAACACTCAGACGAGCCGAGAAAATTAAGTTCAATGCTTCTGAGCATGCGTTGACTTGATTCTGAGCATGCGTGGGTTTTTTCTCCGATGGAGTTCCACACAGACGATCAGAATTTGCTATTGTTTTTTTTTTTGCATCGGATAAATTTAAAACATGTTCTATTTTTTCTCACCGATGGAAAAAAGAACGATGGGGCCCATACACAATCGGTTTGTCCGATGAAAAAAGTCCATCGGACTGTTTTCATCGGTAAAACCGATCATGTGTACAGGGCATAAGGGGTTCGAATTCAGTTTAGGTTAGGAGTTGGGGTTAGGATTATTTATTAATTATTTTATTTGATTTATTATTATTATTATTATTATTATTAGACGAATGTAAGATAAATAAAAAATAAATTAAAATCATAAATAAAAAATGTATAAATTAAATAAATTAATATTAAGTAACAATAAATAAATAATTAACCCTTAGCGTTAACCCTTATCCCTTAAAAAATTAAATAATAATAAATAAAACACTCTAACCCTAACACCAAAAAAAAATATTATTATTAATAATAATAAAAAAAAATTGAGTTTCGTTGTTGTTATTTTATTAATAATAGTAATAATAATAATAATGTATTTAATATTTTTTAAGGTCAGAGGTTAATTGTTATTTATTCATGTAATATTACATATTATTCATTTATTTTACTTATTTATGATGATTTTTAGTTATTTGTGTATTTATTTTAAATTTATTTAATCATATATTATTACTATTTTATTTTTTACTTTTTTTTCATTTGAGAAGAAAATTGCACAAAAACGCGTGCAGAAATGTGCAAAAACGCGCGAATGGCGCATTTCCATTAATTTCTATGGGAATACAAACGTGCCAAAAATGCCCAATCAGCCCGATTCAAGCAACCAAAAAAGCTCCAGAACTTGTTTGAGCTTCAGGTGTTTTGCTTCAGGTGACTTGGAGTGGAGATGTGAACCATCTCCATAGAGAATCATTGATTTTTTTCTCCTCCAGCGTTTTTGATCTTCAAGCAGATAAGTGCTTAGGTGTAAATGGGGTCTTAGGGGTTGATTTACTAATGGCAAATAAACTGTGCACTCTGCCAATGCAGTTGCTCCAGAGCTTAGTAAATGAGATGAAGCTTCACCCAATCACATGCAAGTAAAAAAAAAAAACAGAATTTCCACGTGATTGGATGATGGAAGTCAGCAGAGCTTTACCACATCTTCTAAGCTCTGGAGCAATTGCACTTGCAAAGTGCATGGCCTACTTGCCTTCAGGAAATCAACCCCTTATGCCGCGTACACACGATCAGAATTTCCGTCGGAAAAACCTTGGATGTTTTTTCTGACGGAATTCCGCTCAAGCTTGGCTTGCACACACACGGTCAGACAAAAGTTCTCAGAACTTTTGACCGTCAAGAACGTGGTGAGAAAATGAAGTTCAATGCTTCTGAGCATGCGTCAAATTGTTTTCGTGCATGCGTAGGAATTTTGCGTGTCGGAATTGCTACAGGCGATCAAAATTTTCCATCTGAAAAATTGAGAACCAGCTCTCAATCTTTTGCTGGCGGAAATTCCAACAGAAAAAGTCAGATGGAGCATACACACGGTCGGAATTTCCAACCAAAAGCTCACATCGGACTTTTGCTGTCGGAATTTCTGATCGTGTGTACGCAGCATTAGTGTACCAGAACAATGATGCCTACACAAACCTTTCTAAAAACCTTAAAGGGTTTGTAACCCAAAATGCTTTGCTGCTAGCCCCCCTATTTTAAGCTGCAATCCTGCATTGTATAAGTGTTTGTTAGAATCAATGCCTCTAAATACTGTTTTGTGAAGTATCTTCAGGCCGGTCACATGACTCCTGGCTGCTCTGCTATCCCGATCTAGGGCTACAGTGGGAGGAGCCGAGATCTCCCTCTGACATTAGCTGAGATTCACGTGACCGCTGAGCTGCCCGCTCAGCCCCTCCTGCTGTAGCCCTGGATCGGAATAACAGAGCGGCTGGGAGTCACGTGACCGGCCTGAAGATACATCACAAAAAGGTCTTTAGAGGCTTTTTTTTTCACAAAAACGTATACCGTGCAGGATGGCGGCTTAAAAGAGAGGGGCTGGCAGCATGTTTTTTAAGATTTTATTTTTTTACTAACAGCAGCGGGGGGGACAGGGTTGGGGTGGAGACACAGACTCCCGAGCTGACAGGCGGGGAGGGGAGGGGGGAGAGGACAGGGGGAGAGCAGAGAGGAGAGAGCGGATGATGGAGACACGTAAACTGACCACGGTGTCAGGGCTCAGCAGCTATGATAAACCGTGGTCAGTTTACAGAGGGGAGGGCAGAAACTGGCAAAATCAGCCAGGTTTTTTACAATTTCCAGAGGGGCAGGTTAGACAGCACAAGCACTGAGAAAGGACACAATCAAAATCCAAGCTTTTCCAGAACTAAGAAAGAGTGGTCATCTGATTTTTTTTTTTTACTCTGGTGGATCTTTTGTTTGTTGGCGGACCACAGGGAGGAGCTGGGCCTCCAGTTCACGGTGTTAGCGAGGAATCCATATCCGTTCCAGGCTTCCTTATACCTGTATAGACATCCAAAATATCCAGCCATCTACTGACCTGCGTTGATTTGTGTTGCATAGCATGTTTGCAATCTGGTAAGCAGACATCATATTGGGTGGCGGTGCACTTCAGGGTGGATTTGTATACCATTTCTACACTCCATAAGATCTCTTCTCTCTCTCCTTTTTTTTGTATCTCTGGTAAGGAGACTGTGTGTGGTGAGGGTTCACTATATAGGAGTCACTCACTGGTGGTGTTTTGTCTCCCCCACCCTATAGCATCAGTCCCTTATAGGGAGATTTTTTGTGGCAGGATTACACTATGTTTTTTTGCTTTTTTGTTTTTTCAATACATGCAATTTTTGGAATATTTACCCCATACTGCGGAGTACCCTTCTATTGTCGTCCCTCAATATTATTGGAGATACTTTATCCGAAGTGCATCTAAAGGCCTAGGCTGGGTTATAGCCATCTGTCCAATTTGGCTTATCTTCTGGTAAGCATACATCTTTACCAGTTCATAGGATCCACGATTAGTGTTTCATTCTGACACCAGTCCTTTAAGCATTTCCGTTTGAACTTTTTCACTACGTATTCAGACATTAGGCCTCATGCCCACTGGCGTTTTTACAGCTGCGTTTTTTGCAGCTTAAAAACGCCTGTCCATGTTATTGTAAATATATATTTTTTTTTTTTTGAAAAAAAAAAAAAAAAAACGTCGGAGCTAAAAACGCGACCGCGCGTTAGTGCACGTTTTTTGCGCGTTTTTTGACGCTCGCGTTTTTTCCTGCCAAATTCTGACGCTGAGGAACGCACTGGCCCTGGGTTTTTTTTACAGCTTACAAACGCCTATGCTCTTTACAGCTCAAAAACGCCTAGGTGGGCATGAAGCTATAGACTAACATGGACAGGCATTTTTAAGCTGTAAAAAACGCTCAAAAACGCGGCTGAAAAAACGCCCGTGGGCATGAGGCCTTAGAATTTTGGACTCATAGCGCAACCTTTTTTATTCCATTACTGTTTGTGCTTATCCCATTATTGTTGCTGCTTGGAATGGTCTATATTTTAGTTATATTTTAGTTATATTTTCGTTTAATTGATTATATATTGTTTCCTTTGAATCTAAACACACAATAAGCGCAGTTTTGTTTTTTTAATTTTTAAATGGTCAGTTCTCTAGCTGTGCTGGGAACAGACAGAGGCGGGTCTCTAATTAGGCAAATTAGGCGATCGCCTAAGGCCTCACACTCACAGGGGCCTCGCGGCCGCCTAATTTGCCTGTGATCAATACTAATGTCGGCGCCATCGGATCTCTATCACCCCTCTCTCTTTATCAGCTCCCACTCTCTCCCCCCTCTTGCATTGCTGAATATGTCTGATGGGTGAGGAGGGTGCTCTGGAAGTGGTGCTGATCACCTGTGTGCTAGATCCGTGCATTTTCTGCAGCCATTTTTCTTGCTTGAATTATTTTTTCCCATTATGGGCGTGAGTGGGGCCTCATGTCTAAGTTTTGCCTAAGGCCTCACAAAGCCTAGAGCCGCCTCTGGACACAGCCTGCTGTCCTTTAATGATCAGACTTGTCCTGACATGCCCCCCCCCCCCCCCCGAATAGCCATTCACTGGGCAGTTCAGTGTGCTTCTGTTTCTCCTCCTCTAGCGCTTATGATTATTATTATACAGGATTCATATTGAGCCAACAGTTTGCTCAGCGCTTAACAAAATGAAGGCAGACATTACAGTTACATTACAATTTGGTACAACAGAAATCAGAGGGCCCTGCCCGTTAGAGCTTACAATCTAAGAGGGAGGGTCAATTGATACAAACGGTAATAGCTGTGGAGGATGGGCTGATGGAGCAAGTAATACAGTGTATTAGTTAGACGCAGGATAGGCTTCTTTAAAGAGAAGGGTTTTCAGGGATCGTCTAAAGATGAATAGATTAGAACACAGTCGGACAGAATGGGGTAGGGAGTTCCAAAGGATAGGAGAAGCTCTGGAGAAATCCTGGAGGCGAGCATGAGAGGAGGTGACAAGGGAGCTAGAGAGCAGGAGGTCTAGAGAGGACCAAATAGAGCGGCTTGGTTGGTATTTTGGGACTAGGATAGTGATGTTACTGGGGGCAGAGTTGTGCATGGTTTTGTAAGTTGTTGTTAGTACTTTGAATTTTATTCTTTGGGTGAGTGGGAGCCAGTGGAGGGATTGGCAGAGAGGGGTGGAGGACACTGAATGGTTGGTAAGTTGGATGAGTCTTGCAGCAGAATTCAAGATGGACTGCAGGGGGGATAGTCTATGTAAAGGTAATCCAATGATGAAGGAGTTGCAGTAGTCGAGACGAGAGATGACCAGGGAGTGAATTAGAAGCTTAGTGGTGTCATTGGTTAAAAAATTGCGTATTCTGGAGATGTTGCGAAGGTTGAGGCGGCATGATTTGGACAGGGATTGGATGTGGACCTGAAAGGACAGTTCAGAGCCCAGGGTTACCCCTAGAACCCTGGCATGTGGGGGCAAACTGATAGTTGTGCCATTGATCTAGACAGAGAAGTCAGGGGAAGGGGCAGGTGGGGGTGGAAATATTATGAGCTGAGTTTTAGATTCAGTTTGAGGAAGTGGTGTGACATCCAGACACATATGTCTGTTAGTAACTCCGTGATGCGTGATCAGACTGATGGGGTGAGCTGAGGAGTAGAGAGATTTGGGGTGTCATCGGCATAGAAATGGAAGCAGCTGAAAACAGAAGTCATGTGACCACTTATGAAAAAAAGGGGGGAAAGGGTATTTATAATGTGTTTTCTATCTATATCTATAGCTATATAATGATGCTGATCCAGCAGTTTCAATACTCTCTAATGCCGCGCACACACGGCCTTTTTTAATGTCATTGAAAAAAAACGACGTTTTTCTTTACGTGATTCTTCTCAAGCCTGCCTTGCCTACACACGATCATGGAAAAAAATGCTCGAGCAAAGCACGGTGACGTACGAAATGTACGACGGCACTATAAAGGGGAAGTTCTATTCGGATGGCGCCACCCTTTGGGACGCTTTTGCTGATCCTCGTGTTAGTAAAGTTTGGTGAGAGACGATTCGCACTTTTCAGCCTTGTGCTCTTCAGTCCGTTACAGCGTGACGAATGTGCTATCTCCATTACGAATGCTAGTTTTACCAGAACGAGCGCTCCCGTCTCATCACTTGCTTCTGAGCAATGCGCGTTTTTTCACGTCATTAAAGCCTACACGGCCGTTTTTCATGACGTGAAAAACAACGAGAAAAATTAGAGCATGTTCCAAATTTTTAATAGCCATTTTTCACGTCGTGAAAAATGCTCTGGAGCCCACACACGATCGTTTTTAATGACCAAATTAAAAAATGGCATTTTTCTCGTCATGAAAAACGGTCGTGTGTACCTCTTTATGAAAATACTAGTTGCCTGGCTGCCTTTGGCTTAAATATTTTGAGACATGGACCCTTCTGAAAGTTGCAAATCAGGGAAGTTAGAATGAAGATAGAACTTTCTTTGAGATGTACATTTGTTTCAGGTTAGCAGTGTAGAAAACACTGAAGCTACTAGATTGGCAGAAAGGTCTGTATAGGCATCATTGTTCTGGGACCCCCAAGTGTCAGTGTGTCATTATTGTGGGACCCCAGCGCTAATCTGGAAAAATTGTACTACTTATAGAAAGTTCTGTGTTCAGTCTAACTTTCCTGATCTGCAAAGTTCATCAAGGTCCAGGTCTCAAAATCTAGAATCTAAAGTAATTTCAGAAAGAGGTCAGCAATGGCAGCCTGCATATTTCTCCCATTATATACTCCCGATAATCCACAAGGCTAAAATCACACAATGGTACTTGAGGTCTCAGAGCTGTGCACATGATTCCCCCTACTGGTCACAACTAGTACTGCAGTTTATGTTTTCTTGCTCAAACATTGTAGCAGGTGACAATTTTGTTTGTTCCATTTTTTTCCTGCCATTCCACAATATTGCCCCACTGATTATTCTCGCTACAGATGCCTCTCCAATACTTTTCTTTCTCGTACATCACGGGACACAGAGCGACATAGTCATTACTAATGGGTTATATAGATACCGTCAGGTGCTGGCACTGGCAACTTCCAAAACCGGAAGTACCCTCCCCTATATAAGCCCCTCCCATCCGGGAGCACCTCAGTTTTTTGCCAGTGTCTAAGGTGTTGGCCAAGAAGAAACATGTGTTTTTCACTGAGCTTGCGTACAGGTTCTTTTGGGCCTCAGTAAGCTATTCCGGATCCGACCAAAAAAGCTTCATAGCTAAACGGTCGGTACCCGGGCCTTGCAGAGAAGAGCAAGGTTTTGCCTGTAATGCTTCTCTTAGGAGAGCTGGACCCTGGGATCCAGAGCTCTGGTCATACCCACGACCAAGATGTTTTCTGTGCAGGGTGCTATACAGGTCCAGGGGAGTGGAATCCTTGGGAACCCGGTCCCTGAAGGTTTGATTACAATGCCTGCCGTGATAGGTGAAGTTTGGGCTTTTGTGGACCAAACAAAGTCCTGCGGCGGGGAACAGGTAAGTGGGGGCCCCCAGGAACTTGGTTCTATTGGGGGACCCCCAAGCCTAATTTGTCTTTCTGTCTGTTACCTAATGGTATTCCCGCAAAATTCTGTGCATGCCTGTAACTACTAAAAAAATGTAATAATTTTTAATGGTGGTCAAGAAAAAAAATAAAAAAAAAAAAATATTTTTATATATATATATATATATATATATATATTTAATATATTAGACTGCGGTACCTGTGTTTGTCCACTAGAGGCCGCTGTGGAACGTTTCTTGTCATGTGGACTAGTTTCTTCTCATCAGAGCGAGTCCAGGCAGATGGTGAGTTCTCTTATGGGAAACTGCTTCCTCTGCCATGTTGCAATGCTCGTCCATCCCCCGGCCTGCGGGGCCCTGGCTCTTGTCCCTGGTTTCCATTTTCGAAATTAGCGCCGAAGGCGCACGTGGCCGCGCGCGTGCACGCGCCTCTATATATAGAGGTGAGCCGGGAAAGGGGGCGGAGCCTGGGGGGTGACGCTCTGTGCGCGCCGCAGCGCTTTTGCGCATGTGCGGGCGTCCCAGCATGTTAAAAACCACAATTTTGTGTGGTGAGCTGGCTATGAAGTACAGAGACAGAGCTGGCAACATTTAAAGAAGGCATACAGCAAGCGGTTGATACAGGCATCCCCTAGAAAGGCACATTAGTAGACACCAACTGTTTCTTATAGCAGCATTTATGCTAGACTATTGTCAGTAACTGGTGTATTTTGGCTGGAATACCTCAGCTTTGTGGCTTAGGAATATGCCGTCTAAAAACTCCGGGACTAGAAATTCCAGGAGGAATAGGGGGTCTCCATCGGGCTCTGAGGATCTTGGGCATGCTTCGGCTGCACCAGTCTCCCCTGAAGAATCAGAGGTTAGTGACCGTAGAGCACCCTTAGGAGTACCTGGTACTGTGGCTGTCCTCAGTTCACCTGCTCCTGTGTATGTAACAGAGGAGGTTTTTTCCTCAGCTCTGGGAGGGCTGGAAGAGAGATTGTCAGCATTGATCGCGGCTTCCCTGTCACAGGAGAAAAGCGCCCGATCTCCGTCTCCTCCCTCAGAGTGCCTGTTAACAGAGCAACAGTCCCATACAGGGATCGACCTACCTGAAGGGGATCAGGATGAGGTCGATTCGGTTGTAGAGGAATCAACAGTGGAAGAGCCGTTCTCAGCATCACATGCTGAAAGGTTATGGGTTCAGTCCCTGACTAATATGGTCCGATCAGCATTTAAAATGCCACTTGCGGAGCCATCATCCACTTCTGTCTCCTCGTTGGGGTCGCTAAAAGCTCCCCAGACTGTTTGTTCCTTTCCGATCCATCCTTTACTGGAAGGGCTCATTTACCAGGATTGGGAGCATCCTGACAAAATATTTACTCCCCCCAAGAGATTTCCGGTGGTCTATCCCATGGAGGATAAGTTCATCAGAAAATGGAGGGTCCCTACAGTGGACGCAGCCATCTCTTGTGTGAATAAATCACTGACATGTCCGGTGGATAATGTCCAAATGTTCAAGGACCCAATAGATAAAAAATTGGAGTCCTTATTAAAATCTGCTTTTTCTACAGCAGGATTGGTGACACAACCAGCAGTGGCAGCTATTGGGGTCTGCCAAGCAGTGAAGGATCAGTTGAAACAGGTCTTAAGGGACTTGCCAGATCAGCAGGCTCTTGCCCTAGCTGATCTACCTAGAGCCTTATGCTTTGCGGTGGACGCTATAAAGGATTCAATCCATCAGGCCTCCCGCCTTACGCTGTCTGTAGTACATATGCGCAGGCTTCTATGGCTCAAAAACTGGTCTGCTGAAGCTCCCTGTAAAAAATTGCTGGTCAGCTTCCCATTTCATGGTGAACGCTTATTCGGGGAAGACCTGGACAAATATATCCAGAGAATTTCCAGCGGTAAAAGTACACTTTTGCCGGTTAAAAATAGTTAGAGGTCCCTCTTTTAAGAGGCCTGCTTCTCCAGTCCCTAGGACATCGGCTGTGAAACAGTTTCGACGGCCTCCTCGGTCAAATCCCGGAGGTAAAAATCAGGGACAATTGCAGGGTAACAAGAAGCCCTGGAGCAGGAGAGGTACAAAACCTCCCCCAAAGTCAAATGCATGAAGGGTTGCCCCCACCCAATCGGGTGGGGGGAAGACTTCAGTTGTTCACAGAGACCTGGCGGGACACGATCCGAGACAGATGGGTGCTCTCCGCAGTAAGTCTGGGATACAAATTGGAGTTAAAAAACTCCCCTCCTTCCCGCTTTATAAGGTCAAACGTGCCAAGGGATCCCCAGAAGAGAGGATCCCTCCTGTTGGCACTAGAACAATTATTGCTCCAAGCAGTAATTATAGAGGTTCCCCTGGAAGAATGGGGGTTCGGGTTTTACTCAAACCTCTTTACAGTCCCGAAGCCAAACGGGGACGTGAGGCCCATATTAAATCTAAAAGGGCTAAACAAATTCCTACATAT
This sequence comes from Rana muscosa, assembly GCA_029206835.1. Lineage (NCBI taxonomy): Eukaryota > Metazoa > Chordata > Amphibia > Anura > Ranidae > Rana > Rana muscosa. The sequence continues at coordinate 198,083,664 of CM055121.1, read as the reverse complement.
CAGGACTTTCCGGATGGAGTCGATCCGATCGGTAGCCACTGCCCTACAAGGGGAGGAATGGTTAGCCTCGATCGACATCAAAGATGCTTATTTGCACATTCCCATCTTTCCAGCCCACCAAAAATTTCTACGCTTTGCGGTAGAGGGGCGCCATTTTCAGTTCAGAGCCTTACCCTTCGGTCTGGCCAGAGCACCAAGAGTGTTCACAAAAATTCTGGCCCCATTATTGGCCAATCTAAGAACACGAGGTGTAACGATAATGGCATATCTAGACGACTTGTTGCTGATAGACCACTCAGTGGAAAAACTAGAAGTGGTTGTTCACGAGACAATCAAGTATCTGGAATATCACGGTTGGATTATCAACCGAGACAAGTCAGCCCTAAAACCAGTCAAAAGTCTGGAATACTTGGGGCTAAGGCTGGATTCAGACCAGAGAAAAATTTTCTTGCCTCAAGAAAAGGGGTCGTCTTTGAGAGATTTGATCCACTTAGTGGGTTCAAAAAGACAGCCATCCATACGCCTGTGCATGAGGCTGCTGGGAAAAATGGTGGCATCATTCGAAGCAGTACCCTACGGTCAATTCCATTCAAGGAAGTTGCAAAGGGCCATACTGTCAGCCTGGAACAAAAAAGTTCAGGCTCTGGACTTACCAATGTCCTTGTCCCCTTCCGTTCGCAAGAGCCTCCGCTGGTGGTTGGTTCCCCAGAATCTGGAAAGAGGGAAATCCTTCAGTCCGATTTCCTGGAAGGTGGTCACTACAGATGCCAGCCTTATAGGCTGGGGAGCAGTACTGGAGCAATGGTCTCTCCAGGGCAGATGGTCGGATGCGGAAAAGGCCCTGCCCATCAATCTCTTAGAGATACGAGCAGCCCGGTATGCCCTAGTAGCATGGACATCCAAACTCCAAGGGTCCCCTGTCAGAATTCAATCAGACAATGCCACAGCAGTGGCATATATCAATCGTCAGGGGGGCACCAGGAGTCGTGCAGCCCAAGGGGAAGTAAATTACATCCTGAGATGGGCAGAAAGATATGTCCCAGCCATATCTGCGGTATTCATTCCAGGAGTGGAGAATTGGAAGGCGGACTTTCTAAGTCGCCAACAATTATGCCCAGGGGAATGGTCCCTTCATCCCGAGGTTTTCCGGACAATATGTCAGCGGTGGGGAACACCGGATGTAGATCTGCTAGCATCCAGATTCAACACAAAAGTGGACAGGTTTGTCTCTTGGACAAGGGATCCCCTAGCTTGCGGCTCGGATGCCCTAGTGTTCCCTTGGGATCAGTTCAAGCTGATATATGCATTCCCACTGCCACAATTGTTACCTCGATTACTCCGCAGAATCAGGGTAGAAAAGAAACCAGTGTTTCTGGTGGCTCCAGCGTGGCCCCGAAGAGCATGGTACGCGGAGATTGTAAAAATGTCTGTGGGGAGTCCTTGGACCCTCCCACATCGTCCGGACCTGCTTTCGCAAGGACCGATATACCACCCTTCCTTACCAGCCCTAGGTTTGACGGCCTGGCTATTGAAGCCCACATTCTAAAAAAGAGAGGGCTCTCTAATGCTGTGGTATCTACCATGATCAATGCCAGGAAGCCGGTATCCAGGCAGATCTACTATAGAATCTGGAAGGCGTACATCGCCTGGTGTGAGGCCAAGAAATGGCATCCACGTAAATACGTAATAGGTAGGATTCTGGACTTCCTACAATGGGCTGTAGATAGGAAGCTTGCCTTGAGTACTATCAAGGGTCAGATTTCGGCCTTGTCAATATTTTTTCAAAGGCCCTTGGCTTCGCATTCACTAGTCAAAGCCTTTATACAAGGAGTGATGCGTATTAGTCCTCCGGTTAATATTCCCATATGTCCATGGGATCTAAACTTGGTTCTGTCGGTTTTACAGAAACAACCATTTGAACCATTACAGCATATTTCCTTGGTGCTTCTCACCAGGAAATTGATTTTTCTAGTAGCCATTTGTTCGGCTAAAAGAGTGTCGGAATTAGCAGCTATGTCCTGTAAAGAGCCATATCTGGTTATTCATAAGGACAGAGTAGTATTACGTCCTCAGCCAGCCTTTCTTCCTAAGGTGGTATCGAGGTTTCATTTGAACCAAGATGTGGTTCTTCCTTCTTTTTTCCCCAAACCTACTTCGGTAGAGGAAAAGTTATTGCATTCTTTGGATGTAGTAAGAGCAGTTAAAGCTTATCTAAAAGCCACTGCTCAGATTCGCAGAACGGATACTTTGTTTATTCTGCCGGAAGGCCCCAGAAAGGGTCAGGCAGCGTCAAAATCTACTTTAGCCAGGTGGATTCGACAGGTCATAATACAAGCCTATGGCTTGAGAAAGAGACCGCCTCCGTTCAAAGTTAGAGCGCATTCCACGAGAGCAGTTGGAACTTCATGGGCAGTGCATCACCAGGCCTCCCTGGCTCAAATCTGTAAGGCCGCAACATGGTCTTCAGTTCACACGTTTACTAGGTTCTACCAGGTGGACGTTAGAAGTCAGGAGGATGTCGCCTTTGGGCGCAGTGTGTTGCAGGCCGCAAAAGATCCTCATGTCTGATAGCGCTCAGCTTATATATGGTGTATCCCCCCCCTCATTTGGCATTGCTTTAGGACATCCCATTAGTAATGACTATGTCGCTCTGTGTCCCGTGATGTACGAGAAAGAAAATAGGATTTTTATAACAGCTTACCTGTAAAATCCTTTTCTTGGAGTACATCACGGGACACAGAGCTCCCACCCCTCTTTGGGGACACTTATTGCTTTGCTACAAAACTGAGGTGCTCCCGGATGGGAGGGGCTTATATAGGGGAGGGTACTTCCGGTTTTGGAAGTTGCCAGTGCCAGCACCTGACGGTATCTATATAACCCATTAGTAATGACTATGTCGCTCTGTGTCCCGTGATGTACTCCAAGAAAAGGATTTTACAGGTAAGCTGTTATAAAAATCCTATTATTTATCTCATTCTTCCATCTGTGATTCTGCAGCCAGAAAGGTTACCAGCCCTCCAGAAGTTTACAGTATGTAAAATAAATACAATAAAATGAAGGATGTTTAGAAAGTCTGTGAAAACAACGTTTTGTTAAAAGTGAAAACATTGTTATTTTCTTGTTTTTAAGTGTCAGTTTGTAACAATAGTATGTTGCATGTATCACAGCTGAGAATGTATTTGGTAATGGTCAGCAATGTAGAGAGTGCCCTACACCCCCCCCCCCCCCCCCCGCGGTTCACACTGCTGCGACTTATGCGAGTTGCGGCACATAAAGTCGCACGACAAGTCAAAACACATTAATTTCACTGGGTGCTGTCTTTTTTTTTATTTTTATGTAATCCTTATTTGAAAAATGTTTGCATCATACAACATATAAAAGACATAAAACAAAACACATAAAAAAAGTGTAAAAACGTACAGAAGGAATCCTCGTTGGTGTCATACGCTTTACCAATGGGTGGTATCCTAATCAATGCGACTCAAGTCGCAGCCACACACGAAAAAAAAGGTTCCTGCACTACATTTCTGCCATTGGTGTGACTTAAGTACCATAGACTGCAATGTTAAATCACAAAAGTCGCAAGGAAGTCACAAGCAAGTTGCATGACCTTGGGCTTACAGCAGTGTGAACCGAGCCTACATGTCACACCAGTAGGGATGAGCTCAGTGTTCGAGTCGAACATACGTTCGACTCGAACATCGGCTGTTCGATCGTTCGACGAAGATCGAACGATTTGGGCCGTTCGCGCCTAATTCGAGTGACGTGAACGGCCCTCAATGCACTACGCCATCGCAGTGTCATCCAGGCGCTGTGATTGGCCAAGCATGAACTGTGACCCCGCATGCTTGGCCAATCACAGCGCCGGCAGCGAGGAGAGCAATGATTGGCCACAGGCAGGATGCCTGTGGCCAATTATTGCTGAGGGTGTTTAGTACACGCCCCACACTATAAAAGGCCGCCAGCACGGCGGCCTAGTGTAGTGTGTTCCGGAGCAGGGAAAGAGAAGCATAGGCAGGGACAGTGACATTTATTTTTTCTTGCTTAACCTGGATTCCTTTAGTTTAGGGAAAGAGAAGGATAGGTAGGGAGAGTGTCAGTGTGTTTTACTGTGCGAATCCTTGTTTCTAGGGACAGGGAAGGACAGTGAGGGAAATTCTCCTTGTGCTATAGTGTGCTTTAAAAAAACATTTTTTCTAGGGACAGAAAACTATAGGTAGGAAGAGTGTCAGTTTCTTTCACTGTGATAATCCTTGTTTCTAGGGACAGGGAAGGACAGTGAGGGAAATTCTCCTTGTGCTATAGTGTGCTTTAAAAAAACATTTTTTCTAGGGACAGAAAACTATAGGTAGGGAGAGTGTCAGTGTGTTTTACTGTGCGAATCCTTGTTTCTAGGGACAGGGAAGGACAGTGAGGGAAATTCTCCTTGTGCTATAGTGTGCTTTAAAAAAACATTTTTTCTAGGGACAGAAAACTATAGGTAGGAAGAGTGTCAGTTTCTTTCACTGTGATAATCCTTGTTTCTAGGGACAGGGAAGGACAGTGAGGGAAATTCTCCTTGTGCTATAGTGTGCTTTAAAAAAACATTTTTTCTAGGGACAGAAAACTATAGGTAGGAAGAGTGTCAGTTTCTTTCACTGTGATAATCCTTGTTTCTAGGGACAGGGAAGGACAGTGAGGGAAATTCTCCTTGTGCTATAGTGTGCTTTAAAAAAACATTTTTTCTAGGGACAGAAAACTATAGGTAGGAAGAGTGTCAGTTTCTTTCACTGTGATAATCCTTGTTTCTAGGGACAGGGAAGGACAGTGAGGGAAATTCTCCTTGTGCTATAGTGTGCTTTAAAAAAACATTTTTTCTAGGGACAGAAAACTATAGGTAGGAAGAGTGTCAGTTTCTTTCACTGTGATAATCCTTGTTTCTAGGGACAGGGAAGGACAGTGAGGGGAATTCTCCTTGTGCTATAGTGTGCTTTAAAAAAACATTTTTTCTAGGGACAGAAAACTATAGGTAGGGAGAGTGTCAGTGTGTTTTACTGTGCGAATCCTTGTTTCTAGGGACAGGGAAGGACAGTGAGGGAAATTCTCCTTGTGCTATAGTGTGCTTTAAAAAAACATTTTTTCTAGGGACAGAAAACTATAGGTAGGAAGAGTGTCAGTTTCTTTCACTGTGATAATCCTTGTTTCTAGGGACAGGGAAGGACAGTGAGGGAAATTCTCCTTGTGCTATAGTGTGCTAAAGCATTCCTCATCAACCATCTTTGAAATCCTTGTTTTTTGGACAGTCAGGGAAATTGTCGTTGTGCTATTCTGTGCAAAATCAATCATCCTCAACCATATTTAGAAATCCTTAAGTAAAGGGACAGAGAAGGACACCTGAAGGTAGCCCTTATTGCTTTTTTCCCATCTCCCTGCAGGCCATCTATTAGAATGTCTGGAAGGCAAACAAGGAGAGGCAGACAGTCAGGAGGCAATAAAAGAGGGCAAGCAGGCTCTGTGTCTGGGGGCAACAGTGCTGGTCGTGAACGCGGTGCATTGTCATCAGCACATGGCCATGGGATACGCTTGTCCTTCTTTTCGGCAGCTGGACATGTTGAGCCACATCATGCCGAAGACTTGGTAGAGTGGATGACCAAGCCCTCCTCCTCCTCCTCATCCTCTCTCACCCAGGCTCAGGGTACTGGCAAAGCAGCTGCCAAAGCGTCCTCTTCCCTGGTATCAATGTCAGACTCATCATCAGTCACTCCTTCCCTAGACCCACCATGTCCTCCTCCTGAGGAGTCCCCCGAACTGTTTGAGCACAGTGTTGGGTACATGCTCCAGGAGGATGCCCAGCGTTTCGAAGGGTCTGATGATGAAACCCAGCTACAGGAAGGCAGTAGCGTGAGAGCAGACAGAGGGGATGCTCAAGAAGGACACCAATCTGGCAGTCATGTTCCAGCAGCTGCAGCATACTGCCAGATTGGCTCCAGTGATGAGGAGGGAGGGGATGATGAGGTCACTGACTCCACGTGGGTGCCTAATAGGAGAGAGGAGGAGGAGGATGAGGAGGAGGCACATCTCCAACGAGGCAGGATGCCCTTTGGTGGCCAGCGTAAGGGCAGTACACCGACGGAATCACACCGCAGAGCTCCGCCTGTGCAGGGCGCTGCCTCTGCCCGTCATTCAAAAAGTTCTTTGGTGTGGGCCTTTTTTGAGGCTAGTGCATCAGATCGCACAGCTGCTGTTTGCAACATATGTCTCAAGCGTATATCGCGTGGCCAAAACATCAGCCGCTTGGGTACCACATGCCTGACCAGACATATGTTGACCTGCCATGCAGCTCGTTGGCAAGCCTACCTCAAAGACCCACACCAAAGAACAAAGCGGACCTCTCCTTGCACCGCATCAGCTGGGATCTCCAACCCCACTATAACTTCAGTCCTCTCTGAAACATGCACTGAGAGGAATGAAGGTGTAGAATTAGGTGTGTCACAGCCAAGTACTTGCGGCCACTCTGCTAGCAGTACACCGACGTCCGATTCTAGCAGGAAAATTTCCCTGCCCCAGCTGCTGGACCGTCGAAAGAAGTTCACTCCCAGCCATCCACATGCCCAGCGGTTGAATGCTAGCTTGGCTAAATTGCTAGCGCTTCAACTGCTGCCTTTTCAGTTGGTAGACTCGGCCCACTTCTGTGAGTTTGTGCAATGTGCGGTTCCTCAGTGGCAGGTTCCCAAACGCCACTTTTTCTCACGGAAGGCTATTCCGGCTCTCTACCGGCATGTGGAAGGCAATGTCTTGGCCTCGCTGGACAGGGCGGTCAGCGGTAAGGTGCATATTACCGCTGACTCATGGTCCAGCAGGCATGGACAGGGACGTTACCTTTCTTTCACGGCCCATTGGGTCACTCTTTTGGCAGCTGGGAAGGATGCAGGACAAGGTGCAGTAGTGTTGGAGGTTGTTCCACCGCCACGCCTCCAAAATGCTACTACTGGTTGTGACACACCTCTCTCCTCCACCCCCCCCTCTTCTTCTTCCTCCATGGCCTCTTCCTGTGGTTTGTCCTCGGAACCAGCGGTGCTCCGTAGGCGTTCAAGGGGCTACGCAAGTACGCAGGCAAAAAGATGCCATGCCGTGCTTGCGCTGGTGTGTTTGGGGGACAGAAGCCACACTGGGGCAGAGGTCCTGTCTGCTCTGCAGGGCCAGGCCGAGAGGTGGTTGACGCCACGCCAGCTTAAGCCAGGAATGGTGGTTTGCGACAATGGCACCAACCTCCTCTCCGCCCTCCGACAGGGACAACTGACCCATGTGCCCTGTGTGGCTCACGTCCTTAACCTGGTGGTGCAGCGGTTCTTGGGCAGGTACCCGGGCTTACAGGATGTCCTGAGGCAGGCCAGGAAAGTCTGTGTGCATTTCCGCAGATCTTATAATGCCAGTGCTCGCCTGGCTGAGCTGCAAAAGGAGTTGAACCTGCCCAAGAACCGCCTTATATGTGACATGCCCACCAGGTGGAACTCAACGTTGGCCATGCTGCAGCGGCTGCACACGCAGCAGAGGGCCATCAATGAGTACCTGTGCGACTACGGCACCAGGACAGGGTCAGGGGAGCTTGGTTTTTTTTCTCCACGCCAGTGGGGCATGATCAGGGATGCATGCACTGTCCTGGCACCATTTGAGGAGGCCACGAGGATGGTGAGCAGTGACAGTGCATGCATCAGTGACACTGTACCTCTTGTCCACCTGTTGGAGCACACGCTGCGTGGAATAATGGACAGGGCACTTGAGGCAGAACAGAGGCAGGAAGAGGAGGACTTCCTTGCCTCTCAAGGCCCCCTTTACCCAGACAGTGTTCCTTCTGTCCCATCCATCGCACAGGAGGAGGAGGAGGAGGAGGAGGAGGAGGATTGTGTCAGCATGGAGGTGGAGGCTGGCACTCAGCATCATCAGCAGCAGTCTTTTAGGGATGATTTACAGTCCCAAGAAACCAGTGGACTTGTACGTGGCTGGGAGGAGGTGACTGCGGATCATGTCGTCCTTAGTGACCCAGAGGACTCCGGAGCGAATGCCTCAGCAAACCTACGCTGCATGGCCTCCCTGATCCTGCAAAGTCTGCGGAAGGATCCTCGTATTCTTCGGATCAAGGAGAGGGACCATTACTGGCTGGCCACTCTCCTTGATCCACGGTACAAGGGTAAGGTTGCGGACCTTATGTTACCGTCGCAGAGGGAGCAGAGGATGAGACAACTCCGGGAGGCCTTGCAGAAAGGTCTGTGCAACGCGTTCCCAGAGACTGGGAGGTTACAAACTCCTGGTCCTGGACAACGAGTTGCTGAGGCATCGGCCAGTCAAAGAAGGAGCGGTGGGGAAGGTGGCCGTCTGACCGATGCGTTCAGACAATTCTTTAGTCCGCAGCCCCAAAGTATGATCGGTTCCAGCAACCATCGCCAGCGTCTGATAAACATGGTGCAGGAATATCTAGGGGCAAGGTCAGACTTGGACACCTTCCCCACCGAAAATCCTCTGGCTTACTGGGTCTTGAGGATGGATCACTGGCCAGAGCTTGCACAGTATGCAATTGAGCTACTGGCCTGTCCTGCATCCAGCGTTCTTTCGGAACGCACATTCAGTGCTGCTGGAGGATTTGTCACGGATCACAGGGTGCGCCTGTCCACCGACTCGGTTGATCGACTGACTTTCATCAAGATGAACCAGTCTTGGATCACCACCAGCTACCACACACCTGATGCTGATATAACAGACTAATTGATTTTAACATGTCACATCCCTTCAAGACTGATGCTGATGCTGAGTGCCTGTGCTGTTATGTTGACTGGCTATCCTCCTCCTCCGAGTCCTCAATGATACGATTGATGATGATAGCTTGGAAGATCATTTTTGTTTATGGGTGCCGCCACCAGTGGCTAAGGCCCAATTTTTCAGCCCCTGTTTTACAGGGGCGTGTAATTACAATTTTTTTAGCAATAATTTGCCATAGGGCTCATTGCTGTGCTCCAAGTACAGTATCTGTGAGGGGTTGGAGTGTTGTGGCACCAGTGCCTAAGGCCCAATTTTTCAGCCCCTGTTTAACAGGGGCGTGTCATTACAATTTTTGAAGCAATACTTTGCAACAGGGCTCATTGCTGTGCTCCAAGTACAGTATCTGTGAGGGGTTGTAGTGTTGTGCCACCAGTGCCTAAGGCCCAATTTTTCAGCCCCTGTTCAACAGGGGCATGTAATTACAATTCTTGATCTAATAATTCACAGCAGGGCCCATTGCTGCACCCACCAAGAGTAACTCTGAGGGCTTACAGTGTTGTGGCAACGCCACCACCACCACCACGAAAGGCCCAATTTTTCAGCCCCTGTTCAAAAGGGGCATGTAATTACAATTTTTGATCTAATAATTCACAGCAGGGCCCATTCCTGCACCCACCAAGAGTAACTCTGAGGGCTTACAGTGTTGTGGCAACGCCACCACCACCACCACCACCACCACGAAAGGCCCAATTTTTCAGCCCCTGTTCAAAAGGGGCATGTAATTACAATTCTTGATCTAATAATTCACAGCAGGGCCCATTCCTGCACCCACCAAGAGTAACTCTGAGGGCTTACAGTGTTGTGGCAACGCCACCACCACCACCACCACGAAAGGCCCAATTTTTCAGCCCCTGTTCAACAGGGGCATGCAATTACAATTCTTGATCTAATAATTCACAGCAGGGCCCATTGCTGCACCCACCAAGAGTAACTGTCAGGGCTTACAGTGTTGTGGCACCAGCACCACCATCAAAGGCCCAATTTTTACTACCACTGTTCAACAATTATATGTAATTACAATTCCTGATATAATAGTTGACAGCAGGGCGTTCCAGCACCAACCAAGAGTAACTGTGAGTGCTTACAGTGTTGTGCCAACACCAACAACTAAGGGGCCTATTTCTGCAGAGTATATACGGCAGGTCCCTACTTTCAAACATCCAACTTACAAACGACTCCTACTTGCAAACGCAAGAAGACAACAGGAAGTGAGAGGAAATCTACCCCTTGGAAGGAAAATTCTCTCCTGTAAGAATTAATATGGGAGAAAGGTGTCTCCTCTGTACTGATGCTTTATCAGCAATCCTTGTTTCAAGAAAAACACCACATTTCAAAAACAGTTGTCATTGGGACGGAAAGTGAGGTGAAATGTTCTGAACAGGGGCACAGACAGCAAAACAAATGTTACAGGGGTGATAACCCTTACCTATGTTTTCCAAAAAGTTTAAAAATTGATTTTTGGGCTGGAGCTACACTTAAAAAATGTACCTGTTCAAAATTACAAACACATTCTACATAAGAACAAACCTACAGTCCCTGTCTTGTATGCACCGCCTGTATACGGCTGTTCAGAGTATATAGGGCCTTTTTTATTTTATGTGCGGGGTTCCCCTTAATATCCATACAAGACCCAAAGGGGCTGGTAATGGGCTGGGGTAGGGGGGGGGGGGGTCATGGGGTAGCTATGCCATTTTTCTTAAAGATTTTCATCCATATTACCGGGACCAGACATTACATTAAAGCCGCAAGCAGTTTTAAATGGCTTTTTTTTCCTTTAGAAGTGTCATTTTGTGCAGGGACAGTTCTAAACACGGGAAACACGTGGCACTTCACAGGCATACTTTAGACACCCCCAGGTACGATATTTAAAGGAATATTTGACTTTTTTTTTTTCACTTTATGCATCATTAAAATGACTGCTCCCGAAAAACTACCGTTTTTAAAACTTTTTTGCATTGATACATGTCCCCTGGTGCAGAACCCGGGTTCCCAAACCCTTTTTAGGACAATAACATGCATAATAGTTGTTATAATTAGCACTTTAGAATTCGAACGTTCGCATCCATTGTATTTAATAGGGTTCTAATGTTCGTACGAACTTTCGGTCCGTTCGCGGGTTCTGGTGCGAACCGAACCCGGGGGTGTTCGGCTCATCACTACACACCAGTACTCTGCAGGCTGATGCCAACCCACCCAGGCACGGCCGCACACAACGGCTACATGTTTAATCATTAGCAAAATGTTACAAAGCACTGCTGTCAAAAATGAGATCATACTGTCCTTTCAGGGATAATAAACTGACAGATCGATACAAATCTGAGTTGTCTGTGATTTCGTCTTTGGCAGTGTAACATTTGGTTGAGCAATCCTGGCAGCCAGATAAAGGTGTCTGTATGGACCCAGAATAATACACCGGAGATACAGAATGACAGGCTAACACCTGGAGATTCCAGTACAATGACACACTGACAATTGGGGGCCCAGAACAATGACACACTGACACTTGGGGGGTCCCACAATAATCACACACTGACACTTGGGGGTCCCAGAACAATGACACACTGACACTTGGGGTCCCACAAGAATCACACACTGACACTTGGGGTCACAGAACAATGACACACTGACACTTGGGGGTCCCACAATAATCACACACTGATACTTGGGGGTCCCACAATAATCACACACTGACACTTGGGGGTCCCAGAACAATGACACACTGACACTTGGGGTCCCACAAGAATCACACACTGACACTTGGGGTCACAGAACAATGACACACTGACACTTGGGGGTCCCACAATAATCACACACTGATACTTGGGGGTCCCACAATAATCACACACTGACACTTGGGGGTCCCACAATAATCAAACACTGACACTTGGGGGTCCCACAATAATCACACACTGACACTTGGGGTCCCACAATAATCACACACTGATACTTGGGGTCCCACAATAATCACACACTGACACTTGGGGGTCCCACAATAATCACACACTGACACTTGGGGTCCCACAATAATCACACACTGATACTTGGGGTCCCACAATAATCACACACTGACACTTGGGGTTCCCACAATAATCACACACTGATATTTGGGGGTCCCACAATAATCACACACTGATATTTGGGGGTCCCACAATAATCACACACTGATATTTGGGGGTCCCACAATAATCACACACTGATATTTGGGGGTCCCACAATAATCACACACTGATATTTGGGGGTCCCACAATAATCACACACTGACACTTGGGGGTCCCACAATAATCACACACTGACACTTGGGGTCCCACAATAATCACACACTGACACTTGGGGTCCCACAATAATCACACACTGATACTTGGGGGTCCCACAATAATCACACACTGATACTTGGGGGTCCCACAATAATCACACACTGATACTTGGGGGTCCCACAATAATCACACACTGACACTTGGGGGTCCCAGAACAATGATGCCTATACAGACCTTTCTGCCAATCTAGTAGCTTCAGTGTTTTCTACACTGCTAACCTGAAACAAATGTACATCTCAAAGAAAGTTCTATCTTCATTCTAACTTCCCTGATCTGCAACTTTCATAAGGGTCCATGTCTCAAAATATTTAAGCCAAAGGCAGCCAGGCAACTAGTATTTTCATAAAGAGGTCAGTAATGGCAGCCTGCATATTTCTCCCAATATACACTATATTATCAAAAGTATTGGGACACCTGCCTTTACACGCACACAAACTTTAATGGCATTCCAGTCTTAGTCTGTAAGGTTCCATATGGAGTTAGCCCTACTTTGCAGCTATAACAGATTCAACTCTTCTGGGAAGGCTGTACACAAGGTTTAGGAGTGTCTATGGGAATGTTTGACCATTCTTCCAGAAACACATTTTGGAGGTCAGGCACTGATGTTGGACAAGAAGGCCTGGCTCGCTGTATCCGCTTTAATCCAATATAAAGGTGTTCTATCAGGTTGAGGTCAGGACTCTGTGCAGGCCAGTCAAGTTCCTTCACCCCAAACTCACCCATGTCTTTATGGACTTTGCTTTGTGCACTGATGCGCAGTCATGTTGGAACAGGAAGGGTCCATCCCCAAACTGTTCCCACAAAGTTGGGAGCATGAAATTGTCCAAAATGTCTTGGTATGCTGGCGCCTTAAAAGTGCCCTTCACTGGAACTAAGGGGCCAAGCCCAACCCCTGAAAAACAGCCCCACACCATAATCCTCCCTCTACAAAATGATTTGCATCCACATCAGTGCCTGACCTCAGAAATGCTCTTCTGGAAGAATAGTCAAACATTCCCATAGACACACTCCTAGACTCCATAGTCATCCTTTCCAGAAGAGTTGAAGCTGTTATGGCTACAAAGGGTGGGCCAACTCAATAATGAACCCTGCAGACTAAGACTGGGATTCCATTAAAGTTCATGTTCATGTAAAGGCAGTTGTCCCAATACTTTTGGTAATATAGTGTGTATTACCTTAATAATCCACAAGGCTAAAATCACACAATTTAAAGGCCCAGAGACGTGCACATGATTCCCCCTACTGGCCACAACTTACACTGCATTTTATGTTTTCCTGCATTACACAATGTGGCAGGTCACAATTTTGTTTGCTACATTTTCTCTGTAACGTTAAATTCCAGGAAGATTAAAAAAAAAAAAAAGACACAAATTAATGCAGCTCGGTATTTATCAGCATATACAGTATAAATATATTTAAAAAAAGAATAAAGGCCACGGTACCATGGATATGGGTGCAGCTCAGTCCCCAAACATGTGAGAACTCTCATATACAGAAAAAGCCATGGGACTTTAAAGGAGCTGTGGCAAAAAGACAAGTCAATACGTTGTTAAAAAAAGTCAGTTTTTTATTCACTTGCATATGTACAGTATATCCAAAAATAGTTGGTAATTATACATTTCACATACAAATCTCTGATATGGTAGCATGTATGCATATAGGAATAACCAGTTGATATCCTAAAATTTGGCGTGTTTCGTGAAGCAACTTTCACTTCTTCAGGATATAATGAAACTCATAAGGATATCTGCAGAGAAACCATGTCATTAATATATCATAATAGGAAGCATGTACCCAAACAAGGATATCTGCAATAAAGAAACATGCACACTGGTGATGGCCAGTCAGTGTTCTCTCTTATGTCAAGCTCTTCTGAATATAGCTCACGTGCCCACAGAGAGGGCTCTGCATGCCAGCTGTGGCACGTGTGCCATAGGTTCGCCATCACTGCCCTAGTGTATAGAGATCAAATGATTGTGAATATAGACCTTTAAAAAAAAAAAATAATCACATATGTAAAAGGGATAAATAAATACACCCAGCTATAAATAGGGAACCAATAATACCAGAAACCAAAAGAGGACTGAAAAGGAAACATAGACATCTAAAATGGTGATACAAGCAAACTAGGTGGTAATGCTATAAAAAATGCCCTTAAGTGGTTGTAAAGAAAAAAATAATAACAAACATGTCTATACTTACCAGCTCTGTGCAATAGAATTGCACAGAGCAGCCCAATCCTCCTCTTCTGGGGTCCCCCACCGGTGCTCCTCCTCTCTTGCTGGTGCCCCCAATAGGAAACTGATTTACATGGGGGCACTCATGAAGGCTCGCTCCTGAGCCCCACTGCTGTGTCCTTGGACACAGACAGCAGGAGTCGGCTGCCCCCTGTTTTCCCACCAAATGGGAGTATATATTAGGGATCCTTTTCCCTAATATATAACATTTAGGGACATAAATCCTAAACGAATGACAGTTTGTTAAAGCACTGTCTATCAAAAATAATGGCTATTTTTAAGGATAAATTACTTGTTTTTACCTTTTTCCCTGTTTTACCTCAGTGCTGCTGATTCCCTGCAGCCACTTTGCATCCATTTCCTGTCTACATGCACTCCAGCAATAGCTGAAAGGCATTTCTTAGGGTGGGTTTACTAATGGTGACAACAGTGGACAATGTCTAAGGAATGTTTATTGAAATGGCCACTTGTAGTCTCCATTTTAAACCTGTGAGACAGGATGACAACGCAGGAGCACAACTGGGAGACAGGGAAAGAGCGTTGTCACCCTATAACAGGAAGTACCTGAACAAGAACCTTCATGGTCTGATCGCTGCAGAATTAAAAACATAAAAAAATTATTAACATGTAAAGCGATAGTAAACCCCTGTGTTATTTTTATTTTTTTTGCTGGAACCTGCAAGGTAAAGCCATAATATGCTAGTACAGTGGAACCTTGGATTACAAGCATAATCTGTTCCAGTTGAATTCTCGTAATTCAAAGCACTCACATATCAAAGCGAGTTTCCCTATAGAAGTCAATGGAAACAAAAATAATTTGTTCCGCATCGACTTCAATGGTATGCAATACCCCATGTGGCCAGAGGTGGGGGGTGCTGGAGAGCCTCGGAAATGATCGGGACAGCTCGGCTGACTTCGGAAACCCTCGGAAACACCCGGGAACAGAGTATTTCCGAACGGCTCTGAACGGGTCCGCTCGGCTCTGCTCAGCTCCGCTGCCCCCCCACCTCAGGCCAAATGCGGTACTGCACACCCCATTAGCTTGAATTCTGCTCGTTTTGCGAGACAACACTCGCGAACCGGTCAGAATTTTTTTTAAAAGTTGCTCGTCTTTCAAAATGCTCGTTAACTGCGTTACTCGTAAACCAAGGTTCCACTGTATGTATCGCATACTAGCACATTATGTAAAACTTACCTTAGAATGAAGCCCTACAAGCGGCAAGCTGTCACCACTGACACTGCTTCCATCTTCACCCGTCTTCCTTCCAGGTTCGCAGACGGCTGTGTGAGTGGCCGGAGCTGCATGCGGGAGCTGCCGTTCACAGCACAGGACTATGAAAGAACGGCTCAGGTGGCCGTTCCTTCAGAGCGCATGCGCCAGTGACGTAACTGGCAGCATGTACAGTAGATATCTCCTAAACGGCGCACATTTAGGAGATATTTACACTACCTATAGGGAAGCCTTATTATAAGCTTACCTATAGGTACAAATTATGCATGGGAGTTTACTCCCACTTACATGTTATGCCTCATGCACACTGAACGTTAAAATAAAGTTCTAAAAAATGCCAGTAGCTCTGCAGTGAGTTTTTATTAGCGATTTTTAGCGTTCCGCGTTAGCGTTTTATTTTTAATGTATCAAAAATGTAAAAAAGCGCTGGTGAGCTGCGTTTTTTAGCGTTTACCAGGGTTTATCAGCGGTTTTTGACGTTAAAAGCGTTTTTACAGCTGAAAAAAGCTGAAAAATGCCTCTCAGAACCCACTAGTTTGGGTGTTTTTTTACAGCCAAAAACAGTTGATAACAGCCTATGTGTGCATGGACAAATAAGATAACATAATGGGAATTTTATTGATTGTAGCCCAAAACAGCAGCTGCAAAAACGTCCAAAATCGTCCAGTGTGCATGAGGCCTTAATGCTTGAATTTTGAATAATTTGGTTTACACTTTGTTGTGTAAGCTGTCACACTACAATGCCCGTTTTCCCAATTTTAGTGATAGGTTCCAATTAAAATAATATCAGCATCACTGTTCAGATCTCCCAAGTCACCAATGAGAAATCATCTTCCAACTTCTGTAAATTGGTCTGATTGGTTATTATGGGGTTATTATGAGTGAGTGAGTGAGTGAGTGAATAACTTGTATAGCGCTACAATTGCGAACTAAATCGCCTCAAGGCGATTGCATCCAGTGACGTCCTGATCCTTCAGAAGAGGTGGGTCTTAAGTTTTTTCCTGAAGGCATGATGTTTTTCTTCCATGCGGATATCCGTGGGTAGAGCGTTCCATAGCCGTGGTCCTTGGACTGCAAATCTTCGTTCTCCCTTTGTTTTGTAGCGGGACTTGGGGATGTGAAGGAGGTTTTGGGTTGTTGATCGGAGAGTGCGATTGGGGGTGTAGTGTTTTATCTTCTCGCATAGATATTGAGGAGCAGTGGCGGCCCGTCCATAGGGGGCGCCCGGGCGCCGCCCCCCCCTCCTGTGGTCACCAAAAAAAAAAACGGGCCCTTTAAGAGTTTTTTTTTTGTCTTTTTTTTACACATGGTGGCGCGACCATAGTGGGCGCAGAAGCGCCGCTACCGCTCGCTTCTGCGCCCGGCCGTCACTCACCACAACAATACATAGGTTCATGCATTGCATGAACCTATGTATTGCTGCCGCCCACTATTCAGATGGCCGGCCCCTTGAGCGCCGGCCATCTGAGTCACAGCGTCTGATTGGCCTTTAGAAGTGCCTATCAGAGCCAGCAGGCTCTGATAGGCTTCCCGACTACAGCCTGAGGGCTGTAATCGGCTTCTAAATACCTAATGAGAGGACGCACAGGGGTGCGTTCCCTGGCCAATCAGGTTCACCGGGTCTGGTTACCGGTAACCTGATTGGCTGAAGTGACATCGAGGGCGGGAGAAGATATCGAGGACGGAAGAAGGATGGCGCTGACTCGAGAAAGGTAAGTGCAGGGCTGGGGGGGAGAAACTGGCTGTATTATGAGGGAGAAACTGGCTGAATTATGGGGGAGAGACTGGCTGCATATGGGGGACAAACTGGCTGCATTATGGGGGAGAAACTGGCTGAATTATGGGGGAGAAACTGGCTGCATATGGGGGAGAAACTGGCTGTATATTGGGGTAGAAACTGGCTGCATATGGGGTAGAAACTGGCTGCATATGGGGTAGAAACTGGCTGCATATAGGGGAGAAACTGGCTGCATATAGGGGAGAAACTGGCTGTATATAGGGGAGAAACTGGCTGCATATAGGGGAGAAACTGGCTGCATTATGGGGGAGAAACTAGCTGTATATTGGGGTAGAAACTGGCTGCATATGGGGTAGAAACTGGCTGCATTATGGGGGAGAAACTGGCTGCATTATGGGGGAGAAACTGGCTGTATATTGGGGGAGAAACTGGCTGCATTATGGGGGAGAAACTGGCTGCATTATGGGGTAGAAACTGGCTGTATATTGGGGTAGAAACTGGCTGTATATTGGGGTAGAAACTGACTGCATTATGGGGGAGAAACTGGCTGCATATAGGGGAGAAACTGGCTGCATTATGGGGGAGAAACTGGCTGAATTATGGGGGAGAAACTGGCTGCATTATGGGGGAGAAACTGGCTGCATTATGGGGGAGAAACTGGCTGCATTATGGGGGAGAAACTGGCTGCATATAGGGGAGAAACTGGCTGCATATAGGGGAGAAACTGGCTGCATATAGGGGAGAAACTGGCTGCATATTGGGGGAGAAACTGGCTGCATTATGGGGGAGAAACTGGCTGCATTATGGGGGAGAAACTGGCTGCATTATAGGGGAGAAACTGGCTGCATATAGGGGAGAAACTGGCTGCATTATGGGGGAGAAACTGGCTGTATATTGGGGTAGAAACTGGCTGCATATGGGGTAGAAACTGGCTGCATATGGGGTAGAAACTGGCTGCATTATGGGGGAGAAACTGGCTGTATATTGGGGGAGAAACTGGCTGCATATAGGGGAGAAACTGGCTGCATTATGGGGGAGAAACTGGCTGCATTATGGGGGAGAAACTGGCTGCATTATGGGGGAGAAACTGGCTGCATATAGGGGAGAAACTGGCTGCATATAGGGGAGAAACTGGCTGCATATAGGGGAGAAACTGGCTGCATATTGGGGGAGAAACTGGCTGCATATTGGGGGAGAAACTGGCTGCATTATGGGGGAGAAACTGGCTGCATTATGGGGGAGAAACTGGCTGCATTATGGGGGAGAAACTGGCTGCATTATGGGGGAGAAACTGGCTGCATATAGGGGGAGAAACTGGCTGCATATAGGGGGAGAAACTGGCTGTATATTGGGGGAGAAACTGGCTGCATATAGGGGAGAAACTGGCTGCATTATGGGGGAGAAACTGGCTGCATTATGGGGGAGAAACTGGCTGCATTATGGGGGAGAAACTGGCTGCATTATGGGGGAGAAACTGGCTGCATTATGGGGGAGAAACTGGCTGCATATAGGGGAGAAACTGGCTGCATATAGGGGAGAAACTGGCTGCATATAGGGGAGAAACTGGCTGCATTATGGGGGAGAAACTGGCTGCATATGGGGGAGAAACTGGCTGCATATGGGGGAGAAACTGGCTGCATTATGGGGGAGAAACTGGCTGTATATTGGGGGAGAAACTGGCTGCATTATGGGGGAGAAACTGGCTGTATATTGGGGGAGAAACTGGCTGTATTATGGGAGAGAAACTGGCTGTATATTGGGGGAGAAACTGGCTGCATTATGGGGGAGAAACTGGCTGTATATTGGGGGAGAAACTGGCTGTATATTGGGGGAGAAACTGGCTGCATTATGGGGGAGAAACTGGCTGTATATTGGGGGAGAAACTGGCTGCATTATGGGGGAGAAACTGGCTGCATATGGGGGAGAAACTGGCTGCATATAGGGGAGAAACTGGCTGCATTTGGGGGAGAAACTGGCTGCATATAGGGGAAAAACTGGCTGTATTATGAGGACAAACTGGCTGCATTATGGGGGAGAAACTGGCTGCATTATGGGGGGAAATTGGCTGCAATATGGGGGATTAACTGGCTGCATTATGGGGGAGAAACTAGCTGCATTATGGGGGAGAAACTGGCTGCATTATGGGGGAGAAACTGGCTGCATTATGGGGGGGGGGGGGAAACTGGCTGCATTTGGGGACAAACTAGTGGCGTTTGGGCACAGTGGCTGCGTTTAATGGGCACAGTGGCGGCAATTGATGATTTTTTTTTTCAGTTTGTTTGCGCCCCCCCAAAAAATTTGAGCACCAGCCGCCACTGTTGAGGAGCGTTTCCTTGTGTGCACTTATGAGTGAGGCAGAGGGTCTTGAATGTGATCCGATCCTTTACGGTTAGCCAATGAAGGGTCCTCAGTGATGGGGTGATGGATTCCCAAGGTTTTTTTCCCGTTACCAGCCTTGCAGACATGTTCTGGACGACTTGTAGGCGCGAAATCTGGTATTTGGGTAGTCCGAGGTAGAGGGCGTTTGCGTAGTCGAGTCACGAGTTGATAATTGTTCCAACTACTACTGCTGTGTCCTCTTCCGGGATGAAGGGGATGAGTCTACGCAGCAGGAAGAGGAGATGGTGAGATCCGCTGACTACTGATCCTATTTGTGCCTCCATCGACATCTCCGAGTCGAAGATGACTCAGAGACTTTTGACTTTGGTGTTTGGGCTAATGGTCTGTCCAAGGATGGTGGGGAGTGTCCAAGAAG
The DNA here is from genome assembly GCA_029206835.1 of Rana muscosa. Classification (NCBI taxonomy): domain Eukaryota; kingdom Metazoa; phylum Chordata; class Amphibia; order Anura; family Ranidae; genus Rana; species Rana muscosa. The sequence goes on along the minus strand of CM055121.1, from coordinate 198,063,596 downwards.
TTTTCGTTTTTGTCTTTCGGTTTGCGTGGAGGAGAAGGAGTTCTGTTTTGGATCCGTTGAGTTTGAGGGAACTCTCAGTCATCCAATCATCGATCAATGTGAGGCAATTTTCCAATCCGTGATATTGGTCTTTTTTCCCGGTGATACGAAAGTAGAGTTGGGTGTCGTCAGCGTATGAGTGGTAGCACAGGTCCTGTTTGCTGATGATTTTGAGGAGTGGGCGAAGGTAAATGTTAAAGAGCACGGGGGACAGGGGTGATCCTTGAGGGACTCCGTAAGAAATTGCGCGAGTTTCAGAGGTGAAGGCTCCTAGGTTTACTGTCTGGAACTGATTATCTAGGAAGGATGCGAACCAGGATAGGTCAGGGTCTGCGACTCCTGCCACTTCTTTAAGGCGAATGAGTAGAGTTTTGTGGTCTACTGTGTCGAACGCTGCACTGAGGTCCAGCAGCACCAGAAGGCATGATTATTATGGAGTGTCATACTTTGCACATCCTCTTCGCCTTGACAATCTCTCCTGGCAGGTTGTCAGTGTGATGGATCAGAGCCCAGCGATGACACTTCCAGCTCGCTCTTCTTAGGAAGGAACAGTGTCTGCCTCTTCATCAGCTCTCCACCTGACACTTTCTTGGAAACCGCTTTGCAATCTTACATAATACAAATAATATGAGCATTGTATGTGTGAGCCTGCAATGGTATCCACACAGTAATTACATTTCCAGTACTGAGACATTGGTGGTTTTCCAATGTTCCTATTGTGAAGCAAGATTATAGTGTTGTTGAACAAACTGAAAAAAAAATTAGAAATTGTTGTAACTTTTTTAAAGTCACACTGCCAAATCAGTAGATTTTCTCTCTCTGTCTACAAGAAACAGCTTCATGGAGTCAATCACCCTACACACAGCAGATAATTATTGAGGGCCCATTCACATTTAGCCGCTTGCCGACCGCTGCACGACTATTTACATCGGCAGAATGGCACGGCTGCGCATATGGACGCACCTGTATGTCCCCTTTAAGACGCGGCATTGTGGGCAACGCCGTGAGTGTGACCGCGGGTCCCGCTGACTCGATGTCTGCCGGGTTCCCCGCGATTGTTTCACGGAGCGGCAGAACAGGGGGATGCCAGTGTAAACAAGGCATCTCCCTGTTCTACCTAGCGACAGGACAGTGATCTACTGCTCCCTGTCATCGAGAGCAGTGATCACACAGTTAGAATCACTCCCTAGGACACACTTAACCCCTTCCTCGCCCCCTAGTGGTTAACCCCTTCCCTGCCAGTGTCATTTACACAGTTATCAGTGCTTTTTTATAGCACTGATCGCTGTATAAATGACAATGGTCCCAAAATAGTGTCAGAAGTGTCCGATGTGCCCGCCATAAGTCACGATAAAAAAGGCTAGGCATTGCCGTGGGGTACATGTGCCCTTACCCCGACTTGTTCATTCCCCGACTTGTTCATTCCCCGACTTAGTTGGGGTAGGCGGTACACTTTGTTGGGGGTGGGTCAGCCACACCCCGTGACCTTTGACCGCTGGGAACCTGCCTTCTGACCTTTGACCTCTGGGGGAGGTCCCTGTTCCAATTCCTGAGTCCTAGCCTTATTCTTCAAGGGAAAACCCTACCATAAACCCTCCTAACCCTAACCCCCTAACCCAAACCCTAAACCCCAACCCTTTTTTTTACCAAAAATATGTAGAAGAATACATATCGGCCTAAACTGAGGAAAAAATTTTTTTTTTTATATATTTTTGGGGGATATTTATTAGAGCAAAAAGTAAAAAATATTGCTTTTTTTTCCAAAATTGTCGCTCTTTTTTTTGTTTATAGCGCAAAAAATAAAAAACCGTAGAGATGATCAAATACCACCAAAAGAAAGCTCTATTTGTGGGAAAAGAAAGTTGTCAATTTTATTTGGGTGCAACGTCGCACGACCGCGCAATTGACAGTTAAAGCGACGCAGGGCCGAATCGCAAAAAATGGCCCGGTCATTGGGGAGCCAAATCCTCCGGGGATGAAGTGGTTAAAAGGATATTAAAGACAGATTTTTTTAAAATAACAAACATGTTATACTTACTTGCTCTGGTAATGGTTTTGCACAGAGCAGCCCCGATCCTCCTCTTCTCCGGTCTCCCGCTGACACTCCTGCCGAGTGCCCCCATAACAAGCAGCCTGCTACAGTGGGCACCCAAGCAGGCTCATTCCTGAACCATTTCTCTGTGTGTCCAATCACACAGGGAGCGTGGCTCGGCCCCAGCTCCGTTCTTTCCTCATTGGCTCACTGGCTTTGACAGTAGCAGGAGCCAATGGCCAATGAGGACAAAGAACCCCATGAGAGCCGCTGCTCTCATGCACATCGCTGGATTGAGATGGGACTCAGGTAAGTATTAGGAGGGGGGGGCTGCTTTTTTACCTTTAGGCTGGGTTCACACTTAGATCGGATGCAGCTCACAACAGGGGTCTGGTGCGTCCCTGTTTTCCGTTTCAGGGACGAATCAGGCCTGAATTTTTGCCTGAATTCGGACCTAAAATGGAGCCAAGGATGCACAGTACTCCTCTGCAATCCACTCTACGGCCGGGCACACTCTCCTGTAATGCGAATTGGATGCGGGGAAAACCTACATCCAATTCGCACTAGTGTGAACCCAGCCTCATACATAGAATGCATGAAGGTAAAAAAAAAAACTTGAGCCTTTACAACTACTTTAAGCATTCTGATGTGTTATTTTAATGCATTTGCAATTACATGCATTATGGCACGCATAATTGTGCCTTATATTAAGGCAGCCCATTCATTTTGACCCATGAATGCACCACAACATAAGAGAAACACGCATGTGTCCATATCTCTGTCCAATCCTCTTCCATCAGGGAGTTCCTCCTCCCAATGGAGCATGTATTGCATTTGAAGGTAGTATTTGGAAGAACGGTTGGAGGCCTGTAATGGAGGGATAAAACCTGGCGTGTGGGGGTCAGAGCAGCATTTTGAAGGCTGTTAAAGTGAGTGGAAATGTTGTCCATTTCAGAAGGGAGGAAACAAAGCGCTGCATTCTATATATTGATAGACTTCTCAATTACAAGCATTATGGGTCTTCTGGAAATATTTATAAGGGTTAACACCTTCAAAAATGAGAAAAGAGTACACACAGTAAATCCTTTATTACACCACCAGCTTGGAGGAAAATAGAGGAGATTTCACTAGGCCCAAGTACTGCAAGTGTGGGGAGACTATAGCTGGCCATACACTAGTAGATTGTCGAATGGAGGTTCATTCAAAAATTCTCAGCACATTTAATGACTTGTCGATGAATCCAAAGCCATCCAAAACAACTTTTTTTCGATCCAATTTTGGAACAAATGGACGTTGAACGAAAACTACATATGCTGTTAGAAATGTATTAATCTGAGAAAAAATTCCCAATCAGCTACTTCAAATTTTCTCATCACTGTGGTTGAAATTGAACATCGATTTGACCATACTATTGATTGGAAAATCGGACTAATATTCTTAAAGTGGAAGTAAAGTTCCACACCTTGGGGGGGCGTGTCCGGATGTAGAGCAGGGAAGACGTGTTGCTGAGGAGCTCCATACATCCTGACAAAATCTGCTGCCATCCTGCCTTCCCTCTGCCCGGGTGAGCCCTCAAACTTACCCTGCGGGTCACTGAAGGTCCTCTGCCTCGGCCACATCCTGTATTTTTGGCCCTGGTCGCCCGATCGAGCCGTTACCGGGACTTACAGCTGGCTCTGTGCTCCCGGGTCCCGCCGCCATCTTGCGGCCTGCTGTCCTTCTCGGAGCCTCTGGGCTCGATTGCCGCGGTTCGCGGGGCTGGAGGTGCCTCGTCCACGCACACCGGGGGCACCAGTGGTGGGGAGGGTGTTCCGGACCGGCGCTGCGACCGCCTGGGGGCCTCGGGAAATTGATTGCCCAGGCCTGCGGCCTACGCACATCTTGCGGCCTACCGCGATTCCGGGAGCCTCCGTCCTCAGTTTCTGAGTGCCGCCGGACACGCGGCGGACGGGCACGTCCTCCGGAGCTACCATCCGTGCCGGGGGGGGTCGGCACTGCGCCTGACGACTTTCGGGGAGCTGCTTCTACGCATCCACGTCTGCAGCCCGCAGCCATCTCTCGGCCTCCTGAACGGCCCCATCCATCGGACGCAGGTACGCCTCCACTCCTCCTGGGTTCCTTTGGGTGGTCGACTGCCCCACAATACTGCGGGGGGGACTCCCCCACTCCAGCACCTCTCCATCCTGTCTTTGTTGTGCCCCCCCGTCCTCCCATTTGGACTGGGCCCCTCTGCCCGCGAGCCCCCCTCTCCCCCCCCCCCCTGAACTTTCCCTAATTTTGGGGTTAGGATTGGATGGGCCGCCCTAGGACCCGCAGCTATACAAATAAGGGCCCGAAGGCTCCTCACATACCTCCGTCAGCAGTTGTTCCGTCTACCCGGAGATCCTCGGCTGGAATGGCGGCCGATACGCGGATGGCTGCGGAGTCGGGGGTGGCGGCGCCACCCACGGGAGTGGAGATCCTGGCAGCCATCACATCCTGTAAAGAAACTCTGACATCTAAGATTGATTTTTTGACAGTGGATGTCGGTCTTCTCCGTCAAGATATGGATAAATTTCGCTCTCGCATCACAGAGGTGGAGGACAGGGTCTCTGTGGTGGAGGATACGGTTCGGTCAGACTCCAGGGAGATACGGGCCCTCCAAATTCAAGTGAAAGCGCTGCAGGAGCGCGCGATAGACACCGAGAACCGCCTCAGGCGGAACAACATCCGTATAATTGGACTGCCCGAGAGGGTCGAGGGCCCTAGGCCTGCTGAATTTACTGAGCAATTACTGACCACCCTGTTTGACCTGGGTGCTCCGGCATCTACCTTTGTGGTTGAAAGAGCCCACAGGGTTCCACCGCTCCCTCCGAGACCTGGGGCCCCTCCACGCCCCTTCCTGCTACGAATGCTGAACTACCGGGACCGCATCCTTGCGGCGGCACGAGCCATGCCAGACATTAAGTATGAAAACACCAGACTACTTTTCTTCCCGGACTTCTCCCAGGAGGTACAGCAACGTCGCAAGTCCTTCACTGATGTGAGACGCCGGCTCCGGGAGAGGGGTCTGCGCTTTGGCCTGTTGTATCCCAGCAGACTGCGAGTCACTGACGGTAGCGACACTCATTTCTTTGATACCCCGGAGGCGGCAGCGGCGTGGCTAGACGCCCGTTAACCTTAGGCAGCCGAGGACCAACGGTGGTTTTCACCCGGCAGGGAACAGATATGCTTCAACTATCACATCAATGAACATCTTTCCTGTCTTTTGAAGAATCCCAGCACTGCCCCCTTCTATGCCCCTAATCCTGCTTATCCCTGCTGGCTTTCACCTTTGTTCCTTATACACAAATGTTCACTTCGGCTGATTGAACTTCCACTCACTCCTGTCTAAGGAGCTCCAATGGCAACTAACAAACTGCCTCGCTCATGAACCAAGGTGACTCAAGTTGTTCCCCCTTTCCACACCTTGGACTTCCACCCAGAGTTGAGGCGGACTTCCCCGGAAACGTATCCCTCACCTGCGGTCCTACGGGCCGACTTCTTAGGGTCGCAGTGACCTAAAGATTACATGTTTTTCTCAGTTAAGGGACAAAACCCTGCATCAGTTTTTATGGCTCTTGGGTCCCTTTTTTTTTGGCCCTTGACGCTAGGTTTGTATGGTGTTTGGGTAGGATGTTTTATGTTATGGGGAGAAGGGTTCAATTTTTATGAAGGTCCAGATAATTACTGTATTGTTCAACTACCTTATGGGTCTCTGACCCTATTGAATGAGTGTGCCACTACTGTGTTTACTTATATGTGTTGGGTTGATGGTCTCATCCTGCTTCTATTTCCCCCTGGTGTTCCTTGATGGCTCCTCCGGATGCTGAGCTCCTGACCGTTCTGTCATGGAATGTTCGGGGGCTCAACTCGAAGTTTAAGAGGTCACTCTTATTTCAATATTTGAAAATACATAATCCCCACATAGTGCTACTGCAGGAGACACATTTAACCGGCAGCAAGGTTATGGCTCTGAAGAAGCCCTGGGTACAGAAGGCGTTTCATGCGACCTACTCTTCATATTCTCGTGGGGTATCTATCCTGATTAGCAAACGTGTACCGTGTGTGATACACGATGTTCATCTGGACCCCCAGGGAAAGTTCGTTATGGTTGTTCTGAGTATATATACCCAAAAGTATGTCATAGTGAATGTTTATTTGCCTCCCCCTGGTCAGGTACAGGCTCTGTACACTCTCTACGAGAGGTTGGCTCCGCATTGCCCAGCGCAGGTTCTGTTCATGGGAGACTTTAATGCTACGCTGTCCCGTGACCTGGACAGGCCTTCCCCCCAATCCAATTTTAACTCTGATCTCGGAACGTGGGCTCAGGCCACGGAGTTCCAGGAGGCATGGAGGTGGCTTCACCCCCAAGATAGAACGTATTCTTGTTTTTCGGCCACATTTAGAACCTCCTCCCGCATTGATCTAGCTTTTGCTAATTCAACCATGCTGGCTAACGTTCAGGAGGCATGTTATCTCCCCTCTGGCCTCTCTGATCATCACCCCCTTAAATTGACCATTAGGACCACCAGGTCGCGGAACAATGCCCTTTGGAGGTTGCAACCCCATTGGATCAATAACGAGGCTGTCCATGACAGAGTTCTTTCCCCCCTGGGGGAGTATTGGGTGCACAATGTGGGGTCGGCTTCTCTGGAGGCGACCTGGGATGCCTCCAAGGCTCACAGCAGGGGTCAGTATATCTCGGCTGTGGCGGCGGTAAAGGCGGAACTGGGAGATGGGGTATCTGACCTGCAGCGTAGGGTGGATGAGGCGATGAATCAATATTCAGCCTCGCCGACGGTGTCCAATTTTGAACACCTGTCATCGCTTAGGCGAGAATTACATCTCTATGTTACAGATGCCACTAGTCTTGGTATACAGGGTAGCAGACAGGCATACTTTGAACATGGTGACAAAAATAGCAAGCTGCTAGCGATGCTAGCGCAGCAGGACAGGCCCTCAGCGGTTATATCGGAGATCCTCACGGCAGATGGCGCTTTAGCCACCTCTCAGGAGGATATTCTGTCTACATTCAATACTTTCTACACTTCTCTTTATGTCTCTTCACTTCCTGACGGGTTTGATCCTGCGCCTATGATCTCCATGCTGGACACATTGGCCCTGGGGTGGCTCTCCGACACGGAGAGGCAACTCCTTGTCTCGGAGATCACCCCAGAAGAAGTCACACTGGCCATTAAATCTTTTCCGGCAGGTAAAACCCCAGGGCCGGACGGCCTGCCCATTGAGTACTATAGGGCCCACACAGAATTGCTCGCCCCTAAACTAGCTCAGATGTTTCAAGCTTGCTTGAATCAAGACTCCTTGCCACCCTCTATGAGAGAAGCCCATGTGGTACTTATTCCTAAGCCTAATAGAGACCCTAAGTTATGCGCCTCATACAGGCCAATTGCACTTCTCAACTGTGACCTTAAAATTTTGACCAAGTTACTGGCCATTAGACTCAACGTAGTGATAAAGTCCCTGATTGACCCCGACCAAACGGGCTTCATGCCCGGTAGATCTACGGACATTAATATACGCAGATTATTCACTAATATTCATGCCCCCCATACTAACCAGGGTACTAGAACCATTGCCACCTTGGATATAGAGAAGGCATTCGACACGGTGGAATGGGTCTATCTGTGGGAGGTGCTTAGACGAATGGGGTTCCCGTTAAAATTTATAGGCTGGATACGCACACTTTACACTGGTCCTACGGCACGCATTAAGCTGAATGGCTCCTTGTCTCCTCCGTTCTCCCTGCAGAGGGGCACCAGGCAGGGATGCCCTCTCTCCCCGGCTCTGTTCGCCCTGGCCGTGGAGCCTATTGCTGAGGCCCTTAGGACCTCGGCCGAGGTCCGTGGTCTTCGGGTGGGCTGGCTTGAGGAGAGAGTGGCTTTATACGCGGACGATATGCTCCTGTTCCTGAATGACGCTGGTGACTCTCTGCGGGGCGCACTTGGTATCATGGATACCTTCGCCGCCTTCACGGGGCTGAGGGTGAACTGGCACAAGTCGCAATTGTTCCCAGTGGATGCGGGGGCCCGGTCCTCCTCTCTCCCGCTTCAGTGGGTTGAGCAGTTCACCTACTTAGGAATTGTTATCTCAAAGGAGACTGGGGATTTTGTGCGGCTAAATCTCGACCCTGTCCTGGTGACCATTAAAGCCAAATTTAAGGCGTGGAGTAACCTCCCCCTTTCTCTCATTGGGCGTATTAACCTGATTAAAATGAAAGTCCTTCCTAAACTCACGTATATTTATCGGAATTCCCCTCACTGGCTGACTAAAGTCTTCTTTAATTCCCTCAGGCAACTCTTCCTCTCCTTTATTTGGGGGGGCAGGCCACCTAGATTCAAATATTCCACCTTGACCAGGCCTGTGGACAGTGGCGGCTTGGCTCTCCCTGATTGTTACAAGTACTATTTGGCCACTCAGCTTGTGACCGCCCACTGGTGGCTGAGACCGGACCTGACCAATTCCGTGACGGTACTGGAGGCAGCCATAGTGGGGTCCCTGGAGGCACTGGAGGGACTGCTATTCAGGGGGCAAAAAACGCCCCACAATCTCACCCCTTCCATGCGTACCACTATGCGGGCATGGAGGGCGGGTGAGGCACTAAGGGCACCCCAGCCGAACTCTTGGTCTCCTCACACCCCCCTGTGGCTGAATCCCAACCTGTCACAATTCCACACTATCCCCGATCTGCAGGCCTGGGCCAAGTATAAAATACTGACCCTCAAACATATCATCACCAACGGAGATCTCACTCCCTTTCACACTTTATGTGCTAAATTCAACGTACCTGACCGAGCCCGCTTTAGATATCTCCAAATTGCACATGCCTTCAGGTGCCAATTTTTGGGCAGGCCAGTCGAACTGGCATACTCAGAGTTGGAATCTACTATCCGGGTGAAAGACCTGGAAAAACCCGCGTCTCAGATTTATGGATCCCTGCTGGTTGCTGCTATCCCCGAGCTGTCTTCCCTCCGCAGGAAATGGGTGGAGGACATACCGGGGCTGGACGCGGACGACTGGAGGGAGGTTTGGGATTATCCCTTCTCCCCTCTGATCTCAGCAAGGGACAAATTAGTCCAATATAAAATTGTCCACAGGGCTCACTACACACCTCACAGGCTGCACCAGATGTCACCGGAGCATTCTCCGGAGTGCTGGCGCTGCTCCTACCGGCCAGGGGGTTTCTTCCATATTTTCTGGGCTTGCCCAGCAATTGTACAGTATTGGAGTGAAGTGATACGGGTGATCAATAAAGCCACCAGGACTTGCGTCCCATGCGAGCCCATACACTGTTTGCTAGGACTGGTTGAACAACTGCCAATACTCAGAGCCAGAAAAACACTCATATCCCTGTTGTTGTATTATGCACGCAAAGCCATTACAATGAATTGGAAAAAATCGTCTCCCCCCTCTGTTAAATTTTGGAAAAACTTAATTAATGCCAGTTTGCCACTATATAGAGCCACATACTTGTCTAGAGGTTGTCCGCACAAATTTGAAAAGGTATGGAGCTGTTGGTTAGATGACAGAAGCACGGCAAGTGATACAGTGACCACGGTCTAGACTTATATTGTATCTTCGAAATATCGATTTATTAACCCAAAAAATGTCTTCAGGCTACCTTCCTCTAATAATAACACTTTGAAGCATGATGTATATTGAATGAACCCTCTCCCCAAGTTTGGGGTTGTAGTATAGACTAAGTTAAGTTTTTTGTTATTTGTCGCCCTGTGACGGTCTGATGCCGACACAGGGTAATGGCCCATGCGTGGGCAGCTGTTGTGCCTAGATGTGGGCAAATTGTGTGTATGTTTTATAAAAATTCAATAAAAAAGATTTATTAAAAAAAAAAAAAAGTTCCACACCTTACTTTTACCTATAGGTAAGCCTATAATAAGGCTTACCTATAGGTAGTGTAAATATCTCCTAAACGTGCACCGTATGGGAGATATTTGCATTACATGCAGCCAGTGACGTCACTGCTGTGTTGTTCCTTTCTGAGCTCTGTGCCGTAACGGGATGTCTCTACCAGCTTTACACATCTACAGTGACATTTTTGCCCATTCTTCTTTGCAAAATAGCTCAAGCTCTGTCAGATTGGATGGAGAGCGTCTGTGAACAGCAATTTTTAAGACTTGCCACAGATTCTCAATTGGATTTAAGCCTGGACTTTGGGCCATTCTAACACATGAATATGCTTTGAGCTAAACCATTGGAGCTCTGGCTGTATGTTTAGAGTCGTTGTCCTGCTGGAAGGTGAACCTCTGCCCCAGTCTCAAATCTTTTGCAGATTTTAGCAGGTTTTCTTCTAAGATTGCCCAGTATTTGGCTCAGGGGCGGATCCAAGGGGGGCAACGGGGCAATTACCACCCCAGAGAAATTAGTTGTGGGCGGGAGGGAGAGTCTAAGCGGGCTGCTTCGTGGGCGGGTGACAGAGTGGGCTGCCGGGTGGCTCGGCATCAGCGGCGGGTGAGAGAGTGGGCGGTCAGCTGGGCGGCACTCTGGGTGAGCGGGCGGCTGGCCAATCAATTAGCCAGCGGGCGGGAGAGCAGAGAGATGACATCATCTCTGACCGCCCCGCGTCCGCCCTGCATCCCTGCAGTAACTTCCGCCCTCACTGTGCAGGCAGCAGAGAGATTACATCATCTCTCTGCTGCCTGACTCTGCCAAGCAAAACACCACCTTAGCAGGCAAGTGACAATCCGCAAGGTGTGGCAGGTGACGTGGAAAGTGACAATCCGCAAGATGTGGCAGGTGACGTGGAAAGTGACAATCCGCAACATGTGGAAGGTGACATGGCAAGTGACAATCCGCAACTTGTGGCAGGTGACGTGGCAAGTGACAATCTGCAAGGTGTGGCAGGTGATGTGGCAAGTGACAATCCGCAACTTGTGGCAGGTGACGTGGCAAGTGACAATCTGCAAGGTGTGGCATGTGATGTGGCAAGTGACAATCCGCAACTTGTGGCAGGTGACGTGGCAAGTAACAATCTGCATCTGGTGGCAGGTGACGGTGGCAAGTGACACACTCGGGCTTCCCACTGATTCTGCATTATAGTAAGTTGAACCATTTCATTTTATATTACAATGTAATAATATAAATAATGCACTTCAATCATCCTGACATCATAAGAACCATGGTGCCAGGATGATTGAAGCGCTAACACCAGCCATTTTCCCGGTAAATTGCCCGCAAAAAATATATTTTATGGCAGTGCCCCTCCCGAGACTAGACTCTGGATCTGCCCCTGATTTAGCTCCATGCATTTCCCATCAACTCTGACCAGCTTCGCTGTCCTTGCTGAAGAAAAGCATCCCCACAACATGATGCTGCCACCACTATGTTTCACGGTGGGGATGGTGTGCAATGTTAGTTTTTCCTCCACACATAGCGTTTTGCTTTTAGACCAAAAAGTTACATTTTGGTCTCATCTGACCAGAGCACCTTCTTCCACATATTTGCTGTGTCCCCCACATGGCTTCTCACAAACTGCAAATGGGACTTCTTATGGCTTTCTTCCAACAATGGCTTTCTTCTTGCCACTCTTTCTTAAAGGCCAGATTTGTGGAGTGCACGACTAATAGACAGATTCTCCCACCTGAGCTGTGGATCTCTGTAGCTGATCCAGAGTTACCATGGGCCTCTTGGCTGCTTCTCTGATGAATCCTCTCCTTGCCCGGCCTGTTAGTTTAGGTGGACGGCCATGTTTTGGTAGGTTTGCAGTTGTGCCATACTCTTTCCATTTTCGGATGAGGGATTGAACAGTCCTCTGTGAGATGTTCAAGGCTTGGGATATTTTTTTTTGTAACCTAACCATGCTTTAAACTTTTCCACAACATTACCCCTAACCTGTCTGGTGTGTTCCTTGGCCTTCATGATGCTGTTTGTTTACTAAGGTTCTCTAACAAACCTCAGAGGGTTTCACAGAACAGCTGTATTTATACTGAGATTAAATTACACACTGGTGGACTCTATTTAATAATTAGGTGACTTCTGAAGGCAATTGGTCCCACTAGATTTTAGTTAGAGGTATCAGAGTAAAGGGGGCTGAATACAAATGCATGCCACACTTTTCACATTTTTATTTGTAAAAAAATTTGAAAACCATTTATCATTTTCCTTTCACTTCAGAATTATGTGCCACTTTGTGTTGGTCTATCAAATAAAATCTCAATAAAATAAATTTATGTTTTTGGTTGTAAAATGACAAAATGTGGAAAATTTCAAGGGGAATGAATACTTTTTCAAGGGCACTGTATATATATATTTTTGTTCTATAATAATGTTGAAAATAAACATCAATGGACTGCACCAATTTATATGATGAAATGTTTATTTTATTAGATTTCACATATGGAATGTTAAACTTTAACAAATTTATTTATTAATTGCATCCATGCTATGACAATGTAGGGGATATTTGATAACTGGATAAAAAGGAAATTGTGGATAGAGGACAGGTTAGCAGCCAACACGCCACTGGACGTACAGAGCAAAACCAAAAAAAAAAAAAAAAAAGTGTGGCGCTATAAACACATGAACAACATGTGAATCACAAAAAAAAAAAAATGAATGAAAAATAAAATGATACATAAATGAATGTAAACACAGCCAAAACGTGAAATGAATCCAAAGTGAAATTGAAAACATCTGAAGGAAGTCCATGTAGAACAAAAATAAAATTAAAATTATTGTGAAAAGTCTTTCTTGTGTGGTCCAAACAGGATCTTGGTACAATCAAAGTGGTAAAGTATTCACGTATACCAGATTCGGTGGACACACGCACCATATAGCACGTGGGTAAAACAGGCAGTACTTGAGGAAATGGCCTCAACCAGGATCTCACGCCACTGGGACAATGGATGTAAGATGTACTTTACCACTTTGATTGTACCTACAAGATCCTGTTTGGACCACACAAGAAAGACTTTTCACATTAATTTTAATTATATTTTTGTTCTACTTGGACTTCCCTCAGATGTTTTCAATTTCACTTTGGATTCATTTCACGTTTTGTCACAATAATTTATGTATCATTTACATTTTTCATTCATTTTTTGTGATTCACATGCTTGGAATTCACTACCTTTTTTACAGTGCACTACAATGCACTGTATATGTGTTGCGGTGCTCTACAGTGAGCTGTATGTTAGACTCTGTTCACAATGAATTGAATCACAATGCACTGCACATAGAGTAGGTGCATTAGTAGAGTAGGTGCATTAGTACAGCAAAAGTACATATTATTAGCACTGGTCACTGTCTTAGTGTCACTAAAGATGTCAGTGGCAGTTACCCAATTCCCACAAAGTGTCCGTTATACTTAAGCCCCGGACCAATACGCAGCATAAAGACCAGGCCCCTTTTTGCGATTCGGCACTGCGTCGCTTGACTGACAATTGCGCGGTCGTGCAACGTGGCTCCCAAACAAATTTTACATCCTTTTTTTCCCAGAAATAGAGCTTTCTTTTGGTGGTATTTGATCACCTCTGCGGTTTTTATTTTTTGCGCTATAAACAAAAATAGAGCGACAATTTGGAAAAAAATTCAATATTTTTTACTTTTTGCTATAATAAATATCCCTCAAAAATATATAAAAATTTTTTTTTTTCCTCAGTTTAGGCCGACACGTATTCTTCTACATATTTTTGGTAAAAAAAAAACACAATCGGCGTCTATTGATTGGTTTGCGCAAAAGTTATAGCGTTTACAAAATAAGGGGTAGTTTTATGGCATTTTTATAATTTTTTATTTTTTTTACTAGTAATGGCGGCGATCAGCGATTTTTTTCGTGACTGTGACATTATGGCGGACACATTTTGAAACATTTTTGGGACCATTGTCATTTTTACAGCGACCAGTGTAATAAAAATGCACTGGCAGTGAAGGGGTTAACCACTAGGGGCACTGAAGGGGTTAAGTGTGCCTAGGGGAGTGATTCCTACTGTGTGGGGGTGTGGCTACGAGTGACACGTGACCGATCTCCGCTCTGATTACACATTGCGGAGATCGGTGACATTGTCAGTAGGGGAGCGGGAAGATGTTGTGTTTACACTAACATCTCCCCGCTCCATGCCTCGGTGAGACAATCGCGGGGATCCCTGCGGCGATCGAGTCCGCGGGACCCACGGTCCGACTCATGGGGAAGGCAGGGGGGTCGCGAGCGCGCCGGCGGTGGTGCGCGCGCGATCCCGACGTTGGACAGTTAAAGGGGACGTACAGGTACGTGATTGTGCCTGTACGAGCCATTCTGCCGATGTGTATATATACAGTGGCTGGTCCTTAAGTGGTTAATGTCAGATTGCCCATCGTCCCACTGCCATTATTAGTATAAATAAAAATTCCAGTATACAGGTGCATCTCATAAAATTAGAATATCATCAAAAAGTTAATTTATTTCAGTTATTAAATTCAAAAAGTGAAACTCGAATATTATATAGAATCATTACACACAGAGTGATATATTTCAAGCATTTCTTTCTTAAAATTTTGATGATGGCTTACAGCTAGTGAAAACCTAAAATTCAGTATCTCAGAAAATTTGAATATTGTGAAAAAGTTCAATATTGTAGACTCATGGGGGTTTTTGGACAGCGACTGTTCTGCCCTCACTATACGTTGATGAGGAGGTATAATTAGACAGACAGCTAACCCTAATCCCTTAACAATTCATTGCAGCAGGCGCAAGGTCCTGTTTCCAACTTTTATTGCAGGGGAGTTAGAGTAAAACTAAAAGCAAAAGAAATGACATACAATGAGTATACACAATATACAAAATATACAGTCCTAACACGCTAGTCTAGCTAGGGGAAGGGATTATAATGATACCAGCGATGTTTCCATAAGGCTGACATAGAATTGCAGCTGAACAGGTGTGGATTGCTCTGGAGCAGATGCGTGTATGAAGAAGGGAAGATGGATACTGTGGGAGTGTCTCTCAAGCCTCATGGTATAGTCCCGTGGAATTATGGGAAGCTATGGTGGCTTATAAGTAACAATCTCTATCTACCTTCTGGTGAAATATTAACAGATACTAAATATGTAAAAGAGCCACTAGATGGCGATATTACAATGTATTTCCAAACCATTAGCATATTCAACAGTTAAACAAAAGGCATATAAGGAAAACTTTGCTGAAGGCATGACAGCGACCCATGTCACTCTGGGTAAGGGTCATGATTACCTTTGGGGAGGGACACTATGCTCACCATTATTTTGTTATTATGTTGTCATTGTTTCTTGTGATGCTATACCTTGTCTATTATGATTGTTGTTTTCTTTTTCTTCTATTCTATAGTATTACATATTGTCTCTGTTCCTTTAACATACCATTACGCAAACAAAATCTCCTGAAGCGGTGAATTTTCACGAAACATGTCAAGCATGTCAGCGTAATTGAGATTCGGTGAACTAGTATTACCATGTGTTTCAGTTTTTCCCTTCTGTTCTTCACTGCACTTACATTTACTCACATACTACTTGTGTTCTCACAATAGTTTTAGTTAGATTCTTTAATTTAAATTATATTTTTTAACTAATTTTGACATATGTCTGCCTACACTCGAACCATCACATATATAACATTCACATATACACAACAATGTATACATATAAATCTTGAAATGTCTTGTTTGTCATCACATTTCATTATATACTTTTTATTCATCATCTTTACACAATAATATGGCAACAAGATACGTTTTGGATATCTACATACTGATGGAAATATATGCACTAGGGTGTTCAAAAGTGGTAATCCATTCATTTGTTTCAGGTGGATTCTTGTCAATTTAGTTAATTGTGAAGTTTTAGTCATTGGCCTATGTCCATTACATGATTATTTGGTCTTTGGCATATATTAGAAGTGTCATTTTGTATGTATTTAGCTATGAGTAAGCACTGATATTACAGTGTGAAACACGTCAGTGATTCCTTGCTTTGCTGTGACCTGTAGTGCACCTGTCTGTTTTACAATAAAAGGCAACCGTAAAAGGTTTTTTGGAGTGCGGCTGTCCATTTTTCATTCACCAATTGTTTGCCTGCCTTGTGCATCGCCAGCACCCACGGTTTCCTGAAAATTCAAGTGATTAACAGAATCTACTCACCTGGAGCGGCAACTCCCTTTCCGCATCTTAAGGCCCCATGCACTCGAGACGCTGGTGCAAACTCTGCTGAACACACGTTTTTAAAGGCTGAAACGGGTGTTTAGAAACGCCCTTTTTGCCACGATTGCAGCCACGTTTAGCTGCGTTTTACCGCGTTTGCGTCTAGTTAAGAAACATCATAAGACCCTCCCTAAGCTCAAAAAACAGTATTATTTAACCATTTCAGCCATTTTGTGAGACCAGAGTCAGTAGCAGCAGCTGAGAGAGCAGCAGTGTACTTGTATTTAGCGTGTCACTTGCCACATCACCTGCCACAAGCCTTGGACTGTCCACTTGCCACATCACCTGCCACAAGTTGTGGATTGTCCACCTGGCGACGTCACCTGCCGCAAGTTGTGAATTATCCACTTGCCACGTCACCTGCCGCAAGTTGTGAATTATCCACTTGCCACGTCACCTGCCACAAGTTGTGGCTTGTCCACTGGCCACATCACATGCCACAAGTTGTGGATTGTCCACTTGCCACGTCACCTGCCACAAGTTGTGGCTTGTCCACTTGCCATGTCACCTGGCCACAAGTTGTGGATTGTCCACTTGCCACGTTACCTC
The DNA here is from genome assembly GCA_029206835.1 of Rana muscosa. Classification (NCBI taxonomy): domain Eukaryota; kingdom Metazoa; phylum Chordata; class Amphibia; order Anura; family Ranidae; genus Rana; species Rana muscosa. Next base: position 198,046,772 of record CM055121.1, on the reverse strand, counting down.
CCACAAGTTGTGGATTGTCCACAATGCAATGCAAGCAATTTGTTTTTTTAATGGTTTTTCATCATTTGCCATCATTTTTAAGATTTCTAATGTAAAAAAATAGGTCACCTTTAAAAACACTTATAAACTAAAATGCGGCTAAACGCCGGTACCCGCGTTTTGCGTCTGAAACGTGAAAAATGTTTGCGTCTGAACTCATTTTTTTGCTTCTGGAAAAACGAGGTTAAACGCAACTGCTTAAAAACGCCAAAAACGAGACTGTGTGCGTGGACACATATCATTACATTGAATGAGTTCAGGGGCAGTTTAAAAAAGCGTCCAACTGCCTCTGAACGCGCGTTTACCAGCGTCTCGTGTGCATGGGGCCTAAGGCCTCATGCCCACTGGCGTTTTTACAGCTGCGTTTTTGAGCGTTTTTTACAGCTTAAAAACGCCTGTCCATGTTATTGTAAATATTTTTTATTTTTATTTTTTTTGAAAAAAAAAAAAAAAACAAAAAAAAAACGTCGGAGCTAAAAACGCGACCGCGCGTTAGTGCGCGTTTTTTCCTGCCTAGTTCTGACGCTGAGGAACGCACTGGCCCTGGGTTTTTTTTACAGCTTACAAACGCCTATGCTCTTTACAGCTCAAAAACGCCTAGGTGGGCATGAAGCTATAGACTAACATGGACAGGCGTTTTTAAGCTGTAAAAAACGCTCAAAAACGCGGCTGAAAAAACGCCCGTGGGCATGAGGCCTTAATGTTTAGATAGACAGAGCTTTTTAAATCTGTAAGTTTTAAATATGTTGATGTTAATTCAATAAAACTTTATTTTATATAACTTTGTATCCAAATTGTTACAGTACCATTAAAGTCCACTAGCGTCAAATACACAAAAAAACTTTCCATCTCAGAAAATTTGAATATTACATAAGCCCAATATAAAAAAAAGGATTTTTAATATAGAAATATTGGCTTACTGAAAAGTATGTCCATGTAAAGTATAGTATGCACTCAATACTTGGACTGGGGCTTCTTTTGCATTAATTACTGCATCAGTGGGGTGTGGCATGGAGTCAATCAGCCTGTGGCACTGCTGAGGTGTTATGGAAGCCCAGGTTTTTTTAATAGCAGCCTTCAGCTTGTCTTCATTGTTGGGTCTGGTGTCTTTCATCTTGCTCTTGACAATACCCCACAGATTCTCTATGGGGTTTAGGTCAGGTGAGTTTGCTGGCCAATCAAGTACAGTGATGCCATAATCATTAAACCAGGTATTGGTACTTTTGGCAGGTGCCAAGTCCTTCTGGAAAATTAAATTAACATCTCCATAGAGCTGGTAAGCAGAGGGAAGCATGAAGTGCTCTAGAATTTCCTGGCAGAGGGCTGCACGGACTTTGGAATTGATAAAACACAGTGGACCAACACAGGCAGATGACATGGCTCCCTAAATCATCACTGACTGTGGAAACTTCACACTGGACCTTATGCAGCTTGGATTCTGTGCCTCTCCCCTCTTCCTCCAGACTGTGGGACCTTGATTTCCAAATGAAATGCAAAATTTTCATAAAGAGGCCTTTGGACCACTGAGCAACAGTCCAGTCCTTTTTCTCCTTAGCCCAGGTAAGACGCTTCTGACTTTGTCTCTGGTTCAGGAGTGGCTTGACACAATGAATGCAAAACTTGTAGCCCATGTCCTGCATATGTCTATGTGTGGCGGCTCTTAAAGCACTCACACCAGCCGTAGTCCACTCCTTGTGAATCTCCCCCAAATTCTTGAATGGCCTTTGCTTCACAATCCTCTTAAGGCTGTGGTTATCCCTGTTACTTGTGCACCTTTTTCTACCACACATTTTCCTTCCACTCAAGTGTCTATTAATATGCTTGGATACAGCACTCTGTGAACAGCCAGTTTCTTTAGCAATGACCTTTAGTGACTTACCCTCCTTGTGGAGAGTGTCAATGACTGTCTTCTGGACAACTGTCAAGTCAGCAGTCTTCCCCGTGATTGTCTTAACCTACTCAACTAGACTGAGAGACCATTTAAAGCAGGGGTCTCAAACTGGCGGCCCTCCAGCTGTTGCGAAACTACAAGTCCCATGAGGCATTGCAAGGCTGACAGTTACAAGCATGACTCCCCACGGGCAGAGGCATGATGGGACTTGCAGTTTTGCAACAGCTGGAGGGGCGCCAGTTTGAGACCCTTGATTTAAAGGCTCAGGAAACCTTTCCCAGGTGTTTAGAGTTAGAGTGTGACACCATGGGGGTTATTTACGAAAGGCAAATCCACTTTGCGCTACAGGGTGCCCCGGCAAGGCACCCCATTTTCTGTGGACCTATCTGGTCACTGCAGCAAGGAGCATTGGAAAGACAACACATATTTAAAAAAAATCCAAATTCAACTTACCGACCAACCAAACTGAGATGTCCCTCAGGGGTTTAGTTGCACACATTTGCAAATACAGGGGCACACTGAACACCCAGCCCATAGCACTATGGTAGCAAAGGTGCCAGTGCGTTGCTGGGCCAATGCTCCTTGCTGCAGTGACCAGTTACAGGTGGGGGCAGTAACCACTTGTTTGTACTATGAATTATATTGGCCAGGCCACTCACTGCCAAAGTGCTATGGGCTGTGTGTTCAGTGTGCCCCTGTGCCTTTCAGGAGGGGTGGGCTCCCTCCAGGTTTATCTACCCTACACCTGTCAATCTAACTGCATGCGCTTCCATTGTTTGAGACTCACAGAAGTTTGCGTTTAGGACCACAAAACTGGATGCCATGCTGGGGCTCTGTGGGTTATGCAAGTATTTGCAAATGTGTGCAACTAAACCTGTTTTTAATGCACTGTTGGACAGGTCAATTCGGTTGGTCGGTAAGTGGAGCTTGGAAATGTCTGTGTATATGGGTTGACTTTCCAATGCTCCTTGCTGCAGTGCCCAGTTACAGGTGGGAGCAGTAACCACTTGTTTGGCTTGATGCCTGCCCTACCCAGCGTTGAATAACAGTACATATTTCACTAGATTTTTGTGTCAGTCAGGTACCCTGTAGACTAGACCAAGCTGGTTATCCTGCCGATAGTGTGCTGCATGTGGCTGCCTAGGTGGGGGTCTGCACCATGATCTGGGCGAGTTGGTATCAGAGCTGGGAGGTGTGCAATAGCTAAGCTTATTCTTATAATTTTAAACCGCATGCAGGATGGGGATGCCCAAAACTTTTGTTTGGTATGCTTACCTGTAGGGATGCACTGATACCATTTTTTTAAGAGCAAGTACTCACACCGATACTTGAGCTCAAGTATACCGTGTAGTGCAATTTAAGCCCATACAGAATGAATAGGCTCAAATCGCACTGCAAAAAAAAAGTCACGTGATTTGAACAGGAATGCGGTGCGATTCCTGTCCGAATGACATGCGGTTTCCCGCACCTCTCCTGTGTGAGCCCAGGCTGAAGTCACTACGACAAGCCTGGGTTCACAGAGGAGCAGTGCAGAAGTGTCTGTGATTCAGACAGGAATCGCACCACAAAAAAGGTATCGAAGCATTTGTACAAGTACTTATGCAAATGCTTAGTATCAGCACCAAAAATCGGTGCAACCCTGCACACCTTTGTTTGCACAATCCATTGTGTGGGTTTGCCATTTGGTTGTGCAGCATACTTTCCTTGAATACCATTTCTTCATAAGGCCCCAAGAGCCACTCGAGACTGCTCTGTGAAAAAAAAAAAACCCTTGCACAGAGCACGCAAGTATGACATGTTTATTTAACCACTTGTCACCCGTCTGCCCACCTTCAAATGACTGAGGGGCGGTGCGGCTCTCATTCTGGAACGACGTCATAAGATGTCGTCCCAGAACGGGCGTGCAGTGCGGCGATCGCAGCCGCTCTGTGTTGCTAGGAAACAACGCGACTTCGAACTCTGTAAAGAGCCGCGGCTCTTTAACCATGTGATCAGCTGGTCACATGGAGATGCGAGTAATCGGCTCTTATCGCCTCACACTGAGGAGAGTGTGTTGAGGAGAACCAATCGGCATCTACTCGCAGGGGACATCCAGAAATGTAATCAGTGCCCCGATTACAATACATCGCCACCAATCAGTGTCCATCAGTGCAGCCTCATCAGCGCACATCAGTGAAGGTGAAAAATTATTTACAAAGTTTACTGACCAAAAAAACGAAGAAAAATTTATTTTCCTCAAAATGTTTGTTTTCGTAAAAAATATAAAACCATACAACCAAAAGAATGCTCTACTTGTGTGAAGAATATGAAAATATATATATATATATATATATATATTCAATTTTTTTTTACATGGTTACAGTGTAACATGACCAAGCAATTGTCATTCAAAGTGTGACAGCACTGAAAATTGGCCTGGGCAGGAAGGGGGTGAAAGTGCCCTGTAGGCAAGTGGTTAAAAAAAAACACCACCCCTTTACAATCATTTTAAAATTCTGTCAAACCAGTTTGTGAAGAAAAGTTGATAAGTTTAGACCAAATGGCATAAATAACATATATAAAAAAAAAAAAAGCACTTTTATTATACACACATACCTATAAATTTATCGTTCGTTATAAAACAAAAAAACAATAGCAGCACTAAGAGCTATAATACAGGCAGATTAGCAGCAGTGTGGTAAACATCGGACGCTCGCTCGGTATTCAGGATCTTGCGGACAGGCATTGGTTCACAACTTCCAACAAGTGCGAATTCTCTAGAGCAGCCGCCACGCGTTCTTTGTCCGCCAGCTGTTTATTGACTAAAGAGAAAAAAAAGTCATAATAAGTGCAAACATCATGAAAAGTGTATATTTGACACAAACAGCACATTATCCCTTAATCTGCAGGTTTTTTTTTTTAACAGACAAGTACATGCAATCTTACAGCAAATGTGTGCTTTGCCAAAAAGGAGCAACAGGTACAGCCAAAGCTCATATGGCTGTACTTCTCCCGTGGATCACAAGAGCGCAGTTCTCCACTCCTGTGACCCGGTTTCAGCAGACAGGGGGCTGAAAGTCACCAGCTCAGAGCTCTGAGCGATCTTTGATCACTCGGTTCCCAGTCTAAGAGCCAGCAGGGGACAGATGCAGCATCCACCTAGGCAAGTATGATTTAAAAAAAAAAAAAAAAAAAAAAAAAATTAAAATTTTAAAACTGAAGAAGTTTAGTTAATAAAATTTGTGTATATAGCACCAGGAATATAACTTGCCTGTCATGAAATATATCCTATGTCCTTGCTGGCTACTGTGAAAACGCTCCCTTCAGCGATGCCAGCTCCTCCTCACAGTGAACTTCCGTCACCCCACGTGTTACCTTCCTCGGCTCAAACAGTAAAGGATCACATCGCTTGCCCCCCCCCCCCCCCCTTCTCAATTCACAAAATTCTTGCAGTTATTTCCACAGAATGTAAAGTGTTTTGTCATTCACCCCCCAATCCAGTCTGTGAAATTAATGCCAGGAGTTCTGTGAATGGATGAGAGGAGAGGAATTGGAGGGCAAGCAGCATGATCTTGCACTGTTGCACTGAGGCAGTTAACCCTCACAGTGCTGAAGTTCACCACTATGAGGAACCAGCATCAGTGAAGGGATTTTTTTTTTCTCTTTTACAGTAACCAGCAGTATGTAGGGTACACTTCATTAGGAGGCAAGTGCTTTATACCCAAAAACATTTTTTAACAAAACTTCAGTTTTAAAGCAGATGTAAACACTCACTGAATATTTCTTTTGATAAAGTACTGTGTATCATAAGCAATTGCCTTTTATTGTAATACATTTTCTTGACTCCCCCCCCCACCCTTTATTTAATCTCAGTGTTGACCTTCTTGCACCTTCTCTGCAGTTATTTCCTGTCTAAATGCGTTCCAGCAATGGCTGCATGGAAATATTCTAGGCTCATTTCCGAATGTAACAAGACGACCATGCCTGCGTAATCTGTGCTGTCCCGGCTGCCTATAGTGTTCAATGGAGACACGACAGACAGGTATTGAGCATTATGGCAGATCACCAGGGATTATTTTAAAGGAGAGCTGCAGATTCATAAAAGGATGACAAGGTGGATATCAGAGATGAGATGGGTCTGGTATGGTCCCTGAGCACATAAAAGTTCGAACGGGGCAGGTTTATCAAGAGTGAGGGTAGCTGATTTAGACGCAAAATAATGTTTAATCTGGAGGTAGGAGTATAACAATTGTTTAGGGATCTGATATTTCCTCTGTAGGTCAGCAAAGGGCAAAAGTGTACGAGTGAGGGGGTGTACAATGTTTCGAAGTTGAAAGATTCCAGCTTGTGTCCACGGAAGCATGCGATTATAAGATAGGCTATCTGGGATGTCAGGGTTAAACAACACGTTCAGTAGCGGTGGACATGGGGATGCAAGAGAGAATTGGCATGAACATTTTTTCCATAGAGAGGGAGAACAACATTGGCCCCAAGCAAATACTTCAAAGTTGGCTTATAGACGAATCCAGGTTAGCCCAGATCATAGCGCAAGGATGTACTGGTCTAGTGACACTCATTTCGATCTCTGCCCACACACTAGGCGCCATTCTGGAGGACCAAGTAATGATCGGTTTAAGATGGGCGGCATAAAAATATTTAATGAGATCTGGGGCCCCCATCCCACCTCTTGCCCTAGGGGCCAGCACTACTGAGCTCGCAATCCTGTGAGCCCTATAGTGCCAGATGAAATTAAGAAATGCTCTTTGTGTAGCTTTCAGTTGGGACATAGGAATGGGAATCGGGAGAGTGTCAAATAGGTATAAAAGTCTAGGCATGATAGACATCTTCAGGACATTAATATGACCCAAGGGGATGACAAGGTGTGTACATCTACTAGGGATGCATGGAAATTTCTGCCGCCTAAATATATCGGCCGAAAAAGGCCTTTTCGGCAAAATGGCGAAAGTGAAAAAATAGGATTTTTTGTACTCACCGTAAAATCCTTTTCTCTGACATCCATGGATTGACACAGTGTCTCTTTACACTTTACACGTGGGTTATGTCCCTGCTTGCAGGAGAAGACCTAGGCAGAATGTGAGATGTTATACATACATTCCAAAAGCCAGAGCTGAACAGCCCCACCCAGGGGGCCGTCCCTCCGTACATAACCCTCCCACTACAGTCAGCAGACTTCAGTTCGTAACAAAGCAGTACAAACTTAAAAGGAAGGGTGGGTGCCGTGTCAGTCCATGGATGTCAGAGAAAAGGATTTTACGGTGAGTACAAAAAAAATCCTATTTTCTCTTACCATCCATGGACTGACACGGTGTCACTTTACACGTGGGATGTCCCAAAGCAGTGTCAAGAGGGATGGGAGCAGTATAAATGGAAAAACCAAAACTTCACTCCAATAAGGCAGAGCTCCTCAACGGAGGAGTCGCAACTTTAAACAGCGGCCTGCAGCACCCTGCGGCCGAAGGAAGCATCCGAAGATGCAGCCACATTAACCTTATAAAACTTAAAAGGCATGAACAGACGACCAGGTCGCCACCTTGCACACTTGTGCAACCGACGCTTGATGTCAGGAAACCCAGGAAGCACCAATTGTCCTGGTGGAATGCGCCGTAACCGGAAAGGGAGGCGCCCGCCCTTTGAGAGCATAGGCTTGAATGACGGTTTGTCTGATTCCCCTAAAAATGATGGCAGACGAAACCGCTTGGCCCTGTTATGGACCAGAGACAGTCACAAATAGTGAGTCGGACTTCCGAATAGAAGCAGTAGCAGACAGGTACACCCGTAAGGCTCGTACCACCTCCAATATGTGCAGCGCAAACTCTCTGGGATGCGATGGGTGAGGATACAAGGACAGGAGGATAATGTCCTCATGTAGGTGAAAGGTCGACACCACCTTTGGCAAAAAAGGAAGGTCGCGGATGCAACACCGCCTTATCCTTATGGATGACTAAACATGGCGACTTGCAGGACAAAGCCGCCAACTCAGACACTCGTCAAACAGAAGTGATTGCCACTAAAAAGGCCACCTACTGAGACAAGACAAGAAGGGAATATCCCGGATATTCCCAAAAGGAGGTTCCTGGAGGACCGAGAGCACCAAATTCAGATCCCACGGTGGGAGAGGAGGCTTGACAGAAGGGAGCACATGGCGAACCCAACACAAGGTGCTAACCAAGAAAATGACCCGCTAGAGGTCGCTGAAAGAAGACGGCCAAGGCCGAAATCTGATCCTTCATGGTACCCAAAGCAAGCTTTTGGGTCACTCCACACTGCAGAGGATGCAGGATTCTGGGGACGGAATACGTCCGAGGACGCCAGTCCAGCGCTTCGCACATGGCGATATAAGCTTTCCAGGTACGGTGATAGATCTGCCTGGAGGAAGACTTCTGTGTCCTTAACATGGTCAAAATGACCAAGTCCGAGAGACCTTGGTCCCTCAACACCTGGCTTTTAACAGCCCTGCCGTTAAAGCCAGAGACTGTAAGCCGGATGAAGCATAGGACCTTGAGACTGAAGGTCCTCCCCCTTCGGCAACCGCCAGGGAACGTCCGCGACGAGACGTACCAGATCAGCGTACCAGTGATGCTGTGGCCAATCCGGAACAATTAGGATCGCCGTAGTTTATATCAGGCGATAAGGACCCCTTCTCCAGAGGTAGGATACCTTTGCCTCCAAGGAGTCCAGAATCAGAACTAGATACTCCAGACACTGAGTCGGGACCAGGACTGACTCCTGAATGTTCAGGAACCACCCGAGTCCCTGAGGGTCTAATTGACGATAGTCACCTTTCCTCTAAGTCTGATCCACTTTCTGCTCTTAGTAGAAGATCGTCCAGATAGCCCACGACAGCAATACCTCGCTGTAACAGAAGGCCAGAACCGGAGCAAGCACCTTGGTGAACACCCTTGGTGCCGAGGCTAGGCCGAAAGGAAGAGCCACAATCGATAGTGGACTTCGCTGATCGCAAAGCGCAGAAACTTCCGGTGACTTGCGCAGATCGGAACATGCAAGTAGGCGGCCTTGAAGTCCAAGGACGCCAGAAGAAAATCCCTTTGGAGTGTAGCGATCACCGTGCGAATGGATTCCATGCGGAATTTCTGCACCTTCTCGCAGGCATTCAGGGCCTTGAGGTCCAGGACAGGTCGAACCACGTCCTACCTTTGGGACGACAAACAGATTCGAGTAGAATCCCTGAAAACTCTCCTGTGACGGAACCGGCACAATCACTCCGGACCTGATCAAATCCTGTACAGCCCCCAAGAGGGCTGCCCAACAGGTAGGAAGGAGAGGAAGATTTGAGGGAAAGAATCTGTCTGGGGGCCAGGATCGGAATACTATCCTGTATCCTGAGGTGACCTCCTCGCACACCCACCAGTCGGAGATTCGGGAGGACCACCGATTCGTGACCTGCGAAGTCGTCCCCCCACCCCAGAGTCTGGCGGAGGCAAAACTTCACGCGGAGGCGGGCTCGGGAGCCGCTTGTTTGGCTTACGCACCCAGGGGCGCTTGTGCCCACCAGCCGCACTCCGTCAGTCTGGGAGGACCTACCTGTGGACTCGACTGACGAAAAAACCCCTTGTGTGCTGGAAAGGAAACGGCCCTGTTTGCGGCGGGCCCCCTTACCCTTGCCAGTCTAAGGAAGAAGAGTGCTTTTACCTCCCATGACATCCTTGACGATGACATCCAGAGCAGCACCGAAAAGTCTACCACCTATAAAAAGGTAGATACGTCAGGAGCTTCTTAGAGGCTAGGCTAGCAGACCAGCATTTCAACCAGATAAGACGACGCCATACCACCGTCGGGACAGAGGCCCTGGATGTTAAAGGGCCCGCGTCCAACGTGGTGTCGCACACATAAACCAGGCCCTGCCCAGTTGGTGGGCCAGAGTAACTGTCTGGAGGAAGATTATGCTCCTGTACAGCTAGTTGCAACATTTTTGCCCAACCGGTAAGTGTTTTAAAACACAAGGGTCGCCGCTACCACAGGCCGTAGGGCGGATCCCAACAAGGCAAACATGGCTATGCGCACCACTTCTGACCTCCTGTCAGTGGGGTACTTAATGCAGGAGTCCCCTCCATCGGGAGAGTGGTGGCCTTGTTCAACAGGGCGACTGGAGGGTCGACCACTGGGGGAGAAGCCCACTTTTTAAGTAGGGCATCCTCAAAGGGGTATCTGATAAACGCCGCGGGACCATAAAAAATTCTTCTGCGGCTTTTTCCAGACCTTATCAATGAGCTGGTCAAAGAAAGTACAATGGAAAAAACCCCTTTAGAAGGCCTGGCCTTAAAAGAACCAAAAGGAGACAGTATCCGCCTGAGGTTCTGCATCCGCAGCATTTGAGCTTGAGAGTGTCCCTCACCGCAGTCATGAGCACACTAACAAGCGCCCTGTCATTTACTGACTCAGAACTGGAGTTTCCCTCATAAGGAATGTCCTGTTCAAAACCATCCATACATCCAGAACTAGGGTCCTGAGCGAAAGTGGCTAGGCCCATATCTGAATCAGCGCACTGCCCTCGAGTAGACAAAGTGGGGAGAGGGCGCCTTTTTTGTACCTTGCGCTTGCACACAGCTCCCATCCTGGTCAGAAATTGATTCCAGGGCTGCCCACAACAGGTCCATAGGGACCGCAGGTGCTGAAGCACTGCCTGTTGCCACTGACATTTTTAGGGGAAGCTGGTGACACAGACTCCATATTGTCCCCCTCTGAGACTCTCTCAGATAAAAAGTCCACCCACAGGCTGTGCTGACTGAGGAGGGGGCGCCCAGGGGACTCACCAAACCGGACCAGGGACCGCTTAGTTCCGCTGTCTGTACCGCGCTGTGTCAGCGCTGGTGAGCTGTGAGGAGATTCGCGCTGCTACAGCAGCGCTAGAGGCCAAACTAGTGCTGAAAAGCGCGCGGGCTACAAGAAAATGGCCGCTGCACTTCACTGAGGCGATCCGCGGCAAGATGGCCGCCATGACGCAGTTAAAATAAAACAGCACACACACAGCGCCACTCAGGCCCCAAAAAACCACACAAAAAAGCCCCAAAGCATACATTGCAGACCAGCATGAGCCCCCCCCAAGAACAGTGTGACCCCCAAGCACCCCACACAGCCAGCGCCAGTAATGGTGACAGAGAGCGACAATAAAACACAGGGGGAGACAGGGAAAATCCCCCACAGAGAAACACACAGCCTTTTGTACTCACCTGCAGGCAGGAGAGACTACTTACCCGTCCCCTGAGGGACACACTGGTGTTTCTGACAGGACTATCACAGTGCAGTACTGAGTAGCTGTCAGCCCGGTCCACCGCGAAAGATACAGTCAGTCAGGAGCTGTTCAGTCTTGAGAGGACCGTGGGAGCATGAAAGCAAACCCGGCCACCCCTGGAGTCATGGGGCCTGTCGTGAACTGAGTCTCACGCACACAAGGCGAGGATCAGCACGCTCGATGGTCGGACAGGGAAGACTACGAGGATATCTTGTACCCAACCTGTTGCCCAGCCGACAGTTGATAGAATATTCTCAAAAATAAAATAAAAAAGAATTCCAAAAAGGAATAAAATAGGTCAGGAGACTGGCTCCTGAGGGAGCCACGTCTTCTCCTTCTGCTAGGCAGAAAAAAACTGAAGTCTGCTGACTGTAGTGGGAGGGTTATGTACGGAGGGACCGCCCCCTGGGTGGGGCTGTTCAGCTCTGGCTTTTGGAATGTATGTATAACATTTCACATTCTGCCTAGGTCTTCTCCTGCAAGCAGGGACATAACCCACGTGTAAAGTGTAAAGAGACACCGTGTCAGTCCATGGATGGTAAGAGAAATGGCCGTTAATGTGACAGCGCGCCGCGGGTAATAGCTTTTGAAATGAAAGCTATGCTGTTCCCAGCGCTCCAATCAACGCGGCGGCGGCAGCTCTCCTCTCTCCCCCTGCACAGGTAGGCTGCACTGGGGACACAGGCTGGCTAACTGGCTGCACTGGGGACACAGGCTGGCATCTGTCGGGCACTGGTGAGGCTCTATTGATCTCCTGTACCATGTCTCCAGTCTCTGACCATCTCCTGTACCATGTCCCTAGTCTGACCATCTCCTGTATAAAAATATTTTTTAAAAACAAACAGTCACTTTCGGTATCGGTGCTGTTTCGGCTTTTGGAATCCTGAAATTTTTCTTTTCGGTATCGGCACCAAAAAAAAAACATTCGTGCATCGCTAACATCTACTGTAAATAGTGGTGGTATCCTTTCCTCCCTTTGCTTCCATGATGCAGGGCTGGGTGCCTCAGTGGCTAATCCCCAGCTTTGTTACATAATGGGCATTGAGGGAACCTTCTGCCCCGTGTAATCTCCAACCAAAGCCACTCAGCCTACAGAAGCAAAGAGAAAAAGCTTGTGGAGGTTCAGAGTGGTGGGTGAGCAAAGGGTAAATGTGGGCACAAGCAGCTAGAGCAGTGGTTTCCAAACTGCACCCGGGGGCCAGATGTGGCCCTTTTTGCTTTTATCCTGCCTTTGGGGCCAAAATCTCCCCTCCCCACCGACACCAATGAAGAAGCACAATACTTCCACTAATACCAATGATGGGGCACAATTTCTCCCAGTGACACAGACAATGGGTCCCAATGATGGGGAACTATTTCTCCCTATGAGACCAACAATGGGGCCCAATGACAACAAATGATGGGGCACTATATCTCCTAATGAGAACAATGGGGCACTGTTCCTTTCAATGAGACCAACAATAGGGCCCAATTTCTCCAAAGGGTACAAACAACGGGGCCCAATGACACTAATGATGGGCACAATTCCTCCCAACGACACCAACAATGTGGCTTAATGACACCAATGATGGGGCACAATTTCTTCCAATGACACAAACAACGGGGTCCAATGACACCAATCATGGGCCACAACTCTTTCCAGTGACACCAACAATGGGGTACAATTCCTCCCACTGTCACCAATGATGAGGCACAATTACTTCCACTGAAACAAATGATATATTTTTTTACCCACTGATGTCAGGACCTTTTCTACTCCCAATGGCAACATTCTGGCCCCCCTAAAGACTGGCCCTTTGTTTAGAAAGTTTGGAGACCCCAGAGCTAAAAAGGATGGGATTCCCTTAATTAGCAGGGATTTCCTCACTTCCTGTTTTGGCTATGGGACAAGTGAAGAAAAATCTCCCCAATGGGACACAGATGGCAGAAAATAAAACAGACCGGGGTTATAACCCTCCCTCACTCTATGCAAAATGGGGAAGGGAAGGAAAAAAAAAGGTTTTGCCCATAGTTCTGCTTTAACTATTTTAATACACTCAGATCAGGCCTCAAGGGTGTCTTTATTTTTGACTAAAGTTTCCTTCTAGCAGAATACTCTCCAGCACTCACCTGCATGTTCAGAAGCGTGCGTTCCAGGGGTAATATGGACATCTACCTGCAAAACGTAGAAAAAATAAATGTTTGGGAGAGGGTACCTCTAGTGCAGGGGTCTCAAACCGGCAGCCCTCCAGCTGTTGCAAAACTACAAATCCCATGAGGTATTGCAAGGCTGACAGTTACAAGCATGACTCCCACAGTCAAAGGCATGATGGGACTTGTAGTTTTGCAACAGCTGGAGGGCCACCAGTTCGAGACCCCTGTTCTAGTGTATTGACTGAAAGGTACAAATATACTGTAGTTCTAATTCAAAAACTAACTGCTTTTAATAACCTGGTGGCTGAGCTGGTCACAGATATTAATGTATTCAGCTTCTGCAAGGCTTTCAAATATAGTCTTATTACAAAGGCCAAATGGACCATCTGTAGTAGCACAAAAGAGGTGGGAAATTAGTACCATGTCAAACAATAATATTATATAATATTTATGGCTCTTTGATGCAATACAAAGGATTTATATAGCACCAACAGTTTGCGCAGTGCTTTACAATATAAAGGGAGACATTACAGCAACAATACAAGAGGGGTACTTAGAAGGGCCCTGCTCCTGCGAGCTTACATATTATAACTTCTCTTTAATTGTTAGCCTCGTATATGGATCAGGGTTAGGCTGTAAATTCAAAGTTTGGCAGTGTTTGATATGGCGGGGGCCATGGGGCTCTCGGACAGGACTGAACTGATGTTGAATTTCTCTCTGAAACCAATCTGCTTTAATGACCATCTTCCAAATTCATTACACTTCTGTTATACACGTGTATGTTATAATTTTCCAGCATGTCAGAATGCTCGAATTGAATCTGCATTAGATACACATCATGGTTTGACTAGTTTAAACCCCTTCAATCCAATAATAAAATAAATAAAACGACCCAAGGTTGACAAACTGATAGCGTGCTAGACATACCCTGTATGGGTGAGCTGTTCACGAATACAAGAGACAATTACATGTCAGCCAAGACTGGCACCAATGTGGCTAGCCACCATCCTCATGGCAGGGAAGAAGAGAGAAGGGCCAGGATTACAGCTAATAACTGTTTTTCCTAAAGCCTAACTCCAGACAAAGCATTTTGATGTATGCTTAAAGTGGTTCTAAAGGCTCAAGGTTTACCTTTATGCATTCTACACATGAAGGTAAAAAAACCTGTGTGCAGCCCCCCACCCCCAATACTTACCTGAGCCCCATCTTGATCCAGCGATATGCAAAAGAGCCTTGGCTCTCCAGGGACTCTGGCTCACTGGCTGTGATTGATTGAATGAGGAGAGAGGGGGCGGGGCTTAGCCACAGCTGTGTGTACGAATGGACATGAAGAGCCACAGCTCAGGTATGAGCCTGCTTGGCTGCCCCCATTGCAAGCTGCTTAGCACTGTTTGTTAGTGTGAAACCTGTCAGTTCTTCTGTTTGTTCTGATCTGCTTTGGCATGTATTTTTTAATCCATTTTTTGAATAAAGGCAAAAACTTTTTGGAGTGCGGCTGTCCAGAATTTCTTCCCATTTGCATTGTTACATGCATTGCCAGCATCTGGCGCTTCTAATCTGTCTTTTACCATCGTTTGACCTGCCTGGAGCAGTGATATCCCTTTCTCTATTTTGCTCTGGGGTCACTCGGCAGGAGCCAAAAGCATCAGTAAGGGACCCAAGAAGAGGGGGATCCAAGCTGTCTTGTGCAAAACCACTGCACAGAGCAGGCAAGTATGACATGTTTAGACAAGAAAGCCTTTAAAGTGGTTGTAAACCCCTTTTTTTTTAAACAACCTGTAAGAGAAATCTATAATGAGCTAGTATGACTAGCATACTAGCTCCTTATTTACCACTTACCTTAGATCGGGGCCCCCGAAGCCGTCCGTGTTCCTCTCTCCAGCCGCAGCCATCACTGCGGTGATAGCCGGAATGTTACTTCTGTGTATCGCCGCTCCAGCCAATCACAACGCCGCTCCGGCGCTGTGATTGGCCGGAGCGGCGAAGACGTGACACCGCGCATGCGCGCGGGAGCCGTCAAATTCAGCCAAGTCCCAGCGTTGCTGGGACTTAGCCGAATTTGTGAATGGGATCAACCCCATGAATGCGCCGTAGACAGCGGCGCCTGTGATTTTAGTAAATATCTCCTAAACCGTGTAGGTTTAGGAGATATTTCTTGCACCTACAGGTAAGCCTTAATCTAGGCTTATCTGTAGGTGCAAGTTGCAAAAGTGGGTTTACAACCACTTTAATCTCAATTGTTTATTTTTCTAGCCTTTTATTTCCGTGCCCCTTTGGGGGTATTTTACCCCACTTCCCATTTCTTGTCCTGGTGTCACAGGGAGGAGGTGCTATCACCAAGAGAGGATAGTCAGACAATATAAACATTGTTGGAAACTCTGATCCTTTCCTTCTCTACTATAAAAAAAGTTTATTTTTTTCTGTGTACTTACTAAAGAGATTTACCATCATCACCATCTATTTCAACAGAAAATGCTTCGTTCGGGTCTCGGATCTAGTAACCCGGAAGTGATGTCATGACATCACTTCCCGGATTGCTGGCATCTTATAAAAGGCGCCAGTTTTAAAAAATAAAGTATTCAAAAAACACAGATCCTGACGTTTGGAATACTTTGACGTGCAGGAGGGGTTTGGGGTCTTATAGACCCCCGATCTCTCCATAAAGAGTCCCTTTCACATGCCCATTACTGTCACATGGGATGTTTACATTCCTCGTGACAGCAATAACAGTGACAAAACACGAAAAAAATAAATTATATTTTAATTTTTTTTTTTTTATTTACAAATTATTGGCAAAAAAATATCGGCTATCGGCAGGAGAGGTGGCCGAAATATCGGTATCGTATTGGCAATGATAAAATGATATCGGTTGATCCGTAACGTATTGATCCGTAACGTATAGCCAACATTTTTTTGGTTAGTGAGGAAGGATTAGAACCCTCTCAGGTTTGAAATGCTGTCCATTTTCCAGTAGAGACACCAGTTCTGGTGACAACTGTCTAAAGCGCATATCCTATCGCTTTGGAGAGATTTCCACTCACTTCCTATTGCATGTCCGGGACAGGAAACCTCCCTAATGGGACATACAGTAAAAATAAACTGACAAGGTTTAAACCCTTCATAGTCTAACCAAAAAGGATATAACGGTACACTAACTGTCCACTAATAAGGGGGCTACATAAAAACCATCATCTAGAATTATGAAGTGCAGGAACTTGAATATTCCACTTACCTTAAACCTCTCGGGCAGAGAGCGCAGAAGCTTAACTTTAATAGACAGTCCGATAAGGGTGGCCATGCTGCAGTGCGGGATGGTGGGGGTGAATTCCACCGACACAGAGCCCTCCTCGTCATTTACCTGCATCATACAACATAAACATTTGTCTTTGATACCAGCAAGAAATGTGTTAAATCCATGTTGTCATCTTGTAACAGCATGGAACAAAAATCATCCAAATAGCACTGGTGATGTAATCAATGCTTCCCAAATGCTATAGTAAACTAAGAGATAATGTGAGTCAGCTTGTTATATTGGGGGGGGGTAGCCTATCTCCCAAAGACATCAGTCTGACGAAACATGTTGGGCATGGCTCGTTCTTGACATCATCACGTATCGGCCCATGCTGGTTACCAGTCTGATTGAGCATATTGTATGGCGGAGCCATCAGCCTGCTGTACATTTTTCTGTAGGGAATCAGTTTTACTGTTACATTGCACCCATGTAATGTGGAACTCACTTTAAATAGAAAAAACAAACAAAAAAAAACAAACTCTTAAACATACTTCACAATGGGAGACTGTTTACTTTGCATCCATTGGTGACATCTGCTGTCGAGAGCATCCATTTGGCATGGTGGTGCCATCCTTGGATACGTTATGCTGAGCTCATGATGACCATTTATAACATGATGAGCCATCTGATCTGGTAAGAGGCTCTTTTGAACCATGTCACAAGGTGGTGGAATCTCCTCTATTATGGGTGATCAGATCACATAAATTGAAGGAAATAGATTTTTATCTACATTTTATGGAATGGCTGCGGGTACTGGGGAGCCACAGTTCATTGAGGGAACCATGAATGCCAACATGTACTGTGACATACTGAAGCAGAACATGATCCCTTCCCTTCGGAGACTGGGCCGCAGGGCAGTATTCCAACATGATAATGACCCCAAACACACCTCCACGACAACCACTGCCTTTCTAAAGAAGCTGAGGGTAAAGGTGATGGACTGGCCAAGCATGTCTCCAGACCTAAACACTATTGAGCATCTGGGGGGCATCCTCAAATGGAAGGTGGAGGAGCGCAAGGTCTCCAACATCCACCAGCTCCGTGATATCATCAGGGAGGAGTGGAAGAGGACTCCAATGGCAACCTGTGAAGCTCTGGTGAACTTCATGCCCAAGAGGGTTAAGGCAGTGCTGGAAAATAATGGTGGCCACACAAAATATTGACACTTTGGGCCCAATTTGGACTTTTTCACTTAGGGGTGTACTCACTTTTGTTGCCAGCGGTTTAGACATTAATGGCTGTGTGTTGAGTTATTTTGAGGGGACAGCAAATTTACACTGTTATACAAGCTGTACACTCACTGCGCATTTGTGAGGTCAGTCACTGATGTTGAAGAGAAGGCCTGGCTCGCAGTCTCCGCTCTTATTCATCCCAAAAGGTGTTAACGGGTTGAGGGCAGGACTCTGTGCAGGCCAGTCAAGTTCCTCCACCCCAAACTTGCTCATCCATGTCCTTATTGACCTTGATTTGTGCACTCATGTTGAAACAGGAAGGGGCCATCCCCAAACTGTTCCCACAAAGTGAAATTGTCCAAAATGTCTTGGTATGCTGACGCCTTAGGATTTCCCTTCACTGTAACTAAGGGGCAAAGCCCAACCCCTGAAAAAAACCCACACTATGACCCCCCCCCCCTCCACCAAATGATTTGGACCAGTGCGCAAAGTCCATAAAGACATGGATGAGCAAGTTTGGGGTGGAGGAACTTAACTGGCCTGCACAGAGTTCTGACCGCAACCTGATAGAACACCTTTGGGGTGAATAAGAGCAGAGACTGAGCCAGGCCTTCTCGTCCAACATCAGTGCCTGACCTCACAAATGCGCTTCTGGAAGAATGGTCAAACATTCCCATAGACACCCCTAAACCTTGTGGACAGCCTTCCCAGGAGAGTTGAAGCTGTTGTAGTTGCAAAGGGTGGGCCATCTCATTATTGAACCCTACGGACTAAAACGCTGTTAAAGTTCATGTGCATGTAAAGGCAGGCGTCACAATACTTTTGGTAATAGCGTGCGTGTGTACCGTATTTATTGGTGTATAACACACACCCCAATTTTAAAAGGGAAGTTTAAGGAAAAAATAAAAATTTTCACAGCCCCTTTTACAGTACGCAGTCCCCCTCCCAGTACACAGTCCCCCTGCACTCCCAGGAGACCCCCAGTCTCTTGGGACAGCGCTGCCAGCATGCTCGACAGTTAAGAAAAAAAAATCCCTGTCAGGCCCTTCCACACTGCTCCTCCTGCGTGTCACACCTATTGTAAAATGAAGCTTCCAAATACCTCAATAGCTCAGTTTTTTTTCCACTGACCTGGTCACATGACTGCTCTCCTCTGATGTTACATAGATGGTCATGTGACCGCTCTCCTCCAATCAAAGCTAGCCAGAAAAAATAAATAAAAACTGAGCTATTGAGATATTTACAAGCTTTGTTTTAAAATGACACTGACACAGGAGGCGCGGTGTCTGAGAAAGGGCTGGCAAGTGATTTTTTTCTCAACTTCAGACTATGCAGGCAGCGCTGTCCCAGGGCCAGGAGAGGCGGGGCAGGCGGCCGGCCTGACACCCCCCCCAATGGGTGGCTCCTGGGGCAGACCACCTGATCCCCGCCCCCTGTTGGTAAAACATGATATTGGCATATAACACCCTGTTTTCAGGGGAAAAAAAAAGTGTGTTATATGCTGATAAATACGTATATATAAAAGAGAGAAAAAAAAAAAAAAAACACACACACAATGACTACACAGACATGCACTGTACCTTGACCCGGATCTCCTCCAAAACATTCAGCTCCTCCAGGCTCAGCGGGTGTTCCGGGTCATTTATAGATCGAATGAGATGTAACATGTTAAGGATAATGAGGCAAATATATTATATTGCATCTCTAGCAGTCAGTATTTTTCAATAGGGACATACCCCTTGGTGATTTTATAGCTTTGCATCTGTTTTTCCTAGTTTAAAATTGAAGTTGACACGGGGGTTGCTATGCCAGTTGCCCCAGATTACACTGCTCCCAAAAAAAGCTGACATCCTTGCACCCCCACCCCTCTACAAGCACTGCCAGCCCACTGATGAAAAAGCTTATGCAACTAATAGAAAGTGGTGCAACTCTTCATTCCTTGCCTGGACAGAGCTCAAGTAGGAGATTTTGGAATGTCATGTCTCCTAGAAGCAGTGCTACATGACATTCCGCATCCCTAGGCTGCCTAAAGCTCAGGTGGGGAATACAGGGAGGTCAGCTACCCTACAGCATTCTATGGAATTCTGCATTCTCTTGAAGAGCAGTACCCATTTGGCAGATTTCAGGTTCCTCATGTAACACTTCTTGCAGGAAAGCCGGCATCCCTGTATTCTATGTGAGCATTGTCTTGCCTAGAGATACAGAAGTACATGTAACTGAAATTAAATTGTGCACCCCCTGCATTCCCAGGCAGTACAGAGCTCACATAGGAGGTTTGAGGATGCCTGTTCTACAATCAGTGTTCTGACATTCTGCATCCCCTGCAGCATAGTGCTCATATGGGAGATACAGGAATGCCAGTACCCTCACATAACAGCGCTTTCAGTGCCATCCTTATGGGCTCTGCCCTGCCCAGTGACTAATAATTAAATGTACAATTGATTGTGCACCCCCTGCATCCTTATGGTATAGCGATCACTACATAGGGTGTGTGTGGAAGCCAGTTCTCCTGCAATCAGTGTTGACACTCTGCATCCTCTGCTGCAGAGCTTCTATGAGGCATAGAGGAAAGGCAGTACTCTCTCATTTAACGCTGAGGAAAAAAAACAAGGAGTGGGGCGCCTCCAAGTGTAGATATTAAACACTTTAATAGTAAAAACAATAGTAACTTACATGGGAGAAAGTAAAGAAGAGCACATCTGTAGGCTGGAAAGTGTTCAGGAGCAGTATGGATGACCAAGTAACAGTCCCACTTGTCACTGGTTCAGTGGGAGATATGGCAGACATCAGAAATCCCAAGAGGGTGGGGGTGGTGAGCTGTCAAAGCTTTTAGCTCTTAACGCTACTGATCCTGGAGTCCTCGCTGGGAACCGCTATAGATGGGAGACAGCCATCTGGTCATAATCCAGAGCGAGGCTTGGATTGCATGAGGCAGCGTGGCATAGGGCAATGATGTCACAAAGGTGCGACGTGTTTCTGCGCGTGTGCGCTGATGGAATAACCATTACTTGGTCATGCTCCTGGATGCTATCCAGCCTACAGAGGAGCTGCTCTTTACTTTCTCCCATATGAGTTACTATTGTTTTTACTATTAAAGTGTTTAATATATACACTCAGAGGCGCCCCTCCTTGTTTTTTTTCTCAGCTTGAGGCCCCTTTCACACTAGTGCGACTTCAAAGTAACGCGATTTTGCGGCGGCTATTTGGACGTGATTTCAGGGAATGCCTGTGTAAGTGGCATCAAAGACAGACCAAAGAAGTGTAGGGACTACTTTAAAGTCAGCACGTCTTAAAGTTGTACCAATATGAATGGTTGGCATTGGAAATCATGGGGGAACGACTTCTCATGCTACTTTGCAGTCCCAAATCGTGGGACAATTCGTACAAGTGGCCTTTCTGGAATTCTGGTGGCAGCCCCTAGTATACAGATCCACTATCCACCCCATACTATTTTGGACTCTATAGGGTTACTTTAGAGGTACTAGAGCTCCGAGCCTTTTGTCTCTTTCTCATGTACCACTGCTTGCAGGAAATCTGCCATCCTCAGAATTACACAGTTCGGAGATTTGAGAATGTCATTTCTCCACGAGTGTTCCAGTCATTCTGCAATGGGGAAGACTTCTCAGCTGCGCCAAGCTCATCCGAGGGGTCAGACTGCGCCAAGCTCATCCCAGGGGTCAGACTGAGCCAAGCTCATCCCAGGGGTCAGACTGAGCCAAGCTCATCCCAGGGGTCAGACTGAGCCAAGCTCATCCCAGGGGTCAGACTGAGCCAAGCTCATCCCAGGGGTCAGACTGAGCCAAGCTCATCCCAGGGGTCAGACTGCGCCAAGCTCATCCCAGGGGTCAGACTGCGCCAAGCTCATCCCAGGGGTCAGACTGCGCCAAGCTCATCCCAGGGGTCAGACTGCGCCAAGCTCATCCCAGGGGTCAGACTGCGCCAAGCTCATCCCAGGGGTCAGACTGCGCCAAGCTCATCCCAGGGGTCAGACTGCACATATCCTCCGGATGTACGGAACTCAGAGGGATGACAGCTTTCCTCTCAGCAGTCACATGGCAATCAGCATCCTCTGCTGAACAGATCCCACGTAGGGAAGAAAGTGTTCCATTGCACAGGATCCCATAACCTTCTACAGAGCTCACACAGAGGTATACAGGGACGCTCGTTGACTTCTAAGCAGTCACATGACATTCTGAGCGTTTTCCTTTACAAAGGGTCACATAACCTTCTACACCCCCATTACAGAGCTCACAGAGGGATGCCAGTTGTCCGCTATGCAGTCACATGAACTTTTCCTTTAACCACTCTTGCCGGCCGCTTACCACATATTTACTGTGGAAAGAAGATGGAGACCTTGTGTTCCTGCTAAGCAGAAACACTGATCTCTGTCTTCACTCAGTCAGAGCACACCCCCCACAGTTAACCCCTTTGATCGCCCCTGATGTTAACCCTTTCCCTGCCAGTGTCATTAATACAGTGCAAATTTATAGCATTGATCACTGTATTAATGTCACTGGTCCCCAAAAATGTGTCAGTTAGGCGTCCGATTTGTCCACTGCTATCCCGCAAAAAATAGCCGATTACTGCCATTACTAAAAAAAAACAAAAACAAACAGCCATGAAAATATCCCATAGTTTGTAGATGTGATAACTTTTGCGCAAACCAATCAATATACGCTTATAGGGATTTTTTTTTTTAACCAAAAAATATGTAGCAGAATACATAATGGCCTAAATAGATGAAGAAATTAATTTTTTATATGTTTGAATTGGATGCGTTTTATAGCAGGAAGTAAAAATGTTTTTTTCAAAATTGTCTTTTTTTTTGTTTCTAGCGCAAAAAATAAGCACAGAGGTGATCAAATACCACCAAAAGAGAGCTCTATTTGTGGGGGAAAAAAAGGACATCAATTTTATTTGTGTACAGCGTTGCACAAGCGTGCAATTGTCAGTTAAAGTAACGCAGTGTTATATCACAAAAAAACAGCCTGGTCATGAAGGGGGTAAAACCTTCCGGGGCTGAAGTGGTTACCTTCTAAACCCTGGCAGCACTAGGGTTGCCAGTTGGAATACAAACTACGACACCACCTGCATGGAGTTTGCATGTTCTCCCTGTGCAGGTTTCCTCCCACACTCCAACAAAGACGTTCTGGTAGGTCAGTCTATCATGAATGCTGCTGCCAGACTCCTCTACCTTAAAAAAACGTTCAGTGTCCACCACCCCTCTCTACCAATCCCTCCACTGGCTTCCCATTGCCCAAACAAAACTTAAAACAACATCATAGCCATTCAGAACTCTGCCACGTGCTACATCACCTACATCACCAATCTTGTCTCAAAATATCACCCAAAGTGTCCTCTCCGCTCCTCCCATCCTCTGGAACTCACTACCCCAATCTGTCCAGCTATCTCCTACTCTGTCCATTTTTAGATGATCCCTGAAAACGAATTTCTTCAGGGAGGCCGACCCTGCCTTCAGCTAACAACCAAATTTTCTACTTCTTCCATCAGTTCATCCCTCACAGCCACTACCTTTTGTTCCACCAGCCCCCCTCTATTAGATTGTAAGCGCCCAGGAGCAGGACCCTCCTAACCCTCTTGTATTTAATTATATTGTTGCTTTATTGTCTCCTTTTACAGTGGAACCTTGGTTTACGTGCAACGTGGTTAAAGAGAGTTTTGAATTACGAGCAACAAATCCTGACTCGGTTTGTGAGTGTTGTCTTGCAAAACGAGCAGAATTAAAGCCAATAGGTTGTGCAGTACTGCATTTGGCCAGAGGTGCGGGGGCGCCGGTGTCACTCCGTTTGGAAATACTCAGTTCTGGAACCTTTTTGAGGGTTTCTGAGATCAGCCGAGCTGTCCCTGAGTATTTGAGGCTCTCCGGCGCCCCCCACCTCTGGCCACATGGGGTATTGCATGCCATAGAAGTCAATGCGGAGCAAATTATCTTTGTTTCCATTGACTTCTATGGGGAAACTCGCTTTGATATGCAAGTGCTTTGGATTACGAGCATTCTCCTGCAACGGATTATGCTCGTAATCTGAGGTTCTACTGTATATTGTAAAGCGCTGTGCAAACTGTTGGTGCTATACAAATCCTGTATAAAAACAATAAATTGGCTCCTGTCCAGGGGCAGCTGGGGCTCAATTTTCTTGGGGGGCCTCCCCAGCCAAACCCCCCCCCCGATTGCCACATCGCTCGCCCATTGCCAGCCCCTGCACTTACTCCATCCAGGTTGCACCCCCCCCCTCCCAGCCAATCAGGAGTCAGGACCCACCGGGAGGAGAAACAGGAAGCCATTAGCAAATATTATTCACTAATGTCACACAACTGGGTGGGCTCGGGGGGCAGAGCCCACCCCCTTTTGAAGCCAATTAGAGCCTCTGGCTCTAATCATGTGCTTCCAATAAAATATATAAACATTGGAATCCATGCGTCCGGTGCCCTGCATGTAGATTAGGGGCCGGACGCATTGATCAGGGAGGCAGAGCCCCTGCATGAGGGGCTGCCACTGCTCCTGTCTAAGTTGGCCCTAGTATGTGTATGTATGACAGTTAGGGACCTTAGAGATTGTAAGCTCCTGAACATCGGAAATGTCCGTAATTGCCGTTCTGCGCATACGCGGCCCGACTTACGAACATTTCCGGCTTACAAACATGGGGAAAGTCCCTAACCCGTTCGTAAGTCGGGGACCGTGTGTGTGTGTGTGTGTGTAAATAAATAAAACACCCCCCCCCCCCCCGCTGTACAGAGCTCACATAGGAACTCCACTTTTCCTCCAGTCACATGATATCCGGAGTCTCCGGCTGTACAGAGGTCACATGGAGGGATATCAGTTTTCTCCTACGTCCATCAGCCAGAACATTATGGCTACCCACCTAATAATGGGTAAGTCCCCTTTCTGCTGTCAAAGCAGCCCTGACCTGCTGAGACATGGACTTCACAGACCTCTGAAGGTATGCGGTGTTATCTGGCACCAAGCTGGCATAGTAGATCTATCCACTGGCTTGTCTTCTTCCCATCCTGGTGCCACGTCTCACACACCCCCATAGAAAATGGGGCTCATCAGACCAGGCCACCTTCTTCCATTGCATCGTGGTCCAGTTCTGATGGTCACATGCCCATTATAGGCACTATTGGATGAGGACACGGGCCAGCATGGGCACCCTGACCCCCCTACACCACAAACAGTGATGTCCTGTGTGTTCTGACACCTTTCTATCACAACCAGAATGCACTTTTTCAGCAATCTGAGCTCCGGTAGCTCTTCTGTCAGACTACATAGAGCAACCTTCTCCACATTTATCTGAGTCTTGGCTGCCCAGGACCTGGTTGGCAGTTTTCCTCCCTTGGGTCACTTTTGGTGGGTCCCGACCACTGCAGACTGAGAACATCCCACAAGAGCTGCAGATGCTCTGACCCAGTCATCACAACTTGGCTCTTCTCAAAGTCGCTCAAATCTTTACGCTTGCCCAATTTTTCTGCTTTCAACTTCAGGGACAACAGGTTCACTTCCTGCCCAATATATCCCACCCACTTTCAGGTGCCAGTGTGACCAGATAATCAGCGATAAAAAAAAAACAAAAAAAAAAACTTTACAACTCTGCCCCAAGCTACATCACCAAGATTGTCTCCAAAGCGTCCCCTCCGCTTCTCCCATTTCCATGACTTCTCCTGAGCCTCTCCAATCCCCTGGAACTCACTACCCCAATCTGTCCAGCTATCTCCTACTCTGTCCACAACAACCACATTTTCTATTTCTTCCAAATCTTTCCACTTGCCCAATTTACTGCTTTTAACCTATCAACTTCAGGGACAAAATGTTCACTTCCTGCCTAATATATCCCACCCACTTTCAGGTGACAGGGTAACCAGATAGTCAGTGATACAAACTTTCCCTGTCACTGGTCATAATGTTATGGCTGATGAGTGTAGAACACAAAACCAGGCACCCCCCCCCTCCATGTGAACTCGGTCCATGTTAGTAGAATATAAGACCCGTGCACCCCCAGTAGTTCGGGGATGGCGCCCTCCAGCAGTCATCTCAGGATATCGAATATCTCCCGATCGTCGATCTTGTCGTGCAGCTCCTCATCCTCGTCCTGTGCGGTCACCCGGCGCTCCCCGCTCCGCTGGTAGATGAGCGGATTGGCATTCTCTAGCTGGCTTCCACCCACCATCTCCGGCTCCACACTACCAGCACTTCCCGGAAACCATACCGAGACACTACGCGTTCACGTGACCAGCGCAGCGCTTCTCCTCATTGGCCGCCTTTAGGGTTCGTCTCTCTATTCATTGGCCGTTCAAGCTCTGGGATACGCCCGCAGAAGCAGCGTGGGCGGGACTACAAGGGCGGAAGTACTGGGCAGCCATGTTTGTCTCTGGAAAACGGAAACATTACATGTCTTTTTTTCCTGACAGCAGGCACTTTTTTTTTTTAGGTTTTGCTGGCTGCCTATGTTTTCTATGAAAATAAAGAAGATCTTGATTGTAACAGTCACGCATTGTCTATACAGATTGCAGGTCTCTCGTACACACCGCAAGAGGTGGATGGAATAAGGCAATGCAGAAAATGTTTTGTAAACAGTAAAGCCCAGTACACACGGCCGAGAATCTCGTCAGGAAAAAACCCGTTGTTTTTCTGACGAGATTCTTGACAAGAATCTTGTGCCGGCCGAGTGTGCACACGTACGATTCTAAAGAACCGCTGTTCTTTTGAATGGCACAAACGCGGTGACATCATCGACTACGACGAGCGCGCGCTCGTCACATTCGATGCCGTCGCCGCCATCTTGCTACACCCTACCTATGCCTTGGAAGCTACCGCGCATGCGTCAAAGTCATTTCGAGCATGCGCAGGTTTCCATGGAGGCAGGTAAGTATACACACTCTCGGGTTTCCCGTCGGGAAACAGGCCGACAAGAATCCCGACAAGAAAATAGAGAGCAGGATCTCTATTTTTCTCGTCGAGATTCTGGGCAGTTTTCTTGACGAGAAACCTGAAAGCCTCGTACACACGGCCGGTTTACTCGGCAAGAAAGCTCTGCCAGCAGTTTTCTTGTCGTGTCTTGCCGAGAAAACCGGCTGTGTGTACGAGGCTTCAGGCTGGGTTCACACTGTGTATGGAGGAGCTCACAGGAAGGGGCTCGTGGTGTTCACCGTTTCAGGTCCGATCTCAGCCCAAATTTTTGGCTGAATTCAGACCTGAAGCGGACCAAAAGATGCACAGGACCCCTGTGCAAATCGCACCAGAGCCGCTGCGGAGATATGTGAATCGGTTCCATAGAGAGCCAGTCACAATCGCCTGACATGCGAATTGGATGCGTGGAACCCACATCCACATAGTTGCCAACATTGTAAAAAAATGTATAGGGACACTTTTTTGCCTGTAGGCGGAGTCTTATTATATTTAGGGGTGGGGCATTCATCTGTAGGCATGGCATAGCAGGGGATGGGCGTGGTTTAAGTGAAATAGTGGGTGTGGCTCAAATTGGGGTGTGGTTAGAGTATAAGATGAACGAGGGGTGAAGGGAGAAGGAGGGGGGGAGAGAGAGAAAAAAAGAGATAGGGAGGGAATGAGAGAGAAGGAAGGAAAGAGGGATGGAGGGACAGCATGCCCAGATCCTACACCAAAATAGAAATACGTGTATTCCAGAGTTTAACAGTCAGCGGATAAAGATACTCCAAACACCTGGTGTTAGCGCTTCAATCATCCCGACACAATGGTTGGTATGGTGTCAGAATGATGGAAGTGCATTATTTCTTGTTGTGTTACACTATGTGATTATTCTTGCTCTGTGTCTTTAAGATCTGTCCCCTTCTTTCTAGCTGAACTCTCTCTCTCTCACCATAGTTCTTTATATATCTCCTCCACTTCCTGATTCTGGTCATTACTCCTGTATATCTTCCATGCTAAACATCTTACATGTGGCTTACAACTGCAACGTTTTTCTACCTATGAATATCCATCATTAAACGGAACATTTGAAAGGATTCATCGTCTGTCGTCCTAACTGTGAGTGAGTGAGTGAGTGAGTGAGTGAATAACTTGTATAGCGCTACAAATGCGAACTAAATCGCCTCAAGGCGCTTTGCATCCAGTGACATCCTGACCCTTCAGAATAGGTGGGTCTTAAGTTTTTTCCTGAAGGCCCGGTGGTTTTCTTCCATGCGGATGTTGGTGGGTAGAGCGTTCCATAGCCGTGGTCCTTGGACTGCAAATCTTCGTTCTCCCTTTGATTTGTAGCGGGACTTGGGGATGTGAAGGAGGTTTTGGTTGGTTGATCGGAGATTGCGATTGGGGGTGTAGTGTTTTATCTTCTCGCATAGATATTGTGGAGCGTTTCCCTGTGTGCACTTGTGGGTGAGACAGAGGGTCTTGAATGTGATCCGATCCTTTACGGTTAGCCAATGAAGGGTCCTTAGTGATGGGGTGATGGATTCCCAAGGTTTTTTTCCCGTTACCAGCCTGGCAGCCGTGTTCTGGATGACTTGTAGGCGCGAAATCTGGTATTTGGGTAGTCCGAGGTAGAGGGCGTTTGCGTAATCGAGTCGGGAGTTGATAATTGTTCCAACTACTACTGCTGTATCCTCTTTTGGGATGAAGGGGATGAGTCTACGTAGTAGACGGAGGAGATGGTGAGCTCCGCTGACTACTGATCCAATTTGTGCGTCCATCGACATCTCCGAGTCAAAGATGACTCCGAGACTTTTGACTTTGGTGCTCGGGGTAACGGTCTGTCCAAGGATAGTGGGGAGTGTCCAAGAAGTCTTAGTTTTTGTCTTTCGGTTTGCGTGGAGGAGAAGGAGTTCTGTTTTGGATCCGTTGAGTTTGAGGGAATTCTCAGTCATCCATTCATCGATCAATGTGAGACAGGTTTCCAATCCGTGATATTGGTCTTTTTTCCCGGTGATACGAAAGTAGAGTTGGGTGTCGTCAGCATATGAGTGGTAGCACAGGCCCTGTTTGCTGATGATTTTGAGGAGTGGGCGGAGTTAGATGTTAAAGAGCACGGGTGACAGGGGTGATCCTTGGGGGACTCCGCAAGAAATTGTGCGAGTTTCAGAGGTGAAGGCTCCTAGTTTCACTGTCTGGGAACGATTGTCTAGGAAGGATGCGAACCAGTGTAGGTCAGGGTCTGCGACTCCGGCTACTTCTTTAAGGCGAATGAGTAGAGTTTTGTGGTCTACTGTGTCGAACGCTGCACTGAGGTCCAGCAGCACCAGGAGACATGATTCTCCGTCATCTGCTGCTTCGAGGGTGTCATCCCATATTTTAAGAAGTGCTGTTTCTGTGCCATGGCCTGGGCGGAAGCCTGATTGTAGTGGATCCAAGAGTTTGTGGGTGTCCAAATAGAGTTGTAGCTGTTGTACTACTGCTTTCTCCATGATCTTGGAGATGGTGTTGAGGCTTGTTACCGGTCTGCGGTAGTTTGGGTCTTTGGGGTCCAGGTTGGGTTTCTTTAGGAGGGGTTTGATTATGCCTTGCTTGAAAGAGATTGGAACAATACCTTCTTTGAATGATTGATTTACGAGGTGTGTTATGGTGGGTGCTAAAATGTCGGTACATTCTTTCAGGAGTTTTGTAGAGATTATGTCATTTGGAGATGTGCTGTCTCTGAGGCTTCTGATTATATTTTTGGTGGTGTCGATGGTGATCGGGACCAGCGAAAATTTTGTCAATTGTATAGTGTTCATATTGATTTCCTCTATTTGCTTTGGCAGAGCAGGGTTGGTTGTTTTTTTCTGTTGAATTGATTCTCGAATGTTTTCGATTTTGTCGATAAAAAAGTCCGATAGCTCATTACAGAACTCTTGTGTTTCGTTTGCTGAAGGTTCTAGGCAGGTGGGGTTCATAGTTTGAGTTACTAGTTTGAAGAGTTCACGAGGTCGGTTTAGGCCTTTTTTGATGGTGTTTGAGAAATGTTCCTTTTTTGCTTTGAAAATTGCTTTGTGATATTTCTTAGTGAGTGCTTTGTAATTAATGTGGTTTTCCTTAGTTGGGTTTCTTCTCCAGGCTCCTTCGGCTCTTCTGCGTTCTTGCTTCAGTAGGGTAAGAGTGTCATTAAACCAGCCGGAGTTGTTTCTGCGAATGAGGGCCCTGCGTCTCGGAGCGACTGTGTCTGCTGTTTGTAGTAATGCTTTGTTTAAGGAGTTGAGTGTTTGTTCCGTTGAGTGGTTGAGATTTTGCGTTCCTATTTTATTTGATAGAGTAGTTTTGAAGAGTTCCGAGTGTAGTTTCTTCTGAGATCTTGTCCATTTTGTTGTTATTGAGTGTTCTGATTTTTGGGAGATGGTGTTGGTGGTAAGTTTAAATTTGATAGCGTGGTGATCCGTCCATGGTAACGGCATGTTGTCCACTGTGTTGATGTCCAGATTTTGTTTGAAGATGAGGTCCAGAATGTGCCCCGATCCATGCGTGGGGGCATTTATCAGTTGCTGCAGACCTAATTCTTCCAATTGGTTGATGCAGGAGGTGGCGATGGGGTCCTGAGTGGAGTTAGCCCAGAGATTGAAGTCCCCGAGTAATAGGAAGTTTTTGGTTTTTAAAGTGTATGTCGAGATGAATTCGGTAAAGGGTGTGAGGAGATTTGTCTTTGGTCCTGGCGGTCTGTAGCATAGCAGTATGTGAATGGTGTCCTGGGGTGTTGTTTGGAGTTGCAGAGTGAGTGTCTCCATGAACGGCAATGAGTTCTGTAGAGTTGGTTTGATGATAGAGAGGTGAGATTTGAAGATCACTGCTAGGCCTCCTCCTCTTTGTCCTGTTCTATGCTCAGTTAGGATGGAGTAGTTCTCAGGCGCCAATTCTGTTAGGATGGTGTTACAGTCAGGTGTTAGCCAGCTTTCCGTGATAAAGAGGCAATCTATGTCGTTTTGCGTGATGAAGTCGTGAATTTCCTGTCTGTGCTTGACTGCCGATCTGGTGTTGATCAGGGCGCAAGCTATATGTTGTAGTTGAAGTGGTGTTATCGTGTTTTTGATAGTCGATTGTCGATTGATCCTTAGCAGTTGTTCTTTTCGTAGTATTTTTTGGGTGGAGGTTGGTAATGTTGAGGCAGTATTCCTTATCCTCTGGAGGGTGTCCGCTGAGTATTTAAAGTTGCACATGATGGGAAGAAAAAAAAAACTGTGAGTTTATTCATTGAGTTAAACTGTCTGTATCGATGCAAGGGATGAATATCAAACCAGCTTGAGTAAGGCCTACTTAAACCTGGAGATTAACTTTATCGCTTTGTAGTTGAGACAGAACAGTAGAAAAACTGAGTTTCACAGCCTAATTACAAGATTTCTGCATGTCAGTACTGAAACAGACAAGATTTACTGCCCTCATAGCAAGACAGAAGGGACAGAGCAGCACATGACAGCCTTATAGCCTGAGACAATCTGCACAGTGTCATATTTCAGCACACAGATCCTGCCTGCTTTCACAGTCAGTCTGCTATCATGAGTGACCAAGCTTCTGCATGTGAACTCACATCTCCTTCCTCACAAGTTCCTGAAGAAACTGAGTTACCCAAACGCTCAGTTAAACCCACTTGGAAAGTAATGGAGAATTATGAAGCTTCAAGGACTGAATTGTCAAATAGCTTGGAATTAGTCTGGGAGAAAATCCTTGCTGAAGCCAATACAGTGTCTGTTGAACGTGAACTACTGACACTAGAGGGCGCCATTAAACAACTTTCTGCCTCATATGAGCTTTATCAGCTTACCAGCATCAAATTCACTAATGTCTTACAAAACATGAAGTCAGAAAATGCGATGATGCAATTAAAGCACGTCAATGCTCTCAATATTGAAAGAGACAGTTTTATCCAGCAAACCAGATTAAAGGCAGAAGCAAAAATAAAGCTGTTACAGGACACTGCATCTCACAGATCTGTTTCCACCAGACGTTCTAAAAACTCGTCAAGATCCCATAGTTCAAGATACTCAACACTCAGTGAGCGACTTATTAATGCCGGCGCTGAAGTGGAAGCCAGCAAAGTGCAGGTGGCATATGCAGAAAAAAGAGCAGAGTTGGAAGGGCAGTCAGCACGTCAAAGAGCAGAGTTGGAAGCGCAGTCAGCACGTCAAAGAGCAGAGTCAGAAGCGCAGTCAGCACGACAAAGAGCAACAATGGAAACCTTAAATGAACAGTGTAAACATGATGCAGCTATGGCAAAGCTAAGGGTCCTACAGCAAGCTATCAGTGCAGACGAAGGTGCAAGTGAGAAAGACAGCATTAACCTAAACATAGCAGACATGGAAGACCCCCTCAAACGCACGAAAGACTATGTCCTAAGCCACTGCAGTGCACACTCCATTGTCTCCAATGCTCCCGACTACATAGAGACTCCTTCACAGCTTCAAGTTAAAGAGGTTCCAGCAACTTCCTACACTCAAAATCACTCCACTGCATTTCCTACCTGCCTACCTTGCCTGCCTTCATACGTCACAGAGCATCAGCGCAAGCTTCAAGCAAGTCATCAATCTCCAGTCATCGGTACAGCCTTGAATCAACGTACCATTGGAACAACTGACTTCAAGCAAGCAACTCACCTGGATGCATCTGCTGCACCATATTTCCCTGTGTCCTTTAACAACAATGTCAAAGATAACGCAATCAGCACCATACAGCCAACAGCATCTCACATAAAGGTGGAGACAACTGAGACAGAAGAGTTTGTGAGGTACATGCTTCAGAGAGAGCTCACAAAGACTGGTCTTACAAGTTTTGATGACCAACCTGAAAACTACAGAAGTTGGAAATGTGCCTTCAGAACTACAATCAGCAATATTGGCATTACAGCTGATCAAGAATTGAATCTGCTGATCAAATGGCTTGGTCCTCTATCTGCTGCACGTGTTAAGCCATTAAGATCGGTTTTCATGGACAATCCTACTGCAGGCCTCACAGCTGCATGGGAGCGACTAGAGCAAAGTTATGGCAGTCCAGAAGCTATAGAAAATGCTTTGTTCATGCGTCTGGAAACTTTCCCAAAGATATCCGGTAAGGACAACAAGGAGTTCCAGAGACTGAGTGACCTTCTCCTTGAGCTTCAGCTAGCCAAGACAGACCCAAAACTACCTGGACTCAGTTACCTTGACACTCCAAGAGGGGTAAACCCAATTGTCTCCAAGCTCCCGTATGGTTTGCAAGAGAAATGGACTGCACTAGGGCCATCATACAAAAGAGAGAACAAGGTTTCCTTCCCTCCATTCTCTTTCTTCTGTGAATTCATCAGGGAAATTGCAGAGACCAAGAACGATCCAAGTTTTTCCTACGGTGAGTACATCCTCTTCTCACCCTTTCCTAAGAGTACCAGTCTTCAGGGCAACTATAGAAACCATAGAGGCCCAGTGTCCGTGAAAAAGACTGACATCCTTCCCACTCCTACCACAGTTCTGGCCACGAACAAACAGAGTAGGAAGATTGAAAACCCTAACAGAGAGTGTCCCATACACAAGAAGCCACACCCCCTCAATAAATGTATCGGCTTTAGGAAAAAGCCTCTGGAAGAGCGCAAGGAGCTTTTAAAGACATTTAGGGTATGTTTCAGGTGCTGTGCTTCTACAGAACATTTTGCAAGGGACTGTAATGTGTCCATCAAGTGCATAGAGTGTGGCTCTGAAGAACATGTGCAGGCTCTCCATCCTCTTGAGCCCAGCTCTGCACAACCTGCCAACGATCCTCCCAGGTTAACGCATGGCGTGGAGAATACAGACCAAGTGCCTAATTCTACCATCATTTCTTCATCCTGCACTGAAGTTTGTGGAGAAGACCTCTGTGGTAAGTCCTGTGCTAAGATATGCTTGGTGAACATATACCACAAGGATCAACCAGAAAAGTCTCTAAAGGCATATGCTATCTTAGACGATCAGAGCAATCGTTCACTTGCAAAATCGGAATTGTTCAATCTATTTGAAATAAAAGGCGAAGCTCATCCTTACACCTTGGGTACCTGTAGTGGAACTATAGAGGTTTCTGGAAGAAGGGCTCATGGACTCATGGTATCTTCTCTCAAAGGTAACTTGCAATTACCCTTACCTATACTTGTTGAGTGCAATCAGATACCTGCTAACAGGGAAGAAATCCCTACTCCAGCTGCTGCTTTCCATCACCCTCACCTCAAGGTAATAGCAAATGAGATACCGCTGCTTGACAAAGATGCTCAGATCCTTCTTCTGTTAGGAAGAGACATTCTAAGAGTTCACAAGGTACACAGACAAGTCAGTGGACCCCCAGATGCCCCATTTGCCCAGCGCACGGATCTAGGGTGGGTCATCATAGGCAATGTCTGTATAGGCAAAATGAAAAGACCTACCAACATTTCGTCATTCAAGACTAGGGATGAGCTTCGTGTTCGAGTCGAACATACGTTCGACTCGAACATCGGCTGTTCGATCGTTCGACGAAGATCGAACGATTTGGGCCGTTCGCGCCAAATTCGAGTGACGCGAACGGCCCACAATGCACTACGCCATCGCAGTGTCATCCAGGCGCTGTGATTGGCCAAGCATGCACTGTGACCCCGCATGCTTGGCCAATCACAGCGCCGGCAGCGAGGAGAGCAATGATTGGCCACAGGCAGGATGCCTGTGGCCAATTATTGCTGAGGGTGTTTAGTACACGCCCCACACTATAAAAGGCCGCCAGCACGGCGGCCTAGTGTAGTGTGTTCCGGAGCAGGGATAGAGCAGCATAGGCAGGGACAGTGACTGTTATTTCTTTCTTGCTTAACCTGGATTCCTTTAGTTTAGGGAAAGAGAAGGATAGGTAGGGAGAGTGTCAGTGTGTTTTGTGCTTGTGCTATAGTGTGCTTAAAAAAAACATTTATTCTAGGGACAGAAAACTGTAGGTAGGGACAGTGTCAGTTTCTTTCACTCTGCAAGTCCTTGTTTCCAGGGACCTGGAAGGACAGTGAGTGAATTGTCCTTGTGCTATATTGTGCTTAAAAAAACATTTATTCTAGGGACAGAAAACTGTAGGTAGGGAGAGTGTCAGTTTCTTTCACTCTGCAAGTCCTTGTTTCCAGGGACCTGGAAGGACAGTGAGTGAATTGTCCTTGTGCTATATTGTGCTTAAAAAAAAACATTTTTTCTAGGGACAGAAAACTGTAGGTAGGGAGAGTGTTTTTTTTTTTTCACTCTGCAAGTCCTTGTTTCCAGGGACCTGGAAGGACAGTGAGTGAATTGTCCTTGTGCTATATTGTGCTTAAAAAAAACATTTATTCTAGGGACAGAAAACTGTAGGTAGGGAGAGTGTCAGTTTATTTCACTCTGCAAGTCCTTGTTTCCAGGGACCTGTAAGGACAGTGAGTGAATTGTCCTTGTGCTATATTGTGATTAAAAAAAACATTTTTTCTAGGGACAGAAAACTGTAGGTAGGGAGAGTGTTTTTTTTCTTTCACTCTGCAAGTCCTTGTTTCCAGGGACCTGTAAGGACAGTGAGTGAATTGTCCTTGTGCTATATTGTGCTTAAAAAAAACATTTATTCTAGGGACAGAAAACTGTAGGTAGGGAGAGTGTCAGTTTATTTCACTCTGCAAGTCCTTGTTTCCAGGGACCTGTAAGGACAGTGAGTGAATTGTCCTTGTGCTATATTGTGATTAAAAAAAACATTTTTTCTAGGGACAGAAAACTGTAGGTAGGGAGAGTGTTTTTTTTCTTTCACTCTGCAAGTCCTTGTTTCCAGGGACCTGTAAGGACAGTGAGTGAATTGTCCTTGTGCTATATTGTGATTAAAAAAAACATTTTTTCTAGGGACAGAAAACTGTAGGTAGGGAGAGTGTTTTTTTTCTTTCACTCTGCAAGTCCTTGTTTCCAGGGACCTGGAAGGACAGTGAGTGAATTGTCCTTGTGCTATATTGTGCTTAAAAAAAACATTTATTCTAGGGACAGAAAACTGTAGGTAGGGAGAGTGTCAGTTTATTTCACTCTGCAAGTCCTTGTTTCCAGGGACCTGTAAGGACAGTGAGTGAATTGTCCTTGTGCTATATTGTGATTAAAAAAAACATTTTTTCTAGGGACAGAAAACTGTAGGTAGGGAGAGTGTTTTTTTTCTTTCACTCTGCAAGTCCTTGTTTCCAGGGACCTGGAAGGACAGTGAGTGAATTGTCCTTGTGCTATATTGTGCTTAAAAAAAACATTTATTCTAGGGACAGAAAACTGTAGGTAGGGAGAGTGTCAGTTTATTTCACTCTGCAAGTCCTTCTTTCCAGGGACCTGTAAGGACAGTGAGTGAATTGTCCTTGTGCTATATTGTGATTAAAAAAAACATTTTTTCTAGGGACAGAAAACTGTAGGTAGGGAGAGTGTTTTTTTTCTTTCACTCTGCAAGTCCTTGTTTCCAGGGACCTGGAAGGACAGTGAGTGAATTGTCCTTGTGCTATATTGTGCTTAAAAAAAACATTTATTCTAGGGACAGAAAACTGTAGGTAGGGAGAGTGTCAGTTTATTTCACTCTGCAAGTCCTTGTTTCCAGGGACCTGTAAGGACAGTGAGTGAATTGTCCTTGTGCTATATTGTGCTTAAAAAAAACATTTATTCTAGGGACAGAAAACTGTAGGTAGGGAGAGTGTCAGTTTATTTCACTCTGCAAGTCCTTGTTTCCAGGGACCTGTAAGGACAGTGAGTGAATTGTCCTTGTGCTATATTGTGATTAAAAAAAACATTTTTTCTAGGGACAGAAAACTGTAGGTAGGGAGAGTGTTTTTTTTCTTTCACTCTGCAAGTCCTTGTTTCCAGGGACCTGTAAGGACAGTGAGTGAATTGTCCTTGTGCTATATTGTGCTTAAAAAAAAACATTTATTCTAGGGACAGAAAACTGTAGGTAGGGAGAGTGTCAGTTTATTTCACTCTGCAAGTCCTTGTTTCCAGGGACCTGTAAGGACAGTGAGTGAATTGTCCTTGTGCTATATTGTGATTAAAAAAAACATTTTTTCTAGGGACAGAAAACTGTAGGTAGGGAGAGTGTTTTTTTTCTTTCACTCTGCAAGTCCTTGTTTCCAGGGACCTGTAAGGACAGTGAGTGAATTGTCCTTGTGCTATATTGTGCTTAAAAAAAACATTTATTCTAGGGACAGAAAACTGTAGGTAGGGAGAGTGTCAGTTTATTTCACTCTGCAAGTCCTTGTTTCCAGGGACCTGTAAGGACAGTGAGTGAATTGTCCTTGTGCTATATTGTGATTAAAAAAAACATTTTTTCTAGGGACAGAAAACTGTAGGTAGGGAGAGTGTTTTTTTTCTTTCACTCTGCAAGTCCTTGTTTCCAGGGACCTGTAAGGACAGTGAGTGAATTGTCCTTGTGCTATATTGTGCTTAAAAAAAACATTTATTCTAGGGACAGAAAACTGTAGGTAGGGAGAGTGTCAGTTTATTTCACTCTGCAAGTCCTTGTTTCCAGGGACCTGTAAGGACAGTGAGTGAATTGTCCTTGTGCTATATTGTGATTAAAAAAAACATTTTTTCTAGGGACAGAAAACTGTAGGTAGGGAGAGTGTTTTTTTTCTTTCACTCTGCAAGTCCTTGTTTCCAGGGACCTGTAAGGACAGTGAGTGAATTGTCCTTGTGCTATATTGTGATTAAAAAAAACATTTTTTCTAGGGACAGAAAACTGTAGGTAGGGAGAGTGTCAGTTTATTTCACTCTGCAAGTCCTTGTTTCCAGGGACCTGTAAGGACAGTGAGTGAATTGTCCTTGTGCTATATTGTGATTAAAAAAAACATTTTTTCTAGGGACAGAAAACTGTAGGTAGGGAGAGTGTTTTTTTTCTTTCACTCTGCAAGTCCTTGTTTCCAGGGACCTGTAAGGACAGTGAGTGAATTGTCCTTGTGCTATATTGTGATTAAAAAAAACATTTTTTCTAGGGACAGAAAACTGTAGGTAGGGAGAGTGTTTTTTTCTTTCACTCTGCAAGTCCTTGTTTCCAGGGACCTGGAAGGACAGTGAGTGAATTGTCCTTGTGCTATATTGTGCTTAAAAAAAACATTTATTCTAGGGACAGAAAACTGTAGGTAGGGAGAGTGTTTATTTTCTTTCACTCTGCAAGTCCTTGTTTCCAGGGACCTGTAAGGACAGTGAGTGAATTGTCCTTGTGCTATATTGTGATTAAAAAAAACATTTATTCTAGGGACAGAAAACTGTAGGTAGGGAGAGTGTCAGTTTATTTCACTCTGCAAGTCCTTGTTTCCAGGGACCTGTAAGGACAGTGAGTGAATTGTCCTTGTGCTATATTGTGCTTAAAAAAAACATTTATTCTAGGGACAGAAAACTGTAGGTAGGGAGAGTGTCAGTTTATTTCACTCTGCAAGTCCTTGTTTCCAGGGACCTGTAAGGACAGTGAGTGAATTGTCCTTGTGCTATATTGTGATTAAAAAAAACATTTTTTCTAGGGACAGAAAACTGTAGGTAGGGAGAGTTTTTTTTTTCTTTCACTCTGCAAGTCCTTGTTTCCAGGGACCTGTAAGGACAGTGAGTGAATTGTCCTTGTGCTATATTGTGCTTAAAAAAAACATTTATTCTAGGGACAGAAAACTGTAGGTAGGGAGAGTGTCAGTTTATTTCACTCTGCAAGTCCTTGTTTCCAGGGACCTGTAAGGACAGTGAGTGAATTGTCCTTGTGCTATATTGTGCTTAAAAAAAACATTTATTCTAGGGACAGAAAACTGTAGGTAGGGAGAGTGTCAGTTTATTTCACTCTGCAAGTCCTTGTTTCCAGGGACCTGTAAGGACAGTGAGTGAATTGTCCTTGTGCTATATTGTGATTAAAAAAAACATTTTTTCTAGGGACAGAAAACTGTAGGTAGGGAGAGTGTTTTTTTTCTTTCACTCTGCAAGTCCTTGTTTCCAGGGACCTGTAAGGACAGTGAGTGAATTGTCCTTGTGCTATATTGTGCTTAAAAAAAACATTTATTCTAGGGACAGAAAACTGTAGGTAGGGAGAGTGTCAGTTTATTTCACTCTGCAAGTCCTTGTTTCCAGGGACCTGTAAGGACAGTGAGTGAATTGTCCTTGTGCTATATTGTGATTAAAAAAAACATTTTTTCTAGGGACAGAAAACTGTAGGTAGGGAGAGTGTTTTTTTTCTTTCACTCTGCAAGTCCTTGTTTCCAGGGACCTGTAAGGACAGTGAGTGAATTGTCCTTGTGCTATATTGTGATTAAAAAAACATTTTTTCTAGGGACAGAAAACTGTAGGTAGGGAGAGTGTTTTTTTTCTTTCACTCTGCAAGTCCTTGTTTCCAGGGACCTGGAAGGACAGTGAGTGAATTGTCCTTGTGCTATATTGTGCTTAAAAAAAACATTTATTCTAGGGACAGAAAACTGTAGGTAGGGAGAGTGTCAGTTTATTTCACTCTGCAAGTCCTTGTTTCCAGGGACCTGTAAGGACAGTGAGTGAATTGTCCTTGTGCTATATTGTGATTAAAAAAAACATTTTTTCTAGGGACAGAAAACTGTAGGTAGGGAGAGTGTTTTTTTTCTTTCACTCTGCAAGTCCTTGTTTCCAGGGACCTGTAAGGACAGTGAGTGAATTGTCCTTGTGCTATATTGTGATTAAAAAAAACATTTTTTCTAGGGACAGAAAACTGTAGGTAGGGAGAGTGTTTTTTTCTTTCACTCTGCAAGTCCTTGTTTCCAGGGACCTGGAAGGACAGTGAGTGAATTGTCCTTGTGCTATATTGTGCTTAAAAAAAACATTTATTCTAGGGACAGAAAACTGTAGGTAGGGAGAGTGTTTATTTTCTTTCACTCTGCAAGTCCTTGTTTCCAGGGACCTGTAAGGACAGTGAGTGAATTGTCCTTGTGCTATATTGTGATTAAAAAAAACATTTATTCTAGGGACAGAAAACTGTAGGTAGGGAGAGTGTCAGTTTATTTCACTCTGCAAGTCCTTGTTTCCAGGGACCTGTAAGGACAGTGAGTGAATTGTCCTTGTGCTATATTGTGATTAAAAAAAACATTTTTTCTAGGGACAGAAAACTGTAGGTAGGGAGAGTGTTTTTTTTCTTTCACTCTGCAAGTCCTTGTTTCCAGGGACCTGTAAGGACAGTGAGTGAATTGTCCTTGTGCTATATTGTGATTAAAAAAAACATTTTTTCTAGGGACAGAAAACTGTAGGTAGGGAGAGTGTTTTTTTCTTTCACTCTGCAAGTCCTTGTTTCCAGGGACCTGTAAGGACAGTGAGTGAATTGTCCTTGTGCTATATTGTGCTTAAAAAAAACATTTATTCTAGGGACAGAAAACTGTAGGTAGGGAGAGTGTCAGTTTATTTCACTCTGCAAGTCCTTGTTTCCAGGGACCTGTAAGGACAGTGAGTGAATTGTTCTTGTGCTATATTGTGATTAAAAAAAACATTTTTTCTAGGGACAGAAAACTGTAGGTAGGGAGAGTGTCAGTTTATTTCACTCTGCAAGTCCTTGTTTCCAGGGACCTGTAAGGACAGTGAGTGAATTGTTCTTGTGCTATATTGTGATTAAAAAAAACATTTTTTCTAGGGACAGAAAACTGTAGGTAGGGAGAGTGTTTTTTTTCTTTCACTCTGCAAGTCCTTGTTTCCAGGGACCTGTAAGGACAGTGAGTGAATTGTCCTTGTGCTATATTGTGCTTAAAAAAAACATTTATTCTAGGGACAGAAAACTGTAGGTAGGGAGAGTGTCAGTTTCTTTCACTGTGAAAGTCCTTGTTTCAAGGGACAGAGAAGGACACCTGAAGGTAGCCCTTATTGCTTTTTTCCCATCTCCCTGCAGGCCATCTATTAGAATGTCTGGAAGGCAAACAAGGAGAGGCAGACAGTCAGGAGGCAATAAAAGAGGGCAAGCAGGCTCTGTGTCTGGGGGCAACAGTGCTGGTCGTGGACGCGGTGCATTGTCATCAGCACATGGCCATGGGACACGCTTGTCCTTCTTTTCGGCAGCTGGACATGTTGAGCCACATCATGCCGAAGACTTGGTAGAGTGGATGACCAAGCCCTCCTCCTCCTCCTCATCCTCTCTCACCCAGGCTCAGGGTACTGGAAAAGCAGCTGCCAAAGCGTCGTCTTCCCTGGTATCAATGTCAGACAAATCATCAGTCACTCCTTCCCTAGACCCACCATGTCCTCCTCCTGAGGAGTCCCCCGAACTGTTTCAGCACAGTGTTGGGTACATGCTCCAGGAGGATGCCCAGCGTTTCGAAGGGTCTGATGATGAAACCCAGCTAGAGGAAGGCAGTAGCGTGAGAGCAGACAGAGGGGATGCTCAAGAAGGACACCAATCTGGCAGTCATGTTCCAGCAGCTGCAGCATACTGCCAGATTGGCTCCAGTGATGAGGAGGCAGGGGATGATGAGGTCACTGACTCCACGTGGGTGCCTAATAGGAGAGAGGAGGAGGAGGAGGATGAGGAGGAGGCACATCTCCAACGAGGCAGGATGCCCTTTGGTGGCCAGCGTAAGGGCAGTACACCGACGGAATCACACCGCAGAGCTCCGCCTGTGCAGGGCGCTGCCTCTGCCCGTCATTCAAAAAGTTCTTTGGTGTGGGCCTTTTTTGAGGCTAGTGCATCAGATCGCACAGCTGCTGTTTGCAACATATGTCTCAAGCGTATATCGCGTGGCCAAAACATCAGCCGCTTGGGTACCACATGCCTGACCAGACATATGTTGACCTGCCATGCAGCTCGTTGGCAAGCCTACCTCAAAGACCCACACCAAAGAACAAAGCGGACCTCTCCTTGCACCGCATCAGCTGGGATCTCCAACCCCACTATAACTTCAGTCCTCTCTGAAACATGCACTGAGAGGAATGAAGGTGTAGAATTAGGTGTGTCACAGCCAAGTACTTGCGGCCACTCTGCTAGCAGTACACCGACGTCCGATTCTAGCAGGCAAATTTCCCTGCCCCAGCTGCTGGACCGTCGAAAGAAGTTCACTCCCAGCCATCCACATGCCCAGTGGTTGAATGCTAGCTTGGCTAAATTGCTAGCGCTTCAACTGCTGCCTTTTCAGTTGGTAGACTCGGCCCCCTTCCGTGAGTTTGTGCAATGTGCGGTTCCTCAGTGGCAGGTTCCCAAACGCCACTTTTTCTCACGGAAGGCTATTCCGGCTCTCTACCGGCATGTGGAAGGCAATGTCTTGGCCTCGCTGGACAGGGCGGTCAGCGGTAAGGTGCATATTACCGCTGACTCATGGTCCAGCAGGCATGGACAGGGACGTTACCTTTCTTTCACGGCCCATTGGGTCACTCTTTTGGCAGCTGGGAAGGATGCAGGACAAGGTGCAGTAGTGTTGGAGGTTGTCCCACCGCCACGCCTCCAAAATGCTACTACTGGTTGTGACACACCTCTCTCCTCCACCCCCTCCTCTTCTTCTTCCTCCATGGCCTCTTCCTGTGGTTTGTCCTATGAACCAGCGGTGCTCCGTAGCCGTTCACGGGGCTACGCAAGTACGCAGGCAAAAAGATGCCATGCCGTGCTTGCGCTGGTGTGTTTGGGGGACAGAAGCCACACTGGGGCAGAGGTCCTGTCTGCTCTGCAGGGCCAGGCCGAGAGTTGGTTGACGCCACGCCAGCTTAAGCCAGGAATGGTGGTTTGCGACAATGGCACCAACCTCCTCTCCGCCCTCCGACAGGGACAACTGACCCATGTGCCCTGTGTGGCTCACGTCCTTAACCTGGTGGTGCAGCGGTTCTTGGGCAGGTACCCGGGCTTACAGGATGTCCTGAGGCAGGCCAGGAAAGTCTGTGTGCATTTCCGCAGATCTTATAATGCCAGTGCTCGCCTGGCTGAGCTGCAAAAGGAGTTGAACCTGCCCAAGAACCGCCTTATATGTGACATGCCCACCAGGTGGAACTCAACGTTGGCCATGCTGCAGCGGCTGCACACGCAGCAGAGGGCCATCAATGAGTACCTGTGCGACTACGGCACCAGGACAGGGTCAGGGGAGCTTGGTTTTTTTTCTCCACGCCAGTGGGGCATGATCAGGGATGCATGCACTGTCCTGGCACCATTTGAGGAGGCCACGAGGATGGTGAGCAGTGACAGTGCATGCATCAGTGACACTGTACCTCTTGTCCACCTGTTGGAGCACACGCTGCGTGGAATAATGGACAGGGCACTTGAGGCAGAACAGAGGCAGGAAGAGGAGGACTTCCTTGCCTCTCAAGGCCCCCTTTACCCAGACAGTGTTCCTTCTGTCCCACCCATCGCACAGGAAGAGGAGGAGGAGGAGGAGGAGGAG
This sequence comes from Rana muscosa, assembly GCA_029206835.1. NCBI lineage: Eukaryota > Metazoa > Chordata > Amphibia > Anura > Ranidae > Rana > Rana muscosa. The sequence goes on along the minus strand of CM055121.1, from coordinate 198,003,799 downwards.
GAGGAGGATTGTGTCAGCATGGAGGTGGAGGCTGGCACTCAGCATCATCAGCAGCAGTCTTTTAGGGATGATTTACAGTCCCAAGAAACCAGTGGACTTGTACGTGGCTGGGAGGAGGTGGCTGCGGATCATGTCGTCCTTAGTGACCCAGAGGACTCCGGAGCGAATGCCTCAGCAAACCTACGCTGCATGGCCTCCCTGATCCTGCAAAGTCTGCGGAAGGATCCTCGTATTCTTCGGATCAAGGAGAGGGACCATTACTGGCTGGCCACTCTCCTTGATCCACGGTACAAGGGTAAGGTTGCGGACCTTATGTTACCGTCGCAGAGGGAGCAGAGGATGAGACAACTCCGGGAGGCCTTGCAGAAAGGTCTGTGCAACGCGTTCCCAGAGACTGGGAGGTTACAAACTCCTGGTCCTGGACAACGAGTTGCTGAGGCTTCGGCCAGTCAAAGAAGGAGCGGTGGGGAAGGTGGCCGTCTGACCGATGCGTTCAGACAATTCTTTAGTCCGCAGCCCCAAAGTATGATCGGTTCCAGCAACCATCGCCAGCGTCTGATAAACATGGTGCAGGAATATCTAGGGGCAAGGTCAGACTTGGACACCTTTCCCACCGAAAATCCTCTGGCTTACTGGGTCTTGAGGATGGATCACTGGCCAGAGCTTGCACAGTATGCAATTGAGCTACTGGCCTGTCCTGCATCCAGCGTTCTTTCGGAACGCACATTCAGTGCTGCTGGAGGATTTGTCACGGATCACAGGGTGCGCCTGTCCACCGACTCGGTTGATCGACTGACTTTCATCAAGATGAACCAGTCTTGGATCACCACCAGCTACCACACACCTGATGCTGATATAACAGACTAATTGATTTTAACATGTCACATCCCTTCAAGACTGATGCTGATGCTGAGTGCCTGTGCTGTTATGTTGACTGGCTATCCTCCTCCTCCGAGTCCTCAATGATACGATTGATGATGATAGCTTGGAAGATCATTTTTGTTTATGGGTGCCGCCACCAGTGGCTAAGGCCCAATTTTTCAGCCCCTGTTTTACAGGGGCGTGTAATTACAATTTTTTTAGCAATAATTTGCCATAGGGCTCATTGCTGTGCTCCAAGTACAGTATCTGTGAGGGGTTGGAGTGTTGTGGCACCAGTGCCTAAGGCCCAATTTTTCAGCCCCTGTTTAACAGGGGCGTGTCATTACAATTTTTGAAGCAATACTTTGCAACAGGGCTCATTGCTGTGCTCCAAGTACAGTATCTGTGAGGGGTTGTAGTGTTGTGCCACCAGTGCCTAAGGCCCAATTTTTCAGCCCCTGTTCAACAGGGGCATGCAATTACAATTCTTGATCTAATAATTCACAGCAGGGTCCATTGCTGCACCCACCAAGAGTAACTCTGAGGGCTTACAGTCTTGTGGCAACGCCACCACCACCACCACCACGAAAGGCCCAATTTTTCAGCCCCTGTTCAAAAGGGGCATGTAATTACAATTCTTGATCTAATAATTCACAGCAGGGCCCATTGCTGCACCCACCAAGAGTAACTGTCAGGGCTTACAGTGTTGTGGCACCAGCACCACCATCAAAGCCCCAATTTTTACTACCACTGTTCAACAATTATATGTAATTAAAATTCCTGATATAATAGTTGACAGCAGGGCGTTCCAGCACCAACCAAGAGTAACTGAGTGCTTACAGTGTTGTGCCAACACCAACAACTAAGGGGCCTATTTCTGCAGAGTATATACGGCAGGTCCCTACTTTCAAACATCCAACTTACAAACGACTCCTACTTGCAAACGAAAGAAGACAACAGGAAGTGAGAGGAAATCTACCCCTAGAAAGGAAAATTCTCTCCTGTAAGAATAAATATGGGAGAAAGGGGTCTCATCTGTACTGATGCTTTATCAGCAATCCTTGTTTCAAGAAAAACACCACATTTCAAAAACAGTTGTCATTGGGACGGAAAGTGAGGTGAAATGTTCTGAACAGGGGCACAGACAGCAAAACAAATGTTACAGGGGTGATAACCCTTACCTATGTTTCCCAAAAAGTTTAAAAATAGATTTTTGGGCTGGAGCTACACTTCAACAATGTACCTGTTCAAAATTACAAACACATTCTACATAAGAACAAACCTACAGTCCCTGTCTTGTATGCACCGCCTGTATACGGCTGTTCAGAGTATATAGGGCCTTTTTTATTTTATGTGCGGGGTTCCCCTTAATATCCATACAAGACCCAAAGGGGCTGGTAATGGGCTGGGGTAGGGGGGGGGTCATGGGGTAGCTATGCCATTTTTCTTAAAGAATTTCATCCATATTACCGGGACCAGACATTACATTAAAGCCGCAAGCAGTTTTAAATGGCTTTTTTTTCCTTTAGAAGTGTCATTTTGTGCAGGGACAGTTCTAAACACGGGAAACACGTGGCACTTCACAGGCATACTTTAGACACCCCCCAGGTACGATATTTAAAGGAATATTTGACTTTTTTTTTTTCACTTTATGCATCATTAAAATGACTGCTCCCGAAAAACGACTGTTTTTAAAACTTCTTTTTGCATTGATACATGTCCCCTGGTGCACAACCCGGGTTCCCAAACCCTATTTATGACAATAACATGCATAATAGTTGTTATAATTAGCACTTTAGAATTCGAACGTTCGCATCCATTGTATTTAATAGGGTTCTAATGTTCGTTCGAACTTTCGGTCCGTTCGCGGGTTCTGGTGCGAACCGAACCCGGGGGTGTTCGGCTCATCACTATTCAAGACAAATGTTCTGCCAAATGGCCGAAACACTTACTTTGAGCCATGCCCACATCACTACTGGGTGAAAGAGAAGATAGCCAGCCACGAATGGCAACATGGTATCTCAGGTGACACAAGCCCTTTCTCCTGCCATGATGGTGACTTCCGGTCTACAGTGTTTAATGCAACCAGTGAAGATGACATACTGGCTCCTTCAATGGAAGACAAAGAATTCATCAAGGTTATGGACAATGAGTTCTTTCAAGATGACTCCAATAACTGGGTAGCACCCCTACCCTTTTGTCTCCCAAGAAAGAGATTGCCCAACAACTTACAGCAGGCTATCAGTAGATTCTCCTCCTTAAAGCGAAACTTAAGAAGGAAACCAGAGATGCAAAGGCACTTTGTGGACTTTATGCAAAATGTATTTTCCAAGAGATCATGCAGAGCCTGCTCCCCCACTAAAGGAGGGAGAAGAATGCTGGTACCTGCCATCCTTTGGCGTGTATCACCCACGCAAACCAGACCAAATCAGAGTTGTCTTTGATTCCAGTGCTCAGCACGAAGGTGTTTCTCTTAACAACATGCTCCTTACGGGACCCAACTTGAACAACAGTCTAATAGGAGTCTTGATTCGTTTCAGACAAGAGCCTGTAGCAGTAATGGCCGACATTCAACAGATGTTTCACTGCTTCATCGTCAGAGAAGACAACAGAAACTACCTCAGGTTTCTATGGCACAAGGACAATGACCTCAACAAGGAAGTTATAGATTATCGCATGAAGGTACATGTCTTCGGTAACAGTCCTTCCCCAGCAGTGGCAACTTATGGGCTAAGGAAAACAGCTCAGACTGGAGAAGTTGAATATGGATCTGATGCCCGTCAATTTGTTGAAAGAAACTTCTACGTTGATGACGCACTTAAGTCCTTTCCAACTGCTAAAGAAGCAATTGATCTTCTCACCAGAACAAAGGAGATGCTGTCTGTAGCAAACCTTAGACTGCACAAGATTATATCCAACAGCCAGGAACTTATGAATGCCTTTCACTCTGAGGACTATGCCACTAGTCTAAAAAACCTTGACTTAGGTACAGATGTGCCTCCTGTACAGCGAAGTCTGGGTTTGTTGTGGAACATCAAGCAAGACAAATTCACCTTCCAAGTGTCAACTTGTGACAAACCCTTCATTAAGAGAGGAGTCCTGTCCGTGGTGAATAGCATCTATGACCCACTGGGTTTCCTTTCTCCAGTTACCATTCAAGGTAAGATTTTACTAAGACAGTTGTCTACTGAGAACATAGACTGGGATACTCCCTTGCCTAGTGAGAATCAACACAAGTGGGAAAGGTGGAGATATTCTTTGAAGTCACTAGAAAAACTTCAGATTCCCCGTTGCTATGTTCCAGGTTCCACTTCAACTGCTAACCGGAGAGAGATTCATATTTTCTCTGATGCATCAGTTGAAGCTATTGCTGCAGTAGCCTATTTGAAGACCTCTGAACTGAATGGAGAATCACACTGTAGTTTTGTCCTAGGCAAGGCAAAACTCACACCCAAGCCTGCACATACCATACCAAGACTTGAACTTTGTGCAGCCGTGCTAGCAGTAGAAATTGCCGAGGTCATACGAAGTGAAATGGACACTAGAATTGATTCTTTCACCTTCTATACAGACAGTAAGGTAGTACTTGGTTACATAAACAACCAAACAAAACAATTTTATGTGTACGTCAGCAACAGGGTTGAACGTATCAAGAGATACTCTCTACCAAGTCAATGGCATCACGTTCCCACTGAACTCAACCCAGCTGACTGTGGGACCAGAGCCGTGTCACCTGCCGCTCTTCAGGACAGCTTATGGCTGTCACCTACAAGGTTTCTGTGTGAGGACTCTTACTTACTCCCTATTGACACCACCTATGGGCTAGTAAACCCTGAAGATGATAAGGAAATAAGAACTGTGAACACCTCACTCCACACTTCTGTAAGTACAAAACAGAAGCTGCGGTCGCACCGTTATGAGCATCAATGGAAGCAGGTGCAGCATCTAGCCAATGTGTTCTGGCATCGCTGGAAGAAAAAGTATCTTCACCACCTTCAAGGTCGTAACAAATGGCAAGCATCTAAGCTGAATCTTAAGGTTGGAGACCTCATCCTTCTAAAAGACAAGAAAGTTTGTCGGAATGAGTGGCCTATGGATCTTATTACTAAAGTAATGCCCAGCGACGATAACAAAGTCCGGAAGGTAGAAGTCAAGGTAACCAAGGGAGGATCGACACAAACCTTTAGTCGACCAATTACAGAGTTAGTACTCTTTTTGCCAGGTGAGTGACTTGTGCAAGGACTAGCCATGCTGTTGGCACGGCGGGGAGTACATTGCTGCCATCTACAGGTTCTACTCAGAACTTTGGAATTATTTGAAGACATCATACTGTGACCTTATGTTCTTCATCCTGTTGAACTTACGTTTATTATTTGCTTGTTGCATGTTTTTCATTACAGGTTCCAGGACATTCGTCAGTATTGGACTTTTTGAAAATATATATTTTAGTTTGAGGTTATGAAATCTAAAGATTTCAGACGGGGAGTGTTGTGTTGCACTATGTGATTATTCTTGCTCTGTGTCTTTAAGATCTCTCCCCTTCTTTCTAGCTGAACTCTCTCTCTCACCGTTGTTCTTTATATATCTCCTCCACTTCCTGATTCTGGTCATTACTCCTGTATATCTTCCATGCTAAACATCTTACATGTGGCTTACAACTGCAACGTTTTTCTACCTATGAATATCCATCATTAAACGGAACATTCGAAAGGATTCATCGTCTGTCGTCCTAACTGTGAATTAAACTGCCTGTATCGATGCAAGGGATGAATATCAAACCAGCTTGAGTAAGGCCTACTTAAACCTGGAGATGAACTTTATCGCTTTGTAGTTGAGACAGAACATTTCTATTATTACATTGTAATATAAAATTAAATCATTCAACTCACCATAATCCCGAATCAGCGTGACCCCTGATCGTGTCACTCGCCACTTCGCCTGTAACCAGATGCCATCAGGTGCCTCCTTACATCAGGTGCCCCCAGCAGAGTCCCTTCTTACATCGGTGTATCCTTCAGCGGAGCCCCTCCTTACATCAGTGTCCCCAGCAGCCAGTGGAGCCCTCCTTACTTCACTGTCCCCATCAGTGGAGCCCTCCTCACATCAATGTCCCCAGCAGCGAAGCCGGCCTCCTTACATCTGTGTCCCCGGCAGCAGAGCCCTCCCTTATGCGTCTGTCCCCATCAGCGGCAGCTACACTGAGTTCCCGGATTTCTCATGTGTTCAGTGGAGAGGGGAGGGATCTCCGGGCCGTGCAACCAATTAGCTTCAGTGTACAAGAGAATTGTCTACTTGTACACTGAAAAGAGAAGCTGATTGTCTGTCCCTCCCATCGCCATTGAACACAAAGGGATTAGTCCTCGCGACAGCGGTGGCGGCCATCTTTTTTTAGCCCGCCGGCCATTTTTGCCTAAAACATTCCAGATTTTCCCAGGATAAATGCAAAATCCTGGGAATTTAATCAGGACAAGCTCCGATCGGGACGAGGGTCCCAAAATCGGGATTGTCCTGCGAAAATCAGGACTGTTGGCAAGTATGCATCCAATATGCAATAATAGTGTGAACCAACCTAAGGCTCCGTTTCCACTTGTGCAACTTGTCCTGCAACTTGGGACTGCAAAGTTGCATGACAAGTCGTACCCCATGATTTCCAATGAGTACCGTTCATATCTGTGCGACTTCAAATCGCAGTAGTCCCTGCACTACTTTGGTCTGACTTTGATGCAACTTGAGGTCCATAGACCTCAAGGATACAAAGGCATTGCTTCAAGTTGCATCAAAATCACGGCAAAATCACGCAACTTTCAGGTCACAATAGTGGAAACCTAGGCTTAAGACCCCTTTCACACTGAGGCAGTTTTCAGGCGTTTTAGAAATAGCGCCTGTAAAGCACCTGAAAACTGCCTCCCATTCATTACAATGAGTGCTTCCACACTGGAGCGGTGCGCTTGCGGGATGTTCGGAAAAGTCCTGCAAGCAGCATCTTTGGGGCGGTAAAACGAGTTTCAGTTTACCGCTAACGACCGGCGCATTCAGTGTGAAAAAAGCCTTATGCCCCATACACACGATCATTTTTCATGCCATTTTTTAAACCAACGTTTTTCTTGTCGTTTTTTTTCATGTTTCCTCTCAAGCCTGTCTTGCGTACACACGATCATTAAAAAAAACGCTTGAGCAAAGCGCAGTGACGTACAGCACGTACGACGGCACTATAAAGGGGAAGTTCCGTTCGAATGGCGCCACCCTTCATGTTAGTAAAGTTTGTTGAGCGACGATTCGCGCTTTTCAGCCTCGTGCTTTTCAGTCCGTTACTGTGTGATGAATGTGCTATCTCCATTACGAACGCTAGTTTTACCAGAACGAGCGCTCCCGTCTCATACTTGATTCTGAGCATGCGCGTTTTTTTTCACGTCGTTAAAGCATACACACTATCGTTTTTCACGTCGTTAAAAAAAACTACATGAAAAACGACGTGAAAAAATAGAGCATGTTCGAAATTTTTAATGGCCGTTTTTCACGTTGTTAAAAATGCTCTTGAGCATACACACGATCGGTTTTAATGCCCATTTTTAAAAATGGCATTTTTAACGGCATGAAAAACGATCGTGTGTATGGGGCATAAGGTTTAATTCACCAAGATAAAAAAATAAAATAATGTTTTGCCCAATATTTATCATGTCATACTTATCTGTTTCTAAAAATATACATCGCATCCAGGTTTTCAACTGACCTCCAGAAGGTTTTACTCCCTTCATGACCGGACCATTTTTTGCCATTTAACTTTGTGCTATTTTAACTGGCAATTGCGCAATCATGCAACTCTGTACACAAATTAAATGCATATCTCTATTTTCACACGAATAGAGTTTTTCTTTTGGTGGTATATGCTGACCTCTGGGTTTTTTTTATCATATAAACAAAAGAATACCAAAACATTTGGAAAAAAACCCCACCAAACATCCCCTCCGATATTTTCTACTTTCCGTTATAAAACATATCCAGTAAAATCGAATTTCTTTATAAATTTAGGCCAAAATGTATTCTGCTAAATGCCTTTGGTAAAACCCAAACAGCATTTTTGGGAACACTAGTATGGCTCTGATTGTGATCAAGATACTATACTAATAATGGCCATAATCAGCGACTTTTAGTGTGACTGTGAAAGTGTGACGGACAATCTTGCACTACCTGACACTGGATGGGAGGGACACTAGTGCCCCATACACACCATCCAAAAATCGCTCGACAGATCGTCCATTTTTTTTTTGCATGCTAGTCGTATATCGAACATGAAGAGCTTACTATAGTTGTAAAAATTCTCGTACGACAGAATAAAAAATCGGAAGTGATGTCATATGTGTATTTCTGTTGTATTTTCAGACGACAACTGTACCGATTAACCACTTGCCGACCAGCCGCCGCAGTTTTACTGTGCGCAGGTTGGCTCGGCTGGGCGAAATCCTGTTATATAACATCGCTTCACCCTGTGGCCACTAGGGGCATGCGCGCCCCCTGCTCGCCCCCGGTGCCGATGCGAGTGCCCGGCGGGAGCGATGACCGCCGGGCACCCGCGATCGAGTCGTGACAGAGCGAGAACAGGGAGCTGTGTGTGTAAACACACAGCTCCCGGTTCTTTCAGGGGGAGAAATGACTGATCGTATGTTCATACAAAGTATGAAGGGGAAATAACAGATCTCTGTTCATACAAAGTATGAACAGCGATCTGTCATTTCCCCTAGTGAGTCCCATCCCCTTCAGTTAGAACACACTTTAGGGAACATAATTAACCACTTGATTGCCCCCTAGTGTTAACCCCTTCACTGCCAGTGACATTTTTACAGTAATCAGTGCATTTTTATAGCACTGATTGCTGTAAAAATGCCAATTGTTCCAAAAGTGTCCGATATGTCCGCAATAAAAATTGCAGATCACCGCCATTACTAGTAAAAAAATAAATTATAAAAAAAAATACAATAATTCTATCCCCTATTTTGTAGACGCTATAACTTTTGTGCAAACCAATCAATATGCGCTTATTGCGATTTTTTTTTACAAAAATATGTAGAAGAATACATATCGGCCTAAACTGAGGAAAAAATTTATTTTTTTGAAAATAATTTTGGGATATTTATTATAGCAAAAAGTAAAAGAATTTTGTGTTTTTTTTCTAAATGGTAGCTTTTCTTTAGTTTATAGCGCAAAAACGAAAAACCGCAGAAGTGATCAAATACCACCAAAAGAAAGCTCTATTTGTGGGAAAATAAGGATGCAAATGTTGTTTGGGTAGAGTGTTGCATGACCGCGCAGTTGTCAGTTAAAGCAACGCAGTGCCAAATTGTAAAAAGTGCTCTGGTCAGGAAGGGGGTAAAATCTTCCGGGGCTGAAGCCGTTAAACGAAAATCGTACGATTTGGTTTCGTACGAGAATGATTTTCCTGCTTTTCCAATCGAATAATATTGGATGAACTGTCGTGATTGGCTCTCGAAAGCTCTGTACTAACGATCCGATCATTGTACGGTATTTTTCTTACGATTTTCGGATCGTGTGTACGGGCCATAACTGACTATTACTGATGTCACTATTGACACTTATGGCCGTATACACGATCCGAAAATCAGACAAAAAATACCGCTTTTCGAAGCGATCGTTCGATAATCGGATCGTTAGTACAGAGCTTTTGAGAGCCGATCACGACAGTTCATCAGATATTATCCAATTGGACAACCACAAAAAAAATTCTCGTACGATACCAAATCGTCCGATTTTTGTTTGATCAGTACAGTTGTCTTCCAAAAATACAATAGAAATACATTACAACACGTGACATCACTTCCGATTTTTTATTCTGTCATACGAGAATTTTCGTAACTTTAGAATCCTCTTCATTTTCAATATGCGACTAGCAATGCAAAAAAAATAATTTAAGATCTGTTTTCCGATTGTGTGTACGGACCATAAGGCCCCATGTACACGGGACGCTGCTAAACGCACGTTCAGAGACAGTTGGACACTTTTTTCAACTGCCCCTGAACTCATTCAATGTTATCCTATGTGACCATGTACACAGTCTCGTTTATTGCAGTTTTTATGCAGTTGCGTTTAACAGCGTTTCTTTGAAAGCAAAAAAATGGGTTCAGACGCAGAAGATTTCCACATTTCAGACACCAAACGTGGCTATACGCGGCTAAATGCGGTAACCGCATTTAGACGCGTTTTCTTTTTTAAGAGTTTTTAAAGGTATCCTATTTTTTTGACCTGAAAAGACAAAAATATGATGGAAAACGATGAAAAAAACATAAAAAAATAGTTTAAAATGTTTTAATTACTTGCAATGATTTATAGACCATATATCGCCCTTGATGCAATGCAATACACCACTAGCATTGCTGTTATCCAAATTTGTATTGGAATTTGACCCATATGTTCAGATTTTACCAAGATGACCCCACCATTGAGCTTGACCCCCGACTTGATCAAGCATAGTTTCATGAAACTGAAGTTTTTGCTTTAAATTCCATTTTCCCCTGGTTAAATTTATGTTAATAATATTCCATTTTACTCAAGTTTTCTTGGTAGCTTGGACAATGATCCTACCGACATTCGCTGCACAATCAATGGATGGGTCCAATAGCGATGAACTCTGACTCTGGACCTCGCATGCAATTTTGTACGTCGTTCTAGCCTCATCAAGAGCAACGTCAGGAGCATTTCCTCACATATGCTCATTATGGGATCAATTGCAAAAAAAACGCATAGAAATAGAGGCAAATACAAGTATACAGCTGCTCTCTCTGCTGCTGCTACTCACTCTGGTCAAAATGGTTGAAATAGTTAAAATAACAATGTTTTTGGAGCTTGGGGAGGGTCCTATGAGGTTATCTTATAAGCACTTCTAGACGCAAACGCGGTAAAACGCGGCTAAACGCAGCATGCAAACGTGGCAAAACGGGCGTTTCTGAACGCGGGTTTCAAGCCTTAAAAAAATTTGTCCCGTGTACATGGAGCCTTATGGCGCGTACACATGACCGTTTTTAATGTCATTGAAAAAAACTGCATTTTTCTTGACGTGATTCTTCTCAAGCCTGCCTTGCCTACACACTATCGTGGAAAAAAATGCTCGAGTAAAGCGCGGTGACGTACAACACGTACGACGGCACTATAAAGGGGAAGTTCCATTCGGAGGGCGCCATCCTTCATGTTAGTAAAGTTTGTTGAGCGACGATTCGTGCTTTTCAGCCTCGTGCTTTTCAGTCCGTTACAGCGTGACGAATGTGCTATCTCCATTACGAACGCTAGTTTTACCAGAACGAGCGCTCCCGTCTCATACTTGATTCTGAGCATGCGCATTTTTTTTCACGGCGTTAAAGCCCACACACGGCCGTTTTCCATGACGAGAAAAACGACGATGTAAAAAACGACGTGAAAAATTAGAGCATGTTCCAATTTTTTCATGGCCGTTTTTCACGTCGTGAAAAATGCTCTGAAGCCCACACACGATCATTTTTAATGACCATTTTAAAAAATGTTATTTTTCTTGTCATTAAAAACGGTCGTGTGTACACGGCATTAGGCCTCATGTACACTGCTGCTGGTAAACGGACGTTTAGGAGCAGTTGTGCATTTTTTTCAACTGCTCCTGAACTCTCTTCTAAGTTATCCTATCAGTACATGTACACAGGGTCATTTATAGTCGATTCTAGGCAGTTGAGTTTAGAGGCTTTTTCTGGAACTCCAAAAAATGCGTTCAGAAGCTGTGTTTAGAGGCATTTCAAGCGCCTAACGCGGCTAAATGTGGCTAAACGTAACTCGCGTTTAGCAGCGTTTCGTTTACAGACATTTTTCATTTTAACCCATTTTAACCCAAAATAATAAAAATAAAATTTCAAACGCTTCTAGACGCAAACGCAGCTAAACGCGGCATGTAAACGCGGCTGAACGCCCGGTTTTAGATGCCGGTTTCTAGCTGTCAAGTTAAATCATTCAGGAGAGGTTGAACAACGTCCCGTGTACATCAAGCCGTACCGCGTTTACAAGCTGTTACAGGCATTTTGTGTTTTAAAAAAAATGCTTCTAACCTCAACTGCCTGGAAAGGACCCAGTGTACATGTGCTGATAAGATAACAGAGGAGAGTTCAGAGGCAGATGAAAAAAATGCCCAACTGCTCCTAAACGTCCGTTTACCAGCTGCATAACTCGCGTTTAGCCGCATTTAGTTTATAGGCCTTTTAAATGGAGATACATTTCTGTTAAAAGCATGTTTTGTTATTTTAAAATTCCAAGACTCCAGGCACAGCGATCACTTGCAGTTGTACATTGCGATTAGCAGCTATTACGTGCGTTTACAGGCTGCGTTTAGCTGCAGTGGAACATTCTTGCTATTTCTAAAGTGCTTCCTGTTGTTTTTCTTTACTTGTTGCCGCTGCCATTCGCAGGGTAAATACTACACTGCGATTACCTGTGGTTATGTACAGATAGCTGAAGATACCTGCGATAAATCGTTCCTGGACACAGTCAAATACATTTTTTCTAACCGCACAAAACCCCATGTAACAAAACCGTCGCTAAACGCAGTGTGTAAATGGGGCCATAGGAAAGCATTGTGTGAGTTTAGATGTGGTAGATAACTTCATCTATCCGCAAATAAAAGCGGAATTCTATCCGCCCTTGTGAAAGGGGCCTAACAATGTAAAAAACGCTTCTAAACGCAAACGTGGCTAAACGCGGCATGTAAACGTGGCACAACAGACCAGTATTAGCTCTCAAGTTCCATCGTTCAGGAGAGGTTTTAAAACGTCCCGTGTACATTAGGCCTTATACAGTGATCAGATATAATACGGTACACTGATACTGCACTAGTGACACTAGCTGGGAAGGGGTTAATATTAAAGTGACTGTAAACCCTCACCTTGTAAAACAACCCATTCAGTTTAAAACAGAAATTAAAGGCAAAATATTTATGTATAAATGTAAAACAAAACATTCTGAATGCCCTTTTTTGCCTGTTTTATAAGTGATCACATTCCCTCTGTTCTCAGTTGCATAAGAGCTGGGGGGGGGGGGGGGGAAGCAGCAGCACACTGACTGAGCTTGCCAGTGAATGGCTGGGCAGAGGGGTGTCAGAGATGTCTAATCATTGGAGGAGAGTACACTGAGTTACCAGCATAGCTAACAGTGTCGGCTGGTGGTTTTTTCTTTTGGGGGGGGGGGGACAGACAACCCCCAGTCGGTCAGCCAGCCAGTGGCAGCGGCAACCCCCCCCCCCGGTGGACAGTCGGGACATCAAAGCCCCGCACTTACCCCATCTAAGAAGCAGGCGGATGGGCAGCGTGTCTGGCAGCTTTCTTCCTCCTCCTTTGGAAGGATAACGGCGGCTTCTGCCATGCATCCTCCTCCAATATTATCTCTTTACCTTTCAGCCAATGTGGAAACGCTTCCTGATTGCCGGAGAGGCGATTCAGTGTTATAAAAGCGAATATTCATTTGCTTTTCTAATACACCTGGGTGGGCTCCGAGTGGCGCAATGCTCTGCGCCACGAGTCCACCCTATTTTGAAGCCTATTAGAGCCTCTGTAATTCATGTCCTAAAAGGGGCCAGACGCACGAATAGGGGGTGGCCGTGGATAGATTCATGCTATGCATGAATCTATCTATTAATCATATAGTGAATGGCATGGATAAAGGGGGCGTCACCTGTGCGCCCTTAATGAACGGGCCACCCTGATAGCTAAGGAACTGACCACGGTGTGTTCTCCTGCTAAGTGTGGTAATTTTTAAATAGGAAAACAGAGGGGACTGGCAGGAACACCAGGGATTTCACACAAAGGAAGCAATACAAAGAGGACAGGATACTTTCTCATACAAGTACATGGAACAGCAGGCACATATCAGGAATATGAAGTGTTGGGGTAACAAACGCTTTAAGGGGCAATCAAGGAGTTAACTGTGTCCCTGATGAGTGTAATATGTGTAACGTGAGATGCTTTTACTAACAGATCTGGCTGCTTTTTGTCCTTGAACTCATAGTTGATCTCAGGGAGAAGAAACAGGTAGATCATTGTTTGTACACACAGAACTCTGTGCTGTGATTGGCCACAGCCAATCAGCAGGCCTACAGCCATGATCATTGGCTGTAACCTGCCGACAAATTTGTGCTGTGTCCACAGCACAGGCCAGCAGGGAGTGCACACACTGTGATGGAGTATATAAAATGAATATTTTATTTACATACGTTTTATCTCTATTATCCATTTAAATATAGTTTGAGAAGCTTAGCAGGGGTTAAATGTTTCTTTCCTTGATTTTCTGTTTCTGACAAATCTATTTTCAGCTATCTCAGCAATTCAGGAAGACTAGTGTCCTCTTACTAGAACCATCTGTTAGGAACAGGAATACATTTTCAGGTCATTCTGTACAAATGAAAAGCTCCTTGATTTTAATATTGGGAATCATTGGGTTTTGTGTATATTAAGGGTACACGGTTGAAATATTATAGGTGTGTCTTTTAGTGTTTATGAAATAAGAAAAAAAGTGTTTTCCTTGATTAAGAAATATAGTAGAAATATTCAGCTCTGAATAAAGGAAAAAGAACAGAAGTCCATTACATCACCACATGGCTATCTTCAACTCCTTCCCCCTCCGAGCAAGACTAAAAAGGAGAAAAGAGTATTCCAGGACACTCTGGCAAGGGGAAGAAATTGACTTCACAAGAAGAAGCTCCATATATGAACACAAACTAATTATATGTACATGCCTATGACGTTGCCTGTGTAAGATTTGCCTTTAAAAAGGGCTGACCACCGAGACTAAGGTCTGGAAGTGATAAAGAATTTATGCTGATCATCACAGAGTAGCGTCTTTTCTTTCAAAGCTAGCAAATAGGCCTATTCACTCCAGCATAGATTTGGAACAGCGGCAGAACAAGAAAATAGTTTCTGGGATTGGACCAGAACCAATCCATTACAATTGGCTTCCCAACGTGGACTTTTCGGGCTGTGTGCTGTCGTAGCCGATCCAGATGTGACTACAGGCGACTTGAGACGCGCTTGGCGGAATCGAAGCTAGCGCACCTTCATTAACCACTTCCCGCCCAGTCAATAGCAGATTGACGTCCGGGAAGTGGTTCTGTTATCCACCCTGGATGTCATATGACGTCCTGCGGGATAACAGCCGCCGCGCGCCCGGGGGGGCGCGCATCGCGGCGATCGGTAGAGCGGTGGGTCAGTCTGACCAACCGCTACACTGATCTCGGTAAGAAGCCTCCGTCAGAGGCTTTTTACCACGTGATCAGCCGTGTCGAATCACGGCTGATCACAATGTAAACAGGAAGAGCCGTTGATCGGCTCTTCCTCACTCGCGTCTGACAGACGCGAGTAGAGGAAAGCCGATCGGCGGCTCTCCTGACAGGGGGGTTCGCGCTGATTGTTTATCAGCGCAGCCCCCCCTCGGATACCCACACTGGACCACCAGGGAAGCCCCCCAGGACCACCAGGGAAGCCCCAATCATGTGGATGGCCCCCATGGCCATCCACATGTAGTAAAAATAAATAAATAAAATAAAAACATTAAAAAAAATATGCCAATCAGTGCCCACAAATGGGCACTAACTGGCACTTTCACAATGTGTGGTGGCTAGCATTGCTGGGCACCAGTGCCACCAATGCCACCTACTAGTGTCCATCAGTGCCACCTATCAGTGCCCATCCGTGCCAATCTGTGCCCACCTATCAGTGCCCGTCCATGCCACCTATCAGTGCCACCCATAAGTGCCCATCAGTGCCGCCCATGAGTGCCCATCAGTGCCGCCTATGAGTGCCAATCAGTGCCGCCTATGAGTGCCAATCAGTGCCGCCTATGAGTGCCAATCAGTGCCGCCTATGAGTGCCAATCAATGCCACCTATGAGTGCCCACCAGTGCCGCATACCAGTGCCACATATCAGTGCCCATCAGTGCCGCCTATCAGTGCCCATCATCAGTGCCCATCAGTGCCACCTCATCAGTGCCACCTCATTGGTGCCACCTCATCGGTGCCCATCAGTGTCGCCTTATCAGTGCCCTTCAGTGCCACCTTATCAGTGCCCGTCATTGAAGTAGAAAAGGTACTTGTTTACAAAAAAATTAACAGAAACAAAGAAAAACTTAGTTTTTTAAAAAAAATTCGCTCTTTTTTTATTTGTTGTGCAAAAAATAAAAATCGCAGAGGCGATCAAATACCACCGAAAGAAAGCTCTATTTGTGGGAACAAAATGATAAAAAATTTGTTTGGGTACAGTGTAGCATGACCGCGCAATTGTCATTCAAATTGCGACAGTGCTGAAAGCTCAAAATTGGCTTGGGCAGGAAGCTGTATAAGTGCATGGTATTGAAGTGGTTAAACACGGTAAGTGGAGTCTGTTATATTCCTTACCTGTGTTTTTCCGCCTCGTCACCCTCAATTTCACTTGCAGTCCGTCGGCTGCGCCATGCCACGATAAGACGGGTAATTTCTTGTCCAAAAGTTGTTTTACTAAGAACCCGTTTAAAGTGGAAGTAAACCCCCTATTGTTTTCAGCCAAGGGAGCTGCCATCTTTGCCTCTGTTTAATCTAAAACTGCCATGATGCTGCACATGTGATCAGTTATGACACCAGCCATTGGATGGTTTGACAGTTTGGTTGAGAGTACAACCAATGGGAGTGTTACTTTTCCGGCACTTGTCGGCAATGAAACTGTTTTATGGATGGGTTTACTTCCGCTTTAACTTCTTCTGCCGGCTGTGATTTATGTTATGTTTTGTTCTGTGTTGTCTTGAATGTCCCTATTTTGCTGAATGACTGACTGTATGTGAAGGGGGTGACGCGGTTTCCTTGCTGCCGTGTTTTGTACGGGCTTAGTTCTGAGACGGTGTCGAAAGGACACAGATTCCTGGTTAGACCTGGTACAGGACATGCTGGTTAACCACTTCGCATCTAAGGACGTCCGTGGGACGTCCTTGACTTTCAGCCGGGATATCTGAATAATGCCTGCAGCTACAGGCATCATTCAGATATCGTTTTTTAGAGCCGGCGATTCTCTGTACCGTAATAATGATCATAGCGGCTGTTCCGCCGCTTGATCGTTCTTACAGGCGGCGAGAGGGGACGTCCCCCCCTCCAGCCGCCCTCCGGTGCTTCTACCGACTCACCTGAGCGATCGGTGAGTCGGTGACAGGATCCGCCGGCCCCGGCTTCTAACCATAGAGATTTCCGGCGGACCAGATGGTCGCCGGAGTCTCTATGATCGTTCGGAGGCCGGGCGCGATGTTATGACATCACGCCCGGCCTCTGCATTCAAAAAAACGGCGCCGCTTTGGCTAGGAAGCGGTGATCGTTTATTTTTATTTTTTTTTATTTCAGGCTTCTCAGCCTAGAGGTGAGATGTGGGGTCTTATTGACCCCATATCTCACTGTAAAGAGGACCTGTCATGCTTATTCCTATTACAAGGGATGTTTACATTTTTCTAACTGTCAAAGTAAAAAGTTAAAAGTAAAATTAACAATAAATAATAAAAAAAAAAATGTAAAGCGCCCCTGTCCCCGGTAGCTCGTACGCAGAAGTGAACGCATACGTAAGTCCCACCCACATATGAAAACGGTGTTCAGAACACACATGTGAGGTATCGTAGCGAACGTTAGAGCGAGAGCAATAATTCTAGCCCTAGACCTCCTCTGTAACTCAAAACATGTAACCAGTAAAAAAAATTAAAGCGTTGCCCATGAGGATTTTTAAGAACCGAAGTTTGGCACCATTCCACTAGCGTGTACAATTTTGAAGGGTGACATGTTGGGTATCTATTTACTCGGCGTAACTTCATCTTTCACATTATGCAAAAAAATTGGGCTAACTTTAATGTTTTAATATTTTTTAATTCATGAAACCGTTTTTATTCCAAAAAAAATGCGTTTGAAAAATGATTGCGCAAATACCGTGCGAGATAAAAAGTTTCAATGACCGCCATTGTATTCTCTAGGGTCTTTGCTAAAAAAATATATATAGTGTTTGGGGGTTATATGTAATTTTCTAGCAAAAAATTAGGCTTTTTACATGTAGGAGCGAAGTGTCAGAATTGGCCCGGATGCAAAGTGGTTAAAGAGGGCGTACGGTACTTTTCTAAAGGCACAGATTCCTGCCCGCGTTTTTTTATACGGGTCCGAGAGGGTGTCATAGATTTGTGAAAGGCACAGATTCCTGACCGTTTTTTTATACGGGTCCAAGAGGGTGTCATAGACCTCCATACAGACAGCGGAAATGAAATAGCTCTCATATTCTACACTTGTGTACTTTGTCTATTATCTGTTTTTTCTGTATGTTGTTTCTTTGTCTATTTTATGGCCATTATATACATGTGGAAAAGGTTTTGATTTTAGTTTGGCTAAGTGTTTCAAGCTTAGCCTGTTTGAAAAGCTCATTTTGTGACACAAGCACGAAGCCCAGATTCAAGCGCGCCCCCCCTTCCCCTTCCGCCTCCACCCCCTCAGGCAGTATAGGGGGTTTCATATTTCCCACCTGTGTTTCCTCTCCTGAAGTGCAGACTTGCTATCTTACCCAGTGCAGACATGTAGCAGTAGTAGAGTAATTAATTAATTAATGCCAGAGTGCAAAGAAGTTATTTAATAAGGAAACTAAGTTTAATGCTGCATGTAAATGTTTATGAATATTTGAGCCCTGAACAACAGAAAATGTGTTATTACAAAATGTGGTCATTCAAATCACAAACAAGGGGCAAAACTAAGTTTTAAGAAAAAACTATTGATTAAGATAATGGAAAACAACATGGTATTTAGTGTTTAACAAAAATCCTACAGATTTGGTTGCAGGAAATAATAAGTTAAGGATTGAGCAATTTTTACAAAATATTCCAAATTTAGGATTTGGTTATTAAATTAAAAGTAGTAGATTGTTCTAATTTACTTAAGGCTACCCAGGAAAATATTAAAATATGAAAGTTTTGTTCAATCTAAAAATTATCAAAAATTTTAAAAAATAACTATTGTTAAAAGTTTTTGTAATTGAGTATTTCTGATAAAAGTAAAGACTTTTGTTGAGGGAGGATTTTTTTTTCGGGGAAATGGCCAATCGCAGTTCATGGGCAGGAGCCAATCTGTGAGTTTCACGAGATTGTCCTCTAAACTATGTTTTGTCATTGCTATAATCAGGAATGTCATATAACGTAGTGTACATGATTTTTAGCAGATGTACAAACCAAATATGTTTAAAAAAAATGGTAAAAAAAGGTTAAAAATTATAAAAAACTATAAAATTAGATTGTAACAGAATTGTACAATGCATGGTAGCTAAGTCTGATAGTAACAGATCTTTCTCTGAAAAGTGTGACATGTAAAGGAATGTACTGTCAACAGAGAAATGCAGATCGAGTAACACGGCTTCAAACATGCTATGACAGGTTTTCACTTCTATCGATCAGAACACATGTTTGTGTTAAACCTTCCAGAAACCTGGAAGAGGGTTCATGGATTAGTAAAAAATATATTTTAGAGGGTATTATTACTTACTAAAGTAATTGTTTTGGAAAAAAACACGTGGGTTTTGTACCATTTGTTTAAGGTGTTATTTCAAGGAAAACAGGAGGTGACACACAGCTTTGAGGGAAGCTTTGTTTATAGACAACTGGGTGTAAAAAAAAAAACAAAAAAAAAAACAGTTAGTTGAAGTGAGATAAAAATACTTCATGACTAAAATAATGCAGTGTGATAAAGCCACAGTTGTATAAGTTAATCATGCAAAAGTTACTTTATCAACTTTTAGTGGCACTATGGAATAATAAACTTTCTGTATGTGTGTCTGCACTGAAAGGTGACCTTTAGACTACCATGTGTTTAGCAGTCAGACTGACGGAGCACGTGTGGTTCATTCAATCATACTGTCTGAGAAGCATGATTGGTTATGACAAACATGATCAATTTTCTTTCAGAAATAGAATATTTAGGAAAGCCAAACCTAAAATAATGTTTTTTGCAAAATTAAAGCAGTTATAAGTGAAGTTTTAGTAAAAGAAAAATATAAAAGAAAAATACAATAATCTGGTAAGATTATTACTTTTACAAACTTTAATTTAGTCACAGGATAAAGAGGAGGACGATGACATTTTGTCTTAGTTAGAATCAGTACAGACTGATAATGGAGATAAAATTCAATGTAAAAATAATTGATTCCAACAATAATGTATGAAGTTATTTTTAAATGAAAATATTTATTTTTACATATCCAGGTACTTGACTGATTGAATTGTTTTTACATGTCCATTACTAAAACCATGGCTGAGCGATTTTGAAATCAGGTTTTTTTCTAACTGCAGTATGAACTAACCTGTTTCCAAATATTTAGGGACATACACAATTTTTTTGTTTGTCTTTCAGAAGCTAAATGCCTAATGTTGTATAATGGTTTTGGGGTAATGCCTGTGTACAAAAGAATTCTTCTAAATTTAGACTTTGCCTTGACGTGGGCCTAATGTGATTTTTGGTCTGGACACATGTAAGAAATGTATTCAGGAGATCTGTTTGGTTTAAGAACGATGACATAGTGTCATATTTATAAAGAGTACTTACCTTCCGTGTAGTAACGGAACAACATTTCATAAGGGTTGTGTCATGGATATGCAGTAGTGTTTGTCTGTCAGCTTACCTTCCTTCCCATGTGTTCATCTTAGAGGCCTGAGCCCTTTCACCTGGCTTCCTTTATAATCTCCTCCCAGCCTGACTCCACCCAAGGCCCTATCACAGAACACTATATTAACCTGTGCACTGCAAGCCTGCTTTGCTGATCAACGTGTTTGTTAGGCATTGTGTGTTTGGGTTCCTGCCTGCCGTGTGCTACGTCTGTCTCTCTGTTACGTTATTGGCTTGTCCCCGACTATCCCTGTCTGCTCGTGACCCTTGACCTTCGGCTCGTTCTTTCGTTATCCTTGTCTGCTTGTGGCCCCTGACCTTCAGCTTGTTATTCGGTTCTCTCATATCTTGTGCTGCTGCTTCCCCTCTTTTCCCCTTATCCTACGGGGCGTGAGCTAGGAAACTCCAGGGGCCGCGACCTGGTCCCAGCCTGCAGCATAACATCCTCACCACTAGAGGCCCTGGAGAAGACCTGCTGGGTCTTAGACTCCGCGCCCTGGGGAATCTTGGCTCTAGCTTCCGTTAGGATCCCGGTTGTGCTCCTCTGGTCCCGCTTTCCACAACCACCCAGTTTCCTATCCGCAGAAGCCAGCCATAGGGTTCACTACCACGCGGTGCACTCCTGTCCCCCTACGGTGTGCATCTGTCACCTGGCCACAGGTGACCTTGACAGTTTGATCAGCCATGAACCCGGCTGACATCCCGTTACCCGTGGATGATCCGTTGCAGGGCATAGTTTGCAGACTTGAAACCCAGGAATCGAATCAGACTCAGGTGATGCGATTCCTCCAGGATCTGGCTTCTCGCTTTGAGCAGCTTCAGGCCTCCTTGGGAACCCTGAATCCGCAACCTCAAATACAACCAGCGGCTGCACCTATTGCACCAGTCGCAGCCACACACTCACTACAACTGCCAGCTCCGTCCCGTTTCTCTGGGGACTCCAAGGCTTGCAGGGGGTTCCTTAGCCAATGCACAATTCATTTTGAGCTCCAGCCCCAAAACTTCCTGTCTGATCGGGCTAAGGTAGCCTATATCATTTCCCTCCTCTCTGGTGAAGCTTTAGCCTGGGCAGCCCCTCTGTGGGAACTGAATGATCCAGTGGTTTCTAGCCTGTCTGGCTTCTTGAAACTTTTTCGGAATATCTTCGAAGAACCGGCTCGTGTCTCTTCAGCGGCCAGCGCCCTTTTACGTCTCCGCCAAGAGTCTGCTTCTGTGGGACAGTATGCCCTTCATTTCCGCATACTGTCGGCTGAGTTGAGCTGGAACAATGAGGCCTTAGTCGCAACCTTTTTGCATGGCCTGTCTGATAGAGTGAAGGATGAATTAGCAGGAAGAACCATCCCCACTGATCTGGCCGGCGTTATCTCCTTGTGTAACCAGATCGATATTCGCTTTCAGGAGAGGACCTTAGAAAAGCAACGCCAGCACTCCTTGGTTCTTAGTCAGCCTGAGCTCCCCTCTCTTCGACCCGTAGAGCATCTCCTACCAGCTGAGGAACCCATGCAGCTGGGTCGGACCAGGCTATCCCCCGAGGAACGTGCTAGGCGCAGAACTCTTGGTCTGTGTCTTTACTGTGGGGGCAAAGGTCATTTTCGTGACACTTGCTCTCTTTGTCCAGAAAAATGTTCGGGTCCACTTCATCTGGAAAGTGGAGTATTGGACCCAGAAATATCACCTTCCCCTTCTCGTCTTCTGCTTTCTGTGTTCCTTCATGTTGGTGCTTCTTCTCATTCTGTCTCAGCATATCTGGATTCCGGAGCCGCTGGTAATTTTATGGACTGGGAAATCGCATCGTCCATGAGACTTACTCTTTTGCCCCTCACCACACCATTGGTGGTCTTGGCGATTGATGGTACTGTTCTCCCAGGGGGACCTATCCGCTTCCAGACCCTCCCTGTTAAGATGTCGGTAGGGACACTCCACCAGGAGTGGATATCCTTCCTTATCTTACCCAAGGCCTATAATTTTGGGTCTCCCATGGTTACAGCTCCATTCTCCTCATGTGGACTGGACTACTGGACAGATCCTGGCTTGGGGTCCCTCCTGTTCCTCGTCCTGCCTACCCAAGGTTGCCCCCTGTGAATCTGAGCCGGTCATTCATTCCAGGTTGCATAACCATTTACATTTCTCTGTCCCTAACCACCCTTGGACGCACAGCCAGGCTAGCTTGTCTACAAGTCCTGCAGTCGCTACGTCTTGCGATGCGATTCAGGTAGTCGCTACACCTGACTCAGCTATTCACTCTGCCTCTGTACTAGTTATGCCAGTCCAGCCCATGCCCAGTGAGCCTCCTACTTTTTCTTGTTCGGGACATTCTGCTTGTCCTTCAGCTATTCAGTTTGACTCCAGCGACATGTCACCTTCTAACCAACCTGACTTCAGGGTTCCACTGACATCTGCCCAGTCTGATGGTCCTGTGCAAGATGACCAGTTCCCCTTTAAGGGTCTAGGGGACCCTCCTCAGATTCCTGTTGATCCTCTCATGCCCTTGCTTATTCCTAGAGAGCCTTTGGTCCTCAATAGATCTTCTTGTCATCTCCCTACCTCGTTTTCGGTCTCTGAGGATAATCTTAAGTACGAGGTTAGACAAGTTCTGGATTCTCGGCTCTGCAGAGGCATTCTTCAGTACCTTGTGCATTGGAGAGGTTTTGGTCCTGAGGAGGCGTCTTGGATCGCTGCATCTGATGTCGCTGCACCTCATCTGTTGAGAAGGTTTTATCAGAGATTTCCCTTTAAGCCTGGGCCCAGGCGGGGGAGGGCCCATAAGAGGGAGGGTACTGTCATGGATATGCAGTAGTGTTTGTCTGTCAGCTTACCTTCCTTCCCATGTGTTCATCTTAGAGGCCTGAGCCCTTTCACCTGGCTTCCTTTATAATCTCCTCCCAGCCTGACTCCACCCCAGGCCCCATCACAGAACACTATATTAACCTGTGCACTGCAAGCCTGCTTTGCTGATCAACGTGTTTGTTAGGCATTGTGTGTTTGGGTTCCTGCCTGCCGTGTGCTACGTCTGTCTCTCTGTTACGTTATTGGCTTGTCCCCGACTATCCCTGTCTGCTCGTGACCCTTGACCTTCGGCTCGTTCTTTCGTTATCCTTGTCTGCTTGTGGCCCCTGACCTTCAGCTTGTTATTCGGTTCTCTCATATCTTGTGCTGCTGCTTCCCCTCTTTTCCCCTTATCCTACGGGGCGTGAGCTAGGAAACTCCAGGGGCCGCGACCTGGTCCCAGCCTGCAGCATAACATCCTCACCACTAGAGGCCCTGGAGAAGACCTGCTGGGTCTTAGACTCCGCGCCCTGGGGAATCTTGGCTCTAGCTTCCGTTAGGATCCCGGTTGTGCTCCTCTGGTCCCGCTTTCCACAACCACCCAGTTTCCTATCCGCAGAAGCCAGCCATAGGGTTCACTACCTCGCGGTGCACTCCTGTCCCCCTACGGTGTGCATCTGTCACCTGGCCACAGGTGACCTTGACAGGTTGCTAGGTTTTAAATGTTCTAGGGTCATTTAAATGTTGAACTTTGCTTGGGGTTTGCATAGGAATATATGTCCATATTCATGGTAGCCATAACTGGGCATTTGAGGAATGTGGGAGGTCTGGACCCCAACACCCTGACCCGCCCTGGGCTCTGCCTCTAATGCAGTTATAAGTTGAGGGACCTCGTACTGTAGTCCCTCCCAGTTATCCTTACTCCTTTGTGCCCTGTGTTGAATGCTGATGCCAGCTTTTCATTGCCCTGTGATGCATTCAATACCAGGTTACATTACGAATCGCATTATCGCATACTACCAAGTGATTTCGTAGTGGGTTTTAAAGAACCCGATTCAGATTGGGCTGATAGTGGCCCGACCAGAGTAGTACAGGACCTTATAGCAGTGAGTGAGCTTATCCTTCCACGCTCTCTTCTGTCTGGGGTGCCCCTGTCTGCAAAAGTATTTTCGCTGTCAGTGATTGATTTAGATTACCTGAAGCCATACAGCTCATTTCGCCCCTAGTCATGCTAAGGCCCTACATGTCATAAAGGCGATCAGTACTGTTCCTGCCCTTTTGCCTGTTATGGAAAGCCCTTTTGCCTGTTCATATCTGAGATACAGGGCCCCGCCTTATGGGTGTTGATACAAACTCATGGACTCTGTAACCACGCTATTGGTTGTTATTCACCATGTTGCTAGAGGTGGCCCATCCTGTCTGCCCA
This sequence comes from Rana muscosa, assembly GCA_029206835.1. NCBI lineage: Eukaryota > Metazoa > Chordata > Amphibia > Anura > Ranidae > Rana > Rana muscosa. The sequence goes on along the minus strand of CM055121.1, from coordinate 197,979,103 downwards.
AGCCCTGCTGGATTAAACTTCTGACTTTGTCCTGGCCCTTCCCCTTCTGCTGCTTGCCCCTCACGATATTTCTTTACCTTTCTGTATCAGGTGCAACACAAGTGTTTGTCCTATGGTTGCAATACAGTTTCCTCATGCCTGACGGTGTGACTCTACTTTGATGCCAGAGACTCTACTCTGCTACTCTACTTCCTCTTGTCCAAGGGGGGTATCATGACATGTCTCTGAACAAACAGGAAGAAGAGAATGCAGACCTACCTGCTTTTACCTGAAATGAAGATGAACATGATTGCTTCCCCGATCCCAATGCCTCAACTCACCTTGTAGCAGTACAGGTGGATGATCTTTGGACTGTAGGAATCCGCCTATATCTCCCCAGAGTTTTGTACCCAGCTGTGGTGCAATGGGCCCATGGAGCAACCCATTTCTCAAAAACTTTAATGAACTCACTTATAAAGAAACATTATGTAGCTCCAGGAATGACTAAACAGTACTGTAAGTCCTGCCACACTTGCCTAGCATGCAACCCCGAAAGGCTCAGGGTGGCCAGAGGCTTATCCTGTCGCAGATCAGACGGCGAAAACCACGGCTAAGAAATTGCTTTTGGAGCCAGTTTGCAGATATGGGGTACCTGGGGTGATAGAGAGTGATCAGGGTCCTGTGTTCACTGCTATAGTCACAAAATAAATATGGTTGGCCCTAGGTAACACATTAGCGTTTTATGCATCTTATCACCCTGTTAGGTTGTTACAGTCTGATACTTTGATAGATTATGTGACCGCTCTTGTAAAATAATTAACTAACATCTATGTACGAGTATTTTCTTGCATTACAGATCCTGATCTAGATACCGGTACTTACAGTATACTTCCTGGTGATTGGGTGATGGTTAAGAAGTTCCTCTGAAAGCATTCCCTGGAGCCAAGATATGCAACAAGGCTCCAGTTCCTGAGGGCCGTGCACCACTCGCACCAGAATGAAACTATATATCTTTTTTCTTATAGCAACTGTGCACGCACAGGAGGTGGCTATTAAACAAAAGGATGGTATAATACAATTTTGGTATAATTCATCAGACACACATGTAGCTACCTTCATATTTGATTTCTGTACTATAATCTTTCACCCTACAAATGACTGGCAGTGTAACATTTTCCGGATGCAGATCAACACCGGAAATATATATATATGTGATACACCAGACTGTGGCCACTGGGAATCTGTGGGTTGGAATACAGGGGATGACTGGGGATATAGGCCACAGAGTGCCCTGAACAGGAAAGACAAATATGGAGAGTCATTACTCAGCAGACTGACCCCAATAAAAAAAGGCAAATGGTCAAACTATGATAGGAAACTCACCCTGACCATAAAAAATCCCAGTCCTACGGATGCAGGCACATATGTTATGGGAGTGCGGTATGATGGGGAGAATAGGGGACCAAGTGGACAGTTCCAAGTTAAAGACATGTATAATTCATCTGAATGGGAGGCCCTTCAACCAACAAGTGATCCCCTTAAACCACATGCACAGATGTGCACCCTAGAAGATATGGTGGCCATAGCAGATCCCACATTTGAAGACACGATGGCTGCAGAGACTAGTTTCTCGGATGTCAACCTGTGGCTTGAATGGATGAGGTATAGTGTAGGGAAACATAACAGGCCCAACTGTTATGTGTGTAGTGGAGCTAGACCCCATTTGGGAACAGTACTATTAAACATACCTCCTACTCAAGAGGAGTGCTTTCTGAGCCTGTTTACCAATACTTCCACTGATTCCTCCCAGTGCGAAACATGGAAAAGGGAATATCCCATAATAACTAGGACATCCAAGCCCGGAGAGGGTATTACTATATATCCCGGTAATTACACATGTTATGGGAACTACCAAGGAATAGGGAAGTCCTTAGGGAACTTCTCTATGGGATACTGTGCTTCCTACAGTAGTGTATCCATGGACCTGGTACAGAGTCAGATTCAGTCTTTGGGAGACGTGTATTGGATTTGTGGGGACATGAAGATTAGGACTAGATTGCCAGACAGATGGACAGGGGAATGTGCACTTGCTAAAGTCATAATGCCCCTGCACATCTTTTCGGGAGGTAACTTGGTAGTAAGAAGAGAGCACTCATCTGAACCCAGCAGGAAGCGTAGAGATGCTCCAGCTGGTAGTTTCGACCCTCATGTATATATGTATATATAGATGCCATAGAAGTCGCAAGGGGGGTCCCAGATGAATTTAAAGCAAGAGACCAAGTAGCTGCAGGTTTTGAGTCCCTGATTCCCATAATTACTGTAAATAAGAATGTAGATTGGATTAATTATATCTACTATAATCAACAGAGGGTCGTTAATTATACCAGGGACGCACTCCAAGGTTTAGCTGAACAACTAGAGGCCACTTCACAAATGACTTTTCAAAATCGTATGGCCTTAGACATGATCTTAGCTGAAAAGGGGGGTGTGTGCAAAATGTTGCCTGGGACAAGTACATGTTGTACGTACATTCCGGGCAGTACAGGCCCCAATGGTAAGGTAACCTTGGCCATTAAGAAATTAGAGGATCTCTCGAAAGAGTTAAAAAGAAATTCAGGACTGACCGATCCCTGGGACCAGTATTTTGGGTGGATGAATGGGTGGCAACGCATTTGTACTCGAAAAGGTATAGAAATTTTGATACTGCTTACATTAACTGCACTAGTGGTTTGCTGTATTCTGCCCTGTATGAAAAAGCTGTTAGGAAAGGCAGCCGAAGAGGTGACTCCTACCTTTTTGAATCTAGGTGATATTAGAGATCCAATAAAGGAGGATGAGGCACCGTATGCTCCATTACAGTCCTTACCTGTAACTAATACATACAACATTCTTAAATGATAAGGGAAAGAATAGTACTTGACTGTTCTCCTGACCATTTCGTCGAGTAAAGACACTGGGCAAGCCATGTCCGACCTCTATGCAAAATGTAAAAAAGATCCTGATGTCAGGAGGGCCAGGTAAGGTTATATAATATAGGGACAGAGTTAAATAAAATAGTCATTTCAAGGGGGGACTGTGATGGAGTATATAAAATGAATATTTTATTTACATACGTTTTATCTCTATTATCCATTTAAATATAGTTTGAGAAGCTTAGCAGGGGTTAAATGTTTCTTTCCTTGATTTTCTGTTTCTGACAAATCTATTTTCAGCTATCTCAGCAATTCAGGAAGACTAGTGTCCTCTTACTAGAACCATCTGTTAGGAACAGGAATACATTTTCAGGTCATTCTGTACAAATGAAAAGCTCCTTGATTTTAATATTGGGAATCATTGGGTTTTGTGTATATTAAGGGTACACGGTTGAAATATTATAGGTGTGTCTTTTAGTGTTTATGAAATAAGAAAAAAAGTGTTTTCCTTGATTAAGAAATATAGTAGAAATATTCAGCTCTGAATAAAAGAAAAAGAACAGAAGTCCATTACATCACCACATGGCTATCTTCAACTCCTCCCCCCTCCGAGCAAGACTAAAAAGGAGAAAAGAGTATTCCGGGACACTCTGGCAAGGGGAAGAAATTGACGTCACAAGAAGAAGCTCCATATATGAACACAAACTAATTATATGTACATGCCTATGACGTTGCCTGTGTAAGATTTGCCTTTAAAAAGGGCTGACCACCGAGACTAAGGTCTGGAAGTGATAAAGAATTTATGCTGATCATCACAGAGTAGCGTCTTTTCTTTCAAAGCTAGCAAATAGGCCTATTCACTCCAGCACAGATTTGGAACAGCGGCAGAACAAGAAAATAGTTTCTGGGATTGGACCAGAACCAATCCATTACAACACGTGCGCCCTTAACACTGTAGTTCAGCGTTAACATACGGTTGCGTTGTCTAACCTGCAGCTGCCGCCCATCCGTAGTAAGACCCCTGTCACACTGAGGCGGTTTTCAGGCTTTTTAGCTCTAGAAATAGCGCCTGTAAAGTGCCTGAAAAAGGAAGTTAGGAAAAGTCCTGCAAGCAGCATCTTTGGGGAGGTTTGGGAGTGCTGTATTTAGCAATCTCAAAACGCCCTGCCCATTGATATGAATGGGCTGCGCTTCCAAAGCACCTGAAAAGCGCTTTGGAAGTGCTACAACGCGGGCGTTTTTAACCCCTTCTTTGGGTTTAAAAGCGTCCCACTAGCGGCTGAGAAGCAGTAAAGCACCGTTAAAACCATACCTCCCAACTTTCTGAGATGGGAATGAGGGACACCCATAAGCAACAGTATGCATTATTAGGACGAGCCCCTTGCCACGCCCCCTTACAAGGAGAATTAATAGGCAGAAAATGGTTGGTTAAACCCACAAGTTGCTTTTTTTTTACCAATACTGTTCCTTTATATTGGCTTTTGAAATGTACAAATGCAGCAATTTAGAAATGGGATAAAAGGTTTAACACTGTAAAACACTTTCTTGTGCAGATGCACTGATGGGCTCTGGAAGGACCTAAAGGCTGACAAACATTCACACATTTAGGGCAAAAATTGCTGTACTTTTTCTATTATCATCAGTGAAACCTAGTGACCATAAAACATTTTTGTTTAAAAAATTCCTCAATTAGGAAAATAGAAATGATTGTGGCCCCTAGATGGCGCTGGCAACATAGCAGTCACACTTAATAATGGAAGAATGGCATTTTTGCCCTGATTGTGCGAATGCTTGTCACATCTGAACAACAAATATTCTATACATAGAGTACTTAGTGTATGTGTGTTTAGGTGGGATAAAAAAAAATTAAAAGGTGCATTATTTTATCTGGGCCCTACTACAGGTACAAACAACATATACTGCACAAATATGTGGTATCCACATGCACATGGGGAGTACGGGAGATTATTTTGGTTGTTTTTTTGTTTTTTTTTAGTAGTGAGTCATGGTAATGTCAGAAAATGTACAGCTAAAGTTTAGTACATACTATTTACTTTTTACTATTTCAGTTTTCCTTTGATCATACAACTCATAAGAATCAGGAGATATCCATTACCATTAGGGATGAGCTGAACACCCCCCGGTTCGGTTCGCACCAGAACATGCGAACAGGCAAAAAATTAGTTCGAACACGCAAACACTGTTAAAGTCTATGGGACACGAACATGACAAATCAAAAGTGCTCATTTTAAAAGTTAATATGCAAGTTATTGTCATGAAAAGTGTTTGGGGACCTGGGTTCTGCCCAAGGGGACATGTATCAATGCAAAAAAAGTTTTAAAAACTGCCGTTTTTTTGGGAGCAGTGATTTTAATAATGCTTAAAGTGAAACAATAAAAGTGATATATTCCTTTAAATTTCGTACCTGGGGAGTGTGTATAGTATGCCTGTAAAGTAGCGCATGTTTCCCGTGTTTAGAACTGTTCCTGCACAAAATGTCATTTCTAAAGGAAAAAAAGTAATTTAAAACTACTCGCGGCTATTAATGAATTGTCGGGTCCCGGCAATACAGATAAAAGTCATTGAAAAAAACGGCAGTCCATTACCAGGCCCTTTGGGTCTGTTATGAATATTAAAGGGGTTGCTCCACCGGAAAAAAAAAATTAAAAGCCAGCAGCTACAGCTACAGCAGCTGCTGGCTTTTAATATTTGGACACTTACCTGTCCTGGAGTCCAGCGACGTCCGCAGCAGAGGACGAGCGACCGCTCGTCGCTCTGCTGCTCCCTCCGCCATCCTCGCTGAGGGAACCAGGAAGTGAAGCCCTGCGGCTTCATGCCCGGTTCCCTACGGCGCATGCGCGAGTCGCGCTGCGCCGTTCTGATTGGTGCTCCTGTGTTCTGGGAGCCGAGTGTCTCCCAGAACACCAAGGGAAGTCTGCGGGAAGTGACGTAACTCCCGCAGATTCCCAGAGACAGGACTCCCGGATGTGGGTGAAAATACCTGTCTTAGACAGGTATCTTCACCCCCCTGAAAGGTGTCAATTGTGACACCGGAGGGGGGGAGGGTTCCAAATAGCAAAAGTTGCTATTTAGGGTGGAGCTCCACTTTAAGGGAAACCCCAAATCAAAATAAAAAAAAATGCGTGAGGATTCCCCCCAAATTCCATATCAGGCCCTTCAGGTCTGGTATGGATATTAAGGGAAACCCTGCGCCATTTTTCTTTTAAAAAATGGCGTGGGGTTCCCCCCAAAAATCCATACCAGACCCTTATCTGAGCACACAACCTGGCAGGCCGCAGGAAAAGAGGGACGAGAGAGCGCCCCCCCCTCCTGAACCGTACCAGGCCACATGCCCTCAACATGGGGAGGATGTCCCCATGTTGATAGGGACAAGGCCCTCATCCCCACAACCCTCTCAATGGAGCCAGATCACATATGTCCGGGGGGGCGCAATGCGGTTTTGAAAAGGGTCCTGTGCATATTTGGGTCAGGTTCAGGTGTGAATTCAGGCAAAAATTTGCACCTGAATCGGTGAACAGAAACGCACCAGACTCCGGACTGCAAACCACAGCTGGTCATGTGTGATTCCGGCCTTATAAGCAAATAAAGGCTGAATTATAATTCACCTGGAAACAATAAGTAGTTGCGAAGAGTTATGCTTTCCATACACGGGTCGAATTTCAAAAGAACTTTCTTTCGAAAATCTTATCTAAGAATTTTCGTTCGTATTTCACACCATTAGTGGGCTGCAGCAACAGCCGATTTTCGTGCGGCCATCGAATTTCAATAATCCAACATGTTGGATATTTTTTGAAAAAACTAACAATTTTCTTATCAATGATGGGAGAATCGTGTGAGAAATGTAATCGAAAAAGAAATGCGAATGTGCAAAAAAGTTCTTTCAAAATTCGACCCGTGTATGGCCAGCATTAGGCCCCTTTCACACTATTGAGACTTGTCCCACGATTTGTGATGCCAAAGTAGCATGACAAGTTGTTTCCCATGAATACCAATGACAACCATTCATATTAGTACGACTTCAAGTCGTTGCGACTTCAAAGTAGTCCCTGCCCTACTTTGGTCCGATTTTGATGCCACTTAGACAGGCATTTCCTTAAATTGCGGCAAAATCACAGTAAAATTGTGCGACTTTGAAGTCGCAGTAGTGTGAAAGGGGCCTAAGGGTTTGTTTTATTTTTATTTATTTATTTCAGGTACTTATATAGCGCCGTCAATTTACACAGAACTTTATATATATATATTGTGCATTAACATCAGTATCTGCCCTCAAGGAGCTTACGATCTAAGGCAGGGGTGTCCAAACTTTTTTCAAAGAGGGCCAGATTTGATGAAGTGAACATGCTTGAGGGCCAACCATTTTTCCTGACATTCTTTAAACCATTAAAATTCGGTCTAAGTGTGTTCCTCCGAGCACTGATACACTGCCCAACACAAATGCTCTTGCCTTTGTGGCTGTGTGTGGTGAAGAGATGAGCTTGGGCGTGTTATTTGGATATACCATATTTATCGGCTTATAACACGCACCTTCACTTTAAAAAAGGAAGTCTCAGAAAAAAATCTTAAATTTTAAATAAAGAACTGTGAAGCAAAATAAGGGTCAGTGCCTATCAATGCAGCCTAATCAGTGCCCATCTGCAGCCTCACCATTGCCAGGAATGCAGCATCCCCCTAATTGCCATGAATGCAGCACCCACCCCATTGCCATGAATGCAGCACCCACCCCATTGCCATGAATGCAGCACCCATCCCATTGCCATGAATGCAGCACCCACTCCATTGCCATGAATGCAGCACCCACTCCATTGCCATGAATGCAGCACCCACTCCATTGCCATGAATGCAGCACCCACCGTATTGCCATGAATGCAGCACCCACCGTATTGCCATGAATACAGCACCCACCGTATTGCCATGAATGCAGCACCCACCGTATTGCCATGAATGCAGCACCCACCATATTGCCATGAATAAAACACCCACCGTATTGCCATGAATGTAGCACCCACTGTATTTTCCATGAATGCAGCACCCTCTTCATTGCCATGAATGCAGCACACACCGTATTGCCATGAATGCAGTACCCACCATATTGCCATGAATGCAGCACCCATTGTATTGCCATGAATGCAACACCCATTGTATTGCCATGAATGCAGCACCCATTGTATTGCCATGAATGCAACACCCATTGTATTGCCATGAATGCAACACCCATTGTATTGCCATGAATGCAGCACCCATTGTATTGCCATGAATGCAACACCCATTGTATTGCCATGAATGCAGCACCCATTGTATTGCCATGAATGCAGACTCACCATTATCGTCAGTGCAGCTTGCAGAGGAGACAGGGAGGGGGCGGGATGAGCGCCAACAGACAAACAGGAGAAACTCCTGTTTTCTCGACGGCTTCTTTAATTGAAAGTCCCGCCTCCTGTGATGGACAGAACAGTTGTCCAATGACAGCGCAGGAGACGGGACTTCCTTTTACACAGGATGCCTAAACAGGAAATACTCCTGTATGTACGGTGCTCGTCCCGTCCCCTCCAATGCAGCCAGCATACTATCTTTTGTGGCCACCGGCGCTCGGGGATTCGTTGGGGGCCACAAAAGATATATATGTCAAGATCACCAGACGGGCCGTCTGAAACCGGAACGCAGGCCGCGATTGGCCCGCGGGCCGGACTTGGACATGCCTGATCTAAGGTCCCTAACTCACATTTATATATACACATACTAGGGCAAATTTACCAACCAGCATGTCACAGGGAGAACATGCAAACTCCAGGCAGGTAGTGTTGTGGTTGGGATTTGAACTGGCAAACCTAGTGCTTCTAGGCAGAAGAGCAAACTACTTAGCTACATTTTATCTTCTTGGTAAAGTGGAACTGTAATAAAAAAAAAATTGCGTACAGGCAGTTTTTTAAACGCTTCCAGTTCGGGCCAATTCTGACATTCCTCTCCTAAATGGAAACATCAAATTTTTTTTGCTACAAAACTACTAAGAACCCGCAATTCGAAAATTCGGAATTCGGAATTTCGAAAATTCGGAATTTCGGAAATTCAAAAATTCGGAAATTCGAAAATCCAAATTTTCCGATTTTCGAATTCAGAATTTTCGAATTTCTGATTTTCAAATTTCTGAATTTTCGGACTTTCAAATTTCTGGTGTTCTAATCTCTGATTTTATAATCTTCAATTTTCGAAAATTTTGGAATTTCGAATTTTGGCATTTCCATATTTCTGAAATTTAAATATTCCGAAATTTAGAATTTCCGAATTTCTGAAATTTTGAATTTCCGAAATTTTCTAATTCTGAATGTCTGAAATTCCGAAATTCAGAAAATTCGGAAATTCAAAAATTCGGAAATTCTAAAATTCGGAAATTCTAAAATTCGGAAATTCGGAATTTTCAGAATTAACGAATTTGTTAAAATTCGTTAAAAAACAAATTCGGAGCTAAATGAATTGAACATGCCTAACAGGTACTCTCATTTGCGCAGCCGTGCCATTGTGCCGACGTACATCCAGAAAGTCTGGGGTTGTGTGATTAAAAATAATAATAAATAAAAGAATAAAATGAAATAATAATAATAATAATAATAAAAAAATGGAGTTGCAATTTAAAGTATATGTATAGCTAAAATATATTTTCTTAGATTTGGATAGTTCTATTCTTCACAACTGAAACATTGAAAAAAAAAAAAAAAAGTAAAAATAAGTTTGGGCTATAGATACACTTTAATGTATCTATAATGTATCAAAATATTGCCACCCCTAAGCTGTATATACATTAAAAATATTCTTGTCACGTGCCAGCATCTATTGCACATTGCCCTGTAAGGTCAAAAAAAGTTAAACAGTAGTAAGGAAAAGCACATGGCAGGTCATTGACAGAAATGCAAAGTTCAGGTGCCTCTGGAATGCCATATTCCACAATAGTACATTTAGTTTACATAGTACAGGAATGGATGCTGAATCACAGAACAAAATCCTAAAGTGGCTGAGAGAATTCAAAACATTTTTTAATGCTGTTTTTACAAAATCTATAACAGATATGCAAAGGAGAACAGCATTATACAGTATAAATAACTACACTATATTCATAACTCCCAACTGTCCCTGATTTCGAGGGACTGTCTCTAAATTGGAACAAAGTCCCTCTGTCCCTCCTTATTTGTCCCTCATTTTGGTCTGATCTATATAAAATGCACTTTTTGTCTTTCAAAAAGTGTTTCCCAGTGCTAAACCTTTCATCTGATTTCTAAACTGCTGCATTTGAAAGTTTCCAGTATAAAAGAAACAGTAGTGGTAAAAAAAATGCACTTGTGGGTTTAACTAATCATTTTTTTTGTATAATTCTCCTTTAAAGGGGTGTGGCAGGGGGTGTGTTCTATGACCACATACTTTTGCTAATAGGTGTCCCTCGTTCCCATCTCAAAAAGTTGTGAGATATGCTATATTGTCAAAAGTATTGGGGCACCTGCCTTTACACACACATGAACTTTAATGGCATCTCAGTCTTATTGAGTTTGCCCACCCTTTACAGCTTCAATTCTTCTGGGAAGGCTGTCCACAAGGTTTAGGAGTGTGTCTATGGGAATGTTTGACCATTCTTCCAGAGGTGCATTTGTGAGGTCAGGCACTGATATTGGATGAGAAGGCCTGGCTCACAGTCTCCACTCTAATTTATCCCAAAGGTGTTCTATCAGGTTGAGGTCAGGACTCTGTGCAGGCCAGTCAAGTCCCCCCACCCCAAACTCACTCATCCATGTCTTTATGGACCTTGCTTTGTGCACTGGTGGGCAGTCATGTTAGAACAGGAAGGGGCCATCCCCAAATTATTTCCACAAAGTTGGGAGCATGAAATTATCCAAAATGTCTTGGTATGCCGATGCCTTAAGAGTTCCCCTCACTATAACTAAGGTGTCAAGCCCAACCCCTGAAAAACAACCCCACACCATAATTGCCCATCCACCAAGTGATTTGGTGCCTGACCTCACAAATGCGCTTCTGGAAGAATGGTCAAACATTCCCATAGACACACTCCTAAACCTTGTGGCAGCCTTCCCAGAAGAGTTGAAGCTGTTATAGCTGCAAAGAGTGGGCCAACTCAATATTTGAACTCTGCGGACTTAAGCCTCGTACACACGACCGGTTTTCTCGACAAGAAACCTGTTGGGAGAGCTTTCTTGCCGAGAAAACCGTTCGTGTGTATCGTTTCTTGACGAGAAAACTGCCGGGAATCTCAACGAAAAAAATAGAGAACCTGCTCTCTATTTTCTCGTCAGGATTCTCGTTTTTCTCGTCGGGATTCTCGTCGGCCTGTTTCCCGGCGAGAAAACCGGTCGTGTGTATGCTTTTCCGAGTCTTAAAAAAACGCGCATGCTCAGAATCAAGTATGAGACGGGAGCGCTCCTTCTGATAAAACTAGTGCTCGTAATGGAGATAGCACATTCGTCACGCTGTAACGAACTGAAAGCACGAAGACTGAAAAGCGCGAATCGTCTCTCCCCAAACTTTTACTAACACGCGGTAACACAAGATCAGCAAAAGCAGCCCATGGGGTGGCGCCATTGGAATCGATCTTCCCCTTTATACTGCCGTCGTACGTGTTGTACGTGACCGCGCTTTACAACAACGAGATTTGGAATTGACAGTGTGTATGCAAGGAAAGCTTGACAAGAATCTCGTCGAGAAAAACTACGTTTTTTTTTAAGACAAGAGTCTCGGTCGTGTGTACAAGGCTTAAGACTGGGAAGCTATTAAAGTTCATGTGCATGTAAAGGCAGGCGTCCCAATACTTTTGACATTATAGTGTATGTCAATGATTGGTAATCCGTTATAAATTGTAATAGGCTGAAATGTACATAGAGCAGTAAATTTGTTTATTATATGAATTGCTTCCTGCTTTGCAATGCTATATCATGGTGGCACTTTAAGACGCAATTCAACTTAAACTATAAAACATTTTTAGCGGGTGGAGTTTTACGTCTTTCCCTTCCTGCTAACTGTAGCCAAGTGCTGGACTACAGATTTTTTTTTTGTGTTGCGTGTTCGCTGGATTTGACGTGGGTAATTGTTAGACAGGGTCAATTTGTTTATTTTTTGGCAGGCTAGCTGGTAAGATTTTTGTCTGTCTGTGCTAAACTACAGAAACATGGAGAAGGAAACATTGGGGAGATTTACTAAAATTGGCGCACACAGAATACAGTTTTAGTGAATCTCCCAAATTGTCCTTTTTACAGTCCGTTTTACTTTCCCTTTCTACTGCTATGCTGGATGTTATGTTGCACTATCCTCTCCAGTCAGCAGAGGGAGAACTATAGCCTGGCAAGCCTATAGACTTCTGTGCAGAAAGCCGAAGATCATGGGAATAGTAGTCTGAAACGTCAATCACAGAATAGGATTTATGGACCCTTACAATACTGTTCCCATAGTATATTCAGGAGGAAGGGGAGAAGAGGAACAGCTTTTACCAGACTGCACTGGAAATCTCTTCTTCTCTGCAGCACAGAAGCCAAGATGTGCACATCAGTCCTGGTGCACACGGATCATCCACGGGGAGAGTGACCAGAGCCAGAGACTGAGACCTGGGGGCAGAGACACCCGGATCAGCATAGCACAGATCTAAGCAATCACATCTTCACTGCTACCACAGGGAGAATGAAATATCCTCTCACATTTTACTTCCCACCACTAATCACCGGAGGCATTCTGTGGAGATACTGTGGGGCCCCTTTTACAGCGAGAGTTCACTGATGCACCCCAGGGACTGCTGAGAGGGCTCAATGCCCATTGTTCACACTGCAAGTAGGGACAGAGTTACTGGAGGTAGGACATTAAGTATACACCTATACTGCACCTATATGCACCTTTATTGCTTCTTACCGCACTTATACTACATGCTGGTTTACTAAAGCTGTTGTTAAGTGCACAAACACATCTTAATGGGCCCCAATGATAGCCAGCAAAATAACAACATAAAGGACTGCCCCTCCCATAAAACCATCCAGCAAATCCCCTTTCTTCGCTTTTCCCCTTTCCTTAGCTTCTATTTACAATGCCTAATCAGTCGGTTTAGGTCTAGCATAGCCACAAATAGTGCACACTGGCAGCATAGTCACAGCAATTAGTTAGATCAGGCTTCATTGCTGCTCACTGTTTCACTTCAGGTGGTGCTGCTATTATTTATGCTGACCTAGGTGTCAGCACTGGGCCGCAGGAGGAGATACGTGAGGCTATGCACCCAATCTATCAGTTAATGAATGGAGACCTTAGTACCATAGGGGAGGTGGAGGATCAGATACTCAGGATCTGGAATTGTAACACAAGTGCTATTAGACCCATTTAAAGGTTGGGTCTAAAAGTCTGTTGAGTTCGTAGGCATAAAGGGGAAGGAGTGGAAGTAATCACTATTTGGCAGAGCACTTTAACTTGCATGGAGTGTGCACATCGATGGTGGCACATTAAATTAGAGTTATTGATTTATCTACAGTTTATGGACATTTAAAGTTTTGGAAAAGCAAGTTATAGCGTTTAATTGGCGGCTGGTGTTTTTTTTGGGGGGGTGCGGCAAACAAGCCCCCCTACACCGGCACTTACCCCATCGGTTTCAGGCGGGTGGGCTCCTACGGAACGGCGTATCGGTTGCAGCGGCCGGGTTATAAGCTCCTATGGGCGGCAGGCAGCGACCCCTGTGCCCTCTCTGCATCATGGTGGCTTCCGCCGTGCGGCTCCTCCCTCCCCCTCCTAGGCGTCCAATAGGATCACCTGTCCTTTCAGCAAATCGGGTGACCGGTGTCAAAACCCACTTCCTGATTGGCCGGGAGGAGGATCAGTGTTACAACAGTAAATATTGATTCGCTGTTGTACCACACCTGGGTGGGTTCGGAGCGCACTCTCTGCGACCCGAGCCCACCCTATTTTGAAGAATATTAGAGCCTCTGGCTCTAATTGGTGCTTCAAAAAAACAGCCCCTCCTTATTGGAATCCATGCACCGGTGTCCTGAAAGGGGCCAGACGCATGCATAGGGGAGGCGCCCGTGCGCCCTTAATGGACGGGCCACCCCTGCATATAAGATAGCTATTTTACCTGCCAAAGGATATGTATTTCTATCCATTTAGTCCTGAGATGTACACAGCTCTGCACATAGCACAGCCTAATAAAAAAACAAAAAAGGTGGGGCTTTAAATCAAGGGTGGTATTTCCAAACATTCGCCTGTTTGGTGTTGTCACTAAGGTGTCCTTTTATGAAACTGCGGTAAAATACCGCTATTTAGTTCTCAGGCATTCTCAGAGGAGATCGCTCTCCTCTGAATGCCTGTGTATGAAGCTCTGTAGCTCGCTTCTCATGTTTAGTTGAGAAGCGAGCTACAAACGCCGGGAACTCCTGAGAATGGCTCCTCTCACTGTAATCTCGCGCGATGTAGCGGGATTACAGTATGAGGAAATGTAAAATACAAAAGTTGATCACGAACCAGGACACATTATACACGACATATTAATAAAATAATAAAGTTACATTCCCCCTACACAATATACATTAACCTAATTATTAAAAAACATTGTTTTTTTATCAATATTTAAAGATCATACATGTGCTTATTTAAATGTGAATGGTGTATAGTAAATGAATGGAATCCACATATGTAATGCACCATTCATATAAATGAAAAATACATTTATAATTATTATAATATTTTTTTTATAAAGTATACAAATATACTTTTAGGGTTTACAATTTTTTTACTAATAAATTAAAAATTATATAAAAATACTTTAATAATAGCATTTTAATGCAGGTAGAATATATATATATATATATATATATAAAGAAAAGTTAAAGAGGAAGTAAAGCCATTTTTTTTAAAACCCTGCAAAAGCATAGCATACTAGCTCATTATGAATGACTTACCTGAGATCGAAGCCCCCGCAGCAGTCCTCGGTCACCTCCGCCCCCGCCGCCATCTTGCCTCGATGTCCCGTCACTGCCGTCAGTGTATCGCCGCTCTGATGCTGTGATTGGCCGGAGCAGCGATAACGTCACACGCATGCGTGCTCGGGCCTGCAAGAACCCATTCAGAAAACCGTCAATGAAGCCGGCCCGCTAGTGCGCATGCGTGTGACGTCATCGGCGCATCGGTTTGTAGTAAATATCTCCTAGCATGAGAGACTGAGAGCGATAACACCAAATTTAACACACCTGATCCCCATTCACACCTGAGACCTTGTAACACTAACAAGTCACATGACACCGGGGAGGGAAAATGCCTAATTGTGCCCAATTTGGACATTTTTACTTAGGGGTGTACTCACTTTTGTTGCCAGCGGTTTTGACATTAAAGCGGAGGTTCACACAAAAAGTGAACCTCTGCTTTTTGGAACCCACCCCCCCTCCGGTGTCACATTTGGCACCTTTCAGGGGGGAGGGGGTGCAGATACCTGTCTAATACAGGTATTTGCATCCATTTCCGGGTTCTGACTCCCGCGGGACGCATTGCTGTGCATATCACTTGCAATGTTTGTCCAATATTAATTTAAATCATATTGCATTTGCATCAAAATGATACAGGACCCTTTATGTGGCCCGCACTGAAACGGATCGCATGGGTGTTCACACCCATGCGATCCGATTGCTGCACCATTTCATAGTTCACACTGCGATCTGTGAAATGATCTGGGGGTGTCATTAACTTTACATTGACAGCCGCAGCAGTGCGCAGATGTCAATGCAGGTGCGATGTGGAAACCGCACAGGGATCACGCTGGTTCCCGCATCGCACAAGTGTGAACCCAGCCAGAGACGTGAACATGTAAATAAAAAAAAAATATATAATATATCTATCTATAGATATATATATCTATATGTATATAGATATATATGTATATATGTAGCGGGGTGTTCCCCTTTAATGCAGAGAGACAAGAAGTTCCAGGTGAGAGGTGAGTCGGGAGGAAGTAAAGAGACATTATGGAAGTGAAAGCAGAGGAGAGAGAGACTACATCTCCCAGTACATCTTGCAGCACCCAGGGTGCATTGCTCCAGAACAGAGACTGCTGGGGCAGACTTTATAAAGGGGATGCGGAGTTTTGGTCGGCCTCTTTGGACCCCCCTCTCCTAGCAAGAGGATGTCTGTGCTGAACTGCTGTGTGCACAAGGCCTGAAGCCCGGGCCGTGTGCTCCTTTCCAAAGAGCCCTCTGCCAGCCTAGCAGAGCCTTAGAGACATCTAATTCTCCTTGCTGCAGTACACCAGAAGGATTGAAGACTTGGATGTCGGTGGATTCCTGTTCCTAGACGAATCGATGGAGGAAAGGGACTTGGACTTGTCCAGGTGGTGAGAGCTGTTTAAAGACAGATACTTTATCTTTACTATTCGTTGGGATTACAAAGTTGTTCTTCAAGTGCACCACCGAGAGATTGCTAGCAAATATTGTTTCACTGAACTTCCATTTAGATCAGTCAGGCCTGACTGCATAGGTAGACATTGCTGGGTGTTAGTCTACCCATGAGGGGAAGTAGCTGTAAAAGGGCAGCGCTAGAGTTGCATAGCAATACTTAATTATTCTGATTACTCTGTTTATCTTTATTACTGTTTATTGCAGGGATCTGCAACTTGTTATACTGTTGTTTATTACTTGCCCATTAGCCTCAGTAAAATATCTGGGTAAAGTACATTTGGTGTCAGTTCCGCTTACTTTAATAGGAGTTTTAAAGTATATTCTGT
This sequence comes from Rana muscosa, assembly GCA_029206835.1. Lineage (NCBI taxonomy): Eukaryota > Metazoa > Chordata > Amphibia > Anura > Ranidae > Rana > Rana muscosa. Next base: position 197,962,462 of record CM055121.1, on the reverse strand, counting down.
GTATGTTTGTTATAGGACTGCGTCACCAACAGTTGCGGTCACGCGGTCCTATCCCTCTATCACCAGCTGTGCCACGGGAGGTTAGAGCCGATTGCCAGGGGTTGACAGCAGTGCACTACAGGGCCCAAATCAATATCAGCGGCTCTCTTAACTGGGGGTAGCGCTACACGTGGGGGCTCGAGTCCGGGATAGATCTCCCAAATGGAGGGGATACCCCAGATGCAACGCTGAATCCGGAAGCTACTGAATTCATACCCTTCAGTCCCTCAGCTGATTACTGGGAAGATGTTCCTGACACTTGCGCAGAGGAGGACTCTAGAGATTCCATACGTCAGTTGACTTCTGAATCAGAGGTTCCAGAACCAGCAATGTTACCTGAACTTACTCCTGAAGAAGAGCCTGTGGTGCCAGAGTCAGAAGCACCAAGAGAGCAGAGGGCTCGCAGAGTCATCAGGCCTCCCAAGAAACTAACTTACCCCCAAATGGGGACGAGCTCAGAGGACTCTGTTGTAACGGCTAGGAGAAGTGTTGAACAACCTGATCCTTCCACCGTCCATTTGGTGGAGGGCAACCCCAGCTCACTCTCTGGCACAGTTAGGCAGGCCACTCATGGTAGTGTGACCTGTGGGCAAGAGAGTTCCATCCCAAAGTTTTGGTGGGAATTCCCTATGCCAACATCATGCTCGACATTGTCCAAAATGGTAAACAGTATTTGTTGAAGTTTATCTTTGGGGACCAAAGAGTTCAAGTGGGGGGAGTGTGTAGCGGGGTGTTCCCCTTTAATGCAGAGAGACAAGAAGTTCCAGGTGAGAGGTGAGTCGGGAGGAAGTAAAGAGACATTATGGAAGTGAAAGCAGAGGAGAGAGAGACTACATCTCCCAGTACATCTTGCAGCACCCAGGGTGCATTGCTCCAGAACAGAGACTGCTGGGGCAGACTTTATAAAGGGGAGGCGGAGTTTTGGTCGGCCTCTTTGGACCCCCCTCTCCTAGCAAGAGGATGTCTGTGCTGAACTGCTGTGTGCACAAGGCCTGAAGCCCGGGCCGTGTGCTCCTTTCCAAAGAGCCCTCTGCCAGCCTAGCAGAGCCTTAGAGACATCTAATTCTCCTTGCTGCAGTACACCAGAAGGATTGAAGACTTGGATGTCGGTGGATTCCTGTTCCTAGACGAATCGATGGAGGAAAGGGACTTGGACTTGTCCAGGTGGTGAGAGCTGTTTAAAGACAGATACTTTATCTTTACTATTCGTTGGGATTACAAAGTTGTTCTTCAAGTGCACCACCGAGAGATTGCTAGCAAATATTGTTTCACTGAACTTCCATTTAGATCAGTCAGGCCTGACTGCATAGGTAGACATTGCTGGGTGTTAGTCTACCCATGAGGGGAAGTAGCTGTAAAAGGGCAGCGCTAGAGTTGCATAGCAATACTTAATTATTCTGATTACTCTGTTTATCTTTATTACTGTTTATTGCAGGGATCTGCAACTTGTTTGTTATACTGTTGTTTATTACTTGCCCATTAGCCTCAGTAAAATATCTAGGTAAAGTACATTTGGTGTCAGTTCCGCTTACTTTAATAGGAGTTTTAAAGTATATTCTGTGTATGTTTGTTATAGGACTGCGTCACCAACAGTTGCGGTCACGCGGTCCTATCCCTCTATCACCAGCTGTGCCACGGGAGGTTAGAGCCGATTGCCAGGGGTTGACAGCAGTGCACTACAGGGCCCAAATCAATATCAGCGGCTCTCTTAACTGGGGGTAGCGCTACATATATATATAGATATATCTATCTATATATATATATATATATATCTATATATATATATATATATATAGATAGATATATATATAGATATATTGTACAGGACACCAAGGTTGGGTCCTGGAAGGGTGCTATAGCACCAATATTTGGGTTATGGTCCCTTTAATGAGTAGTAATGGTGCTCAGGAGGTCGCCCAGAATTGGTGAGGAGTTCCGGGCAAAATAAATAGCCCAGAGAGGACTGGTTCGCAGTCCTTTTTGTATTAATAGAGAGATATTTGGGGCCCGGAATTTCGGAGGCTCTAAAGTGACATTCGGGTGGGATAGAGCCTCCACTCCTGACCACTGAGAGTCAGCACACAGGGGGTTAAGGGCTTCCAGGAAAACAGCTCATATAACAGGAAGTAGTGCTAGAGGTGTGAGAGAGGAGTATGAGGATTGCACCTGAGATGAGCTGTGTGTCTGCTAGGAGCTGGTAAAGTTCAGCAAGAGCCCTGGAAGTTCCCCTACAAACTGTATGTGCCTTTTTCTTTGATTTATACTTGTGCTGAAGACAAGCCGGACTTTGTTTTGATATTTTTCTGTGTGCTGAATCAAGCTTGTTTCTTTTGGTTTGTTCATGAATAAAAGCCTTTCTGCTCAAAGTACAACGGTTTATGCACTTAGTCCCGTGGAGCTATAACCCCCAAAGTTTACAATATATATAGATATATCTATATATATTGTGAGGGGGTTAGCTCGGCAGCGGGTGTGTGTGATCCCCTGGATGGGCTCCCCACACAAAAACAGGCCCAGCAGACGGAGGTTGTGGTTTTCAAGATCAAAAAGGTGCGGTTTATTTCTCTATTTACAGTGACAAAAAACACAGCAAAGCAAAAAGAAACATAAACAAAATAAACCCTGGTCAGCTTGACCTCTGACTAAACATGCAGGTTTCCTAACTAACAACTGGGATCAGCCTGGTGCTGTCCTAGTCCCTAAGTCCCTGGTTTAGTAAATGTCCAAACAAATAGCCACACAGGCTTTGTCTCACCGCACAGGGGTTCACTCTCCCTAGACAGTCCACACAGGTCTGGTTCCAGGCATGAGCAAACACCTAATGAAGCTGGGAGTTTTTATAGAGGCCTTAAACGAGCTGACAAGCTTCAGCTGGTCTCATCAACTCCCTGCCTGCACGACGCCCAGCACTCTCCCTAGAGGTATGAATCATCCATGAGCCCACTAGCCTCAGCTGGGCTTCATCAACTCTCTCCCTAGTTGTATAAGTCGGCATAAAGCCTGAATCTGGGAGAAATATACCTACCCCCCTGGATGCAACCAGGTGACTTTACCTTCCTGCTGTCACATACCCCCCCCTCTTGTTTTAACCTTGGGGTTGGAACACCAGCAATCAGGCATTCATGTACTCGAGACAAAGCATCCACATTCCCCATTTGAACGCCAGGGCGATGCTTTACTGTGAAGTTGAATTCCTGTAGGGCCAGGAACCACCTATTTACTCTTCTATTTGTCTCCTTGTTTTGAGCCATCCACTTTAACGGAGCGTGATCCGTAACCATGTCAAAGTGCCTACCTAGCAGATAGTACCGAAGGGAATCTAGAGCCCACTTCACCGCTAAACACTCCTTTTCAACCGTGTCGTAATTTACCTCATGGGACTTCAACTTCCTGCTGAGGTAAATGACTGGGTGCTCTTCCCCGTTCCAGACCTGGGACAATACTGCTCCTAACCCCACATCTGACGCATCACTTTGTACGACAAAGTCTTTAGAGAAGTCGGGTGAGTACAACACTGGCTGGCTACATAAGGCTTGTTTCAAGAATTGGAACGCTGCCTCAGCCTCGGGGGTCCATTTAATCATGACCGACCCTTTCCCTTTCGTCAGGTTGGTTAGGGGCACAGCCTTAGAAGCAAAGTGGGGAATGAAGCGCCGATAATAACCCGCGATTCCCAGAAAGGCTCGTACCTGCTTCTTGCTGTTGGGACGTGGCCAACTCTGAATGGCCTCGACTTTGTTGAGTTGGGGTTTTATTACTCCCCTGCCAATGGTGTACCCAAGATATTTGGCCTCCTCCTGCCCAATGGTACACTTCTTGGGGTTAGCCGTAAACCCCGCTTCCCGGATAGAGTCTAGGACTGCTTGCACTTTTGGCAGATGTGAGGCCCAATCTGTGCTATGGACAATTACGTCATCCAGGTAAGCCGCAGCATACTTCCGATGGGGCCTCAGTATCTGGTCCATTTTCCGCTGGAATGTGGCCGGCGCATTCTGTAACCCGAACGGCATTCTCTTATATTGGAACGCCCCGTCTGGGGTTACAAATGCGGTTTTCTCTTTGGCCGACTTGGCCAGGGGAATTTGCCAATACCCTTTTGTGAGGTCAAGAGTCGTCATGTATTGGGCTGTTCCCAGCCGGTCGATCAACTCATCTATACGTGGCATGGGGTAGGTGTCAAATTTTGTAACTTTGTTCAACTGACGAAAATCGTTACAAAATCGCCAGCTCCCATCCGGTTTAGGCACCAACACAATGGGACTAGACCAATCACTTTGGGACTCCTCTATCACCCCTAAGTTCAGCATTTTCTGTACTTCCTCCCGTATTGCCTCCCGTCGGGCCTCTGGGATCCGATAGGGTTTTAACTTCACCCTTTCACCGGGCGGGGTAATAATATCATGCTCTACCCCAGATGTTTGTCCCGGCAGCTCAGAGAACACCTCCTTGTTGCGAAGCACAAAGTCCTTAACCTCCTGTTGTTGGGGTTGTGACAAGGTGGCTGCTATTCCAACCTCCGGAATCACGCAACCAGTTTGAGCTGGTGACCAAGTTTCTGCGACTAGGGACTCTCTATCCCTCCAGGCTTTCAACAGATTAACGTGATAGATCTGTTCGGGCTTTCGCCTTCCTGGTTGTCTGACCTTGTAATTCACTTCGCTCACTTTTTCCATTATCTCGTAGGGGCCTTGCCATTTGGCAAGGAATTTACTTTCAACCGTAGGGACAAGTACCAATATCCTATCCCCCGGGTGAAAAGGTACGGGTCTTGGCTCCACAGTTGTACACTCTCTGCTGTGCCAACTGCGCTTGGGCCAAATGTTCCTTCACGATGGGCATTACCTGTGCAATTAGATCTTGCATCAGGGCGACATGCTCAATCACACTCCTGTGGGGAGAACTCTCACTTTCCCAAGTTTCCTTGGCAATATCCAACAGCCCTCTTGGGTGTCTCCCATACAGTAACTCAAAGGGGGAGAATCCCGTAGAGGATTGGGGCACCTCCCTAATAGCAAACATCAAATAAGGAAGTAGACAGTCCCAATCCTTTCCATCTCTATCCACCACTTTCTTCAACATTTGTTTTAGGGTTTTGTTGAATCTTTCAACCAGCCCATCGGTTTGGGGGTGATACACAGACGTACGCAATTGCGTCACTTTGAACAATTTACACATCTCTTTCATAACCCGGGACATAAAGGGTGTACCTTGGTCCGTAAGCAGTTCTTTACAAATACCCACCCGGCTAAAAACAAGAGATAGCTCTTTGGCTATGGTTTTGGCCGAGGTATTTCGGAGAGGGATCGCTTCTGGATAACGGGTGGCATAGTCCATTATAACTAATATGTACTGGTGCCCCCTAGCGGACTTGATTATAGGACCTACCAAATCCATTGCGATCCTCTCAAACGGGACCTCAATGATGGGTAGAGGGACCAGCGGGCTACGGAAATGTGGCATCGGGGCCGACCTCTGACACACAGGGCAGGAGGAACAATAATTTTCTATGTCCTTCATCACCCCAGGCCAATAGAATCTCTGTAATACCCTCTCTCGGGTTTTCTCTGTCCCCAGATGACCTCCAAGAATGTGCCCAGGGGCCAACTCCAACACCAACTTCCTGTAAGGTTTGGGCACCACAAGCTGCTCAACGGTTTCTTCTGCCCTTTTTGCCACCCGATACAGTAGGTCCTTCTCTACGCTGAAGTATGGGTAAGTGCAGGTATTATCTGGGTTCACTAACTCGCCATCTATTTCCACTACGTTTTCCCGTGCCTTTATTAGGGCGGGGTCTTTTAACTGTTCTGTGGCAAAATTTTCCCTGTGAACCTCAAGATCAGAAAACTCCACAGACGGTAGGTTTTCGTCTGAGGAGGTGGGCTCCTCTCCAGTTTCTTGAGTCTCGCCTGCCAATACTGACAAGGGAAATTCTGGAGAGTCCTCACCACTCTCAGAGGAGTTCTGGCTATCACCTTCCTGGTACATAGGGGCACCAGTGGGGGGCTCAGGATCATCCCACAGTTCCCAGAACTTCGGAAAATCCCTTCCCACAATGGCATCATGCGGTAATTGAGATACTAACCCCACTGGATGAGAGAGGGTACCTTTGGGGGTCTTGAAACACACTGTAGTCACTGGATACTCTCGGGTGTCCCCATGCACACAAATAACAGCTACCTTGCTATTCCCAGAGACCTCTGTTTTAACTAATTCAGCCTTTATCAGGGTCACAAGGCTACCTGAATCCAGTAATACCACAACATTTCTACCATTAATACACATTTTGCATAAATGTTTCTCAGTTCCCCGAATGGCAGTGCATGCGACTGTCGCACACAGCGACTGACGTCTGTCCGTCAGAAAGTCACATTGCATGGGTTCCTCCACAACCGGGCAATTTGCTGCAATATGTCCCGCTTGCCGGCAGCGGTAGCAAACAATCCATTTGGCTGCCTCTTGAGCCCCTGACTTCCCAGGCTGTTCTCGCCAAACTTTGGGTAGAGCTCCCACCCTCTCACTCTCTCCACCCTCACCCCTTGGAATCCTCTTATCCGCCCCTGGGGATGGTCTGGTCTTAGGGTAGAAAGTCCGAGAGTCTCTGGAAGAGGCCGTCAGGTTCTCTGTAGCCAAGTATTTCTCTACATGATCCACAAGACCACCGGCCGTCTCTGGGTCTCCATGGCTTACCCACTTTTGGATGGCAGTAGGAAGAGCTCTCAAAAACCGATCCATTACAACACGTTCCACAATCTCTGATGCAGACAAAGTCTCTGGCTGTAGCCACTTCCTGCTCAGGTGAATGAGATCATACATTTGAGACCTGGGGGGGTTTTCCAAGCTGGAAAGTCCAGTTATGCACACGCTGAGCCCGGACAGCCAGGGTGACACCCAGCCTTGCCAATATTTCAGCTTTTAGCATCACATAGTCTTTTGCTTGGTCAGGCTCTAGGTCATAGTAAGCCTTCTGCGATTCACCAGTTAACAGAGGAGCCACCAGTCCAGCCCACTGCTCCTCAGGCCACTTTTCTCTTTCAGCAGTCCTTTCAAATGTGGTCAAAAATACCTCTGGATCATCCTCTCCAGTCATTTTTGTCAATAAACGACTCACCCCAAAGGACGCGGTATTAGTGGGACGGCTTTCCTCACTGGTCTGCGGACGTTGCTGCATTACTGCTTCCATTTGTTGTAGTCTCTGCTCTTGCTTCTGTAACAGGTCTATGAAGCGGGCCTCAGATTGCTGCTGGGCTGCAAGGCTCTGTTGATGAGCTTGCTGCTGGGCTGCGAAGCTCTGTTGTTGAGCTGCAAGGCTCTTTTGCAAACCTGCATTTGTCTGCTGTTGATTGGCATTTGCTAGAGCCAGCTGTTTCAGTATCTCCTCCATGCTGGCTTAAAAAAAAAACTGCCTGCATTCTCCACCAACTGTGAGGGGGTTAGCTCGGCAGCGGGTGTGTGTGATCCCCTGGATGGGCTCCCCACACAAAAACAGGCCCAGCAGACGGAGGTTGTGGTTTTCAAGATCAAAAAGGTGCGGTTTATTTCTCTATTTACAGTGACAAAAAACACAGCAAAGCAAAAAGAAACATAAACAAAATAAACCCTGGTCAGCTTGACCTCTGACTAAACATGCAGGTTTCCTAACTAACAACTGGGATCAGCCTGGTGCTGTCCTAGTCCCTAAGTCCCTGGTTTAGTAAATGTCCAAACAAATAGCCACACAGGCTTTGTCTCACCGCACAGGGGTTCACTCTCCCTAGACAGTCCACACAGGTCTGGTTCCAGGCATGAGCAAACACCTAATGAAGCTGGGAGTTTTTATAGAGGCCTTAAACGAGCTGACAAGCTTCAGCTGGTCTCATCAACTCCCTGCCTGCACGACGCCCAGCACTCTCCCTAGAGGTATGAATCATCCATGAGCCCACTAGCCTCAGCTGGGCTTCATCAACTCTCTCCCTAGTTGTATAAGTCGGCATAAAGCCTGAATCTGGGAGAAATATACCTACCCCCCTGGATGCAACCAGGTGACTTTACCTTCCTGCTGTCACAATATATATATATATATATATATATATATATAGATATAGATATATATATATATCTATATATATATATATATATATTTGTAGCGGGGTCTTCAGATTTAGTGGGATACACCTGGGGGTAGTGTGACCCAGGTGTGTAATTATGTCAGGGTTTAGACCCCTTTTTGTTATTCGTGGAGGATTGGGGGATGTAATATTCTCCTTTGCCTGTGGGTGGCAGAGTACCTACAGGCTTCAGGTAGAATCATCACCACAGTGCTACCCTTTTTGTCCCTTCCTGGAGATGGTACGGCTGGGGCGGGGAACCCGCCGTGGTGTTGAAGGAGGAGATAAAAGGGGGAGACGCCCTCGCCACGAGGTCTTCGGGGATCATCTCGTCACGCACCCAGGCACCTTCGGCCTGGGTGCGGGCGGTTCAAGGTTCCGGCCTAGGCGCCCTAGGCCTGGCCGGAATGAAGCTGGGATTCCATCCCAGGCACCTTCAGCCTGGGATGAGGTACTATTGAGGAGGCCTGGGACCCAGTGACTCCGACTGGGTCCCGCAAGGGTGAAGTGATTCCAGGGTGCTCCTTGCGAGGGGACCCGCATCTGAGGTGAGGAGGCTGGGGGGGGTCACCCGTCCGAAGATTCCGGTGCAGCGTCAACCCGGTTACGTATGGGCCTCCGGTAACTCTCTTGGAGGACATCTGATAGGGGCTGCAACGCAGCGGAGGTATCCGAATTAAGACTCCTGCAACCCTTGGTCATAGCACAGGGGGTGTAGGGACCCAGATCAGTATAGTACCTCGACCTGCTCATCCCACCGTATCCTGCCATCGCATTGCCTGTATGTGGAGATACGAAATAAAACCAACAGTTGGACTGTGATCGGTGTATGGACTCTGTTAATGGGAGCAAAGGGTAGTTTGGTGGTTTTCTGCACAACAGACTCGGTACATGCCCAAGACACACCGGCCCGAGGAAACATCAGATATCGGCCTTCACCTCACCCACAATTATGGGGAGGACATGGGCCGTAGCGCACCTCACTCTGTCGCGTGACATACCCCTAGCTAAAGAGGACGGGGTGAGGGGGTCGCTACACGTGGGGGCTCGTCCGGGATGCGTGTGTGTCTCAACGATGGAACTGAGAACGTCTGTGTTTGAACTTTGCTGCCCGGAGGAGTTCCGAGCAGGTCGGCCATGTGATTGGCTAAAGTGCATCCCTGCTCGGAGTTGTGGACATGACCCTAAGTCGGGAAAGGCCCACCCGGAGGAGCGTAAAAAGGGAGAGGTCCAGCCGTGTGAAGTACTACATGTGGGGACTGTTAATGCACTGCGCCACGAGGCACCCCGTGACTGCGCGATTTGTGGGCGGAGGCTGGCGGAAGCCCGCGAAAACGTGCACGTCGTGGGAGGAGTCTGGCCACGTGTGGAGATACACGTGGAGACTCCGGCGCGTGGTCAGCGCGTGATGGAGCAGCAAGTGGTCGGAATGAATTCAAGCTCTCCGTGGATGCCGGTGTCCTACCCTATGAAGATGACTGCATTTGCTGCTCCCCTGACTGACACGGGGATAAGGCTCAGGCCCCGAGGACAGTTGGCTCTGTATTCATGCAGAGACACGGAGGCCCTCGGTGTGATCTGTCCCGGATGCTCGGGACTGGTGGTCCAACTAAAGCCGTTCGGGCGATGTGAAGCGTGCAAAGAGTTTCTTTTTGAGGTCGAATCATCCACAGTAAGGCCCCGGGCCCTTCGCCTCAACTGCATCACAGGAACCGCCACTCCGGAGGGAGAGATCCAGGCCTTTGCGGAGGTCCCCGTACACGCTGACCAGGGCGACGTGACTGCCCAACCAGAGACGGAAAGAGAGAAATCCGAGGGCTCTGCTTCGGTCACCACAGATTCCCTGCTGCCACCTCCGAAGAGGAAAGTCGGCCTGGTACAGGCATCCTATGGTCGTGGTCGAGCTTCACCCCGCCGCTTGCCTGGCCTAGATGGCGCCGGTAGAGAAGAGAGTCCCGGACATCCCAGTTCTTCAGAAGGTCCAGGTGAGCTAGGGGCTGGGACTGTGGTGTTGGTTGGAGGTGTCGGGAGTCCACAGTCGGTGGAGCCCGCAAGGGAGGGTAGCCTTCCGTCTACTAGAGACTACCTTCCCGCCGAGATGTATGACACCTCCGACCTAGAGTCGTTGTCAGACTGTGGTGATGACGGAGAAATAGACGAACTGTTTCACCGGAAGGGCTGGGACAGACGTCCACTACCTGTGCTGTGTAAACCGCAGGATTCCCCCATGTCCATAGAAGACAGTACGCTCCGGGCGCAGGCCCCGGAGTTCCTGAGGAAATCTAGTCCTCCGACCGACCTTCCACTTTCAACCACATCACCCGCTCCGATAGTGGGGACGCAGCGTGCTTCGTTGCGGGCACCAAAGGCAAAGCAACTCGAGATGGTGAAGGTACCTCGGCACCCGGAGGCCATCGTACAGCCAGGAGAAGGCGAGCGAGATGTGATGCCACCTCTAGCCAGATTGCAGAGACTTTTCTCTCAAAGAGTCGCCCGTGAATATGGGTGGGAGTACCCCTACTTGCCTCGGGACTTATTGTATGAAGTCGAAGTTTTGCGACAAAGGTGGTACGACGAGTTTGTATGTGAAAAGCTCAAAGTGCCTCATGCCCGGCGATACCTGTCGTGTTCGCCGCCTGTATCTAAAAAGTTTAGAGACTGTAGAGCTGATTGGAGACTGGGGCGCCATATTCATGCCGATAAGGTGCTCATCTGCAGGAAAGAAGGAGAGGATGTCGAATATTCAGTGGAAGTGTTTGACAGGCACCTGAAGCCCCTATTTTTGCCGGATCCAAGGTTTTACTTGTAGGAGAAGTGAGCTCCTATTTTGTTTGCTGTTGAACTTTCTGGAAGGAACATTCCCAGACGCTCAGAACTGCGCCCTACTTTGTTTTGATTTGGGCTTTTCTTTCACTCACTGGAGACTTGGGAGCTGTTGTTTTTCTCCCTCTTCTTCATGTGCCAAAGGCAGAGACTCTGGGGGTAAAAGTTAGCGTAGAAAAGCAGGAAGAGGGAGGATCTCGGCAAGTGTCATGACCGCGGCGCTGTCAACAGGTGGCAGTGTTGTGCAACGACTGTTTGAAAATTTTACACTTGCATCACTTTGCTTATTGGAGTGAGTGGGTCTCTTGGCTGACAGACCTATTCATTCCAAGTTAACACAGATTGTTAGGATGTTGTTTTTGTTCCCCTTCTGCAGGAGATTCATCGGTCAAGACTACTGAGTATGGGGTGGTTCTTAGACAGTGATGGGAGGGATTGTACATGTGTACAGAATAGATGTTTTATGCAAAAGTTTATCGTTTTATATTTTTCCTTTCCCTTTTGAGCAGGTCTTGGCACACTTAGTATTCACAGATTTGGGGACAGCCTCAGGGGCTTGCTCCATGTCATCCCTCCTTGGGAGACATGGGTGTGCACCTGACGCTGGGGACCAGCGTCAAATCACAAGGGGGAGTGTGTAGCGGGGTCTTCAGATTTAGTGGGATACACCTGGGGGTAGTGTGACCCAGGTGTGTAATTATGTCAGGGTTTAGACCCCTTTTTGTTATTCGTGGAGGATTGGGGGATGTAATATTCTCCTTTGCCTGTGGGTGGCAGAGTACCTACAGGCTTCAGGTAGAATCATCACCACAGTGCTACCCTTTTTGTCCCTTCCTGGAGATGGTACGGCTGGGGCGGGGAACCCGCCGTGGTGTTGAAGGAGGAGATAAAAGGGGGGGACGCCCTTGCCACGAGGTCTTCAGGGATCATCTCGTCACGCACCCAGGCACCTTCGGCCTGGGTGCGGGCGGTTCAAGGTTCCGGCCTAGGTGCCCTAGGCCTGGCCGGAATGAAGCTGGGATTCCATCCCAGGCACCTTCAGCCTGGGATGAGGTACTATTGAGGAGGCCTGGGACCCAGTGACTCCGACTGGGTCCCGCAAGGGTGAAGTGATTCCAGGGTGCTCCTTGCGACGGGACCCGCATCTGAGGTGAGGAGGCTGGGGGGGGGGGTCACCCGTCCGAAGATTCCGGTGCAGCGTCAACCCGGTTACGGATGGGCCTCCGGTAACTCTCTTGGAGGACATCTTCCCCTGATAGGGGCTGCAACGCAGCGGAGGTATCCGAATTAAGACTCCTGCAACCCTTGGTCATAGCACAGGGGGTGTAGGGACCCAGATCAGTATAGTGCCTCGACCTGCTCATCCCACCGTATCCTGCCATCGCATTGCCTGTATGTGGAGATACGAAATAAAACCAACAGTTGGACTGTGATCGGTGTATGGACTCTGTTAATGGGAGCAAAGGGTAGTTTGATGGTTTTCTGCACAACAGACTCGGTACATGCCCAAGACACACCGGCCCGAGGAAACATCAGATATCGGCCTTCACCTCACCCACAATTATGGGGAGGACATGGGCCGTAGCGCACCTCACTCTGTCGCGTGACATACCCCTAGCTAAAGAGGACGGGGTGAGGGGGTCGCTACATATTTATATATAGATATATATATAACTGTATGTGTATATATGTGTGTGTGTGTGTGTGTATATATATATATATATATATATATATATATATATATATATATATATTATACGCACACACACACATACACATTGAAATAAACACACACACACACACACACACACATATATATATATATATATATATATATATATATATATATATGCTATATATATATATACATATATATACAGTATAGATTGCTAACCTGCTCAGTTTGGGGTGTGTAATTGTAGGGAAGATGTATGGCTGCTAGTAAATGAAAGAAGGAAGTCAAAAGACTTCCTTCTTCCTCCAGAATACTCAGCCAGATTCGCACTTCTCTCTCTGATTCTCAACCTCTGAGATGGTGAATCAAAAAGTGAGAATTCTGTAAGAGATCACCAGTGAGGTGCCGAGATCTCACCTTCATACACTGGCCGTTTCTGTGACAGTCAGTTACAGATTCTCACTGTGCTGAGATAATCAGTGGAGAACATGTTCTCCGCTGATTACCTCAGTTTCATACACTGCTAATGACCTGAGATCAGCGGTGAGACTCGGGATCTCCTCTGATCTCCGTTTCATAAAAGGACACCTAAAGTAAGGTGACCAGATTTTTTAAATGAAATCCGGGGACATATTTATTTATTTTTTACTAGTAATGGCGGCAATCAGCGACTCTCTGCCTGTCGCCGCCCGACTCAGCCTGTCAAGTCTTACTCTCCGGGCCCCGGCTACTACTGGATGGGGAGAGGAGGAAGATCATTCCGCCAGGGAAGGCAAGGAGATAAGCAGGCAGGCGGCTGGCCGGGACTTGAGCCAGGGCAGAAGAACATGCGAGCGGAGCTGAATGAGCATGCACCCAAAACTGAAGAAATATTCCCTCCGCTCCGACCAGCACATGATCATCAGAAAGGGGCACAGATAATGGAAAAAAAAACCCCACCCCCCTAAGCTAGTGGGAGCAGCGGTGTGTAATTCAGATTTTTTTTTTTAATTCTGCACTGTCTGTCTTTGAAATTGCCCCAGCTCAAATCCAATCTGGGGACAAAACTGGGGACAGACTTGGTCCGGGGACAGTAACCTCAATCCGGGGACTGTCCCCTGAAACCGGGGATGTCTGGTCACCCTAACCTAAAGCCTAACTATGCATACAGAAAAAAATGGTCCCTGTATCAAGTGACAGGGAAGAAAAGAGGCTATAGCTATGACAAAGAATATGACATATTGGGTACAAAAATTAAATACAATGTATTAGTATCAAAATTCTAATTAAAAGAGTTTATATTGAGGGTTCAGGCTCCCCCGACCGGGAAATACAAAAAAACACTTTAAAATGGCATGTCTTGCATGTAACAAAAACAAGGACAACATTAAACAAAAATACACAAACCTCCTGACGCCAAGTGTTCAAACACACAGGGTACTACCATGGCTAAAAGCCTTATAAGGCCCCTTTCACACTGGGGCGGGCAGGAGCGGTGGCGGTATAGCAGCGCGATTTTCAGCGCTGCTATACCGTCATTCTTACCGCGGTATGCGGTCGCTGGGGGGTGAATTTAACCCCCGCTAGCGGCCGAAAAAGGGTTAATACCGCCCGCAAACCGCGGCTATTGCCGCGGTTTGTGGGCGGTATTACCGCGCTGTCCCATTGATTTTAATGGGAGACCGCGGTAAAGGAGCGGTGAACACACCGCTCCTTTACCGCTGTAAAGAAGCGGCTAGCAGGACTTTTGGAGCGGTCCTGCTAGCGCACCGCTTCAGTGTGAAAGCCTTCGGGCTTTCACATTGAAGGCTAAAGGGCATGATTTTTTCATGCGGTATAATAGCGCTAATATTAGCGCTAAACCGCATGAAAAACGCCCCAGTGTGAAAGGGGCCTAAAGATTAGCAACGAGATCTGCTAAAGGTAGTGCCCCTGTGTGTGAACCCCTTGGAAGCTCGAGCTAGAGGGAAGGGGCACAAACAAACTAAAGAATTCTAACTAAAGAAAACATCAAATGCAGCCACTGATCCATCAATTGCAGCCACTGTGCCCATCAAATGCAGCCAGTGTTCCCATAAAGGGGCGCCACTGTGCCCGTCAAATGCAGCCACTGTGCCATCAAATGCCGCCATTGTGCGCATCAAATGCCGGCACTGTGCTCATCAAATGCTGCCACTGTGCCCATCAAATGCAGCCACTGTGACCCCCCCGCCCGCCCGCTAACTGCCCGGCACTTACCTCATCTTGGTGGGGGATCAGGCAGCGGGTGACGGCGGCGAGCTGTGGGATGGTGGGTTGAGCAGCGGGTCAGGCGGCGGCTCCTGTGTCCTCCATTTGTCTCGTCTTCCTTCCTGGCTCCTGCTAGGCGTCCAGTCGGAGCGCCTGTGCCTTCAGCCAATCAGGTGACACGTATTAAACACGCGCCTCCTGGTTGGCTAAGAGGCGGTTCAATGTTAGAAATACGAATATTTATTCACTTTTCTAACACACCTGGGTGGACTCTGAGCGCAATGCGTTGCGCTCCGAGTTCACCTTTTTGAAGCCTATTAGAGCCTATGGCTCTAATCAGGTGCTTCAAAAAAACACCCCCGCTGCTGTAATTCAGGCGCCCGGCATCCTAAAAGGGGCTGGATGCCTGAATAGGGGGTGGCTACAGCGGACATGGAGAGATTCATGCAATGTATGAATCTATCCATTTTACATAGAGGGGGTAGTGTGACATAGGGGGCACCCCTAATGGACAGGTTGCCACTGGTGGCGTCACTAGCTACATTGGGTGCATCTCTCTTAATGAGGATCTCCTATTAAGTACTTGATGGATTGTACAATATGGGTTTTCACTGGAGATTCCTGCAGTCCCGTATGAACATGGAGGAAGAAGTACGCCACTAATAACATGAGCAGTGAAAAGTTCCGGGATACTTAAGGAAGGTATCTATGGTAGACAGATGTTAATTGGGCAGAGGGCCCTGTGATCCAGATCCGCCAATACTGGATCTCAGGTATTCAAATGGATCATCCGTTACTGGCAGTGTTGGGGATATATAGAATGGGGGCCACAGATTGATATGGGATTTTGCAAAAACTCACACCTGACCCGGTG
This sequence comes from Rana muscosa, assembly GCA_029206835.1. Taxonomy (NCBI): domain Eukaryota; kingdom Metazoa; phylum Chordata; class Amphibia; order Anura; family Ranidae; genus Rana; species Rana muscosa. Next base: position 197,946,759 of record CM055121.1, on the reverse strand, counting down.
ATTGTGGCCACTTGGCAATCCTTACAGCCATGCAGTACATGTGAACATTGGTCGTCCCATAGATACCTTCCTTAAAGTGGATGTAAAACCAATTCATGAAATTTGAGCTGGTCACATATATCTGCAGTATTTTGTTATCTCTCTTCAAAGAGCTAAGTTCCATAGCTCTCTCCTGAACCGTTCCTCTGTTATCAGCCTGATAACTCCTGACAAATTTTCTGACACATCAGATAAAAGCAGCCTGACATTTCTGTCGGGGGAGGTTGCTAATATAGATTAGCAGGGAGCAGGCCCTATTACAAAACACCTCTGAGAGTCCCTGCCTATGAGGAGAGGGGGTGTGTGCCTTCCCTCCAATCAGCAATGTTAGCTATCTTGGCTGTATGCCCAGACATCACACTCTGTGTTAACCAGGAAGAGAAAATTTCCTAATACGATCTGAACTTTCTAAACAGTATATAAATGTGAAGACAGCAGATATACACGTAAAACCTATGTAGGGAGATTTGGTTCATCCCTGTGTATCATCTGAGGTTGTTCACTTCACTGGGTGTATGGAGGGTTTACATCCACTTTAAGTATCCAGGAACTTTCCACTGCTCATGTTATCAGCGGCGTACTTCTTCCTCCATGTTCATACAGGACTGCAGGAATCTCCAGTGAAAACTCATATTTTTCAGGGACTATTACAAGCTCATCAAGTACTTAATAGGAGACCCTCATTAAGAGAGATGCACCCAATGTAGCTAGTGACATAGCCCAGCCTGGCAGCACCGAAGACCTATTTATTTCTTCTGTAGATCAGTAACACTTGCAGAACTTGTCTCACCCCTATCCCTTAATTGAAAAACATATGGACCCGTCTGTCACTCTTCTCTCTCCTCCTATTAGCGTTTTCTTTGCTTTCACTGAAGCATAACTGATTGGCTCTTTGTGCTGCTTCTCCCTCTCCCAGTCCAAGCTCTATTGTATCAAAACTGCAAGAGGCTGATAAGTCAAGTTCAAGTACTTACGGTACACTGTTTGCATAAAGAAAAATACACATGTAATGATGTATTTATGAATACACAGCTGCATTTGTGTCTTTCATATCTGCCTGGAGTTCAGTTCTAAGTATACAGTTTAAAGATGGAATTAAAAATTGCAGAATGATTAGCAACAAAGTAGCAACATTTTAAAGAACAGAAAACACTTTGAAAATACAGAATACAAAAATGTTTTACGTACCTACTGTATATTGTTATAGGGCAGAGTTTATAGTGTTTTGTTTTAGTGCACTAAATTCACTTTGGTATAGGGAGGGAAAAAAAGCCAGTTCAAGCATTTCATATGCAGAAATCCCCCCCCCCCCCCAATTTAATTTCGTTAGATCTCACAAGTTCAATTTTTATCATTGCTTTTCCTAAACATTTCATAAGAATCCATCACAAAAAACAATAATTAGGGGAAGGTCATGTGGTCCTGTCACAGAGTGACCTGCTGACTTTGCTGGTGAAAGATTCACACATTTAGCTGATATTTAAATTGGAAATTTTAAAACAACAAATCTATTCATTACTACGTGGGAAATTTGCTGCATGAAAATTTGGAAAACGTGTTATAATCAGGAAAAGGCTTAGCTGAATTTATAAAACACATCCTCCTGGGAAAACTGTACCTTATATAACATTTTACAAAACACATTGGTAATGTGTTACTATGTATACTAATTAGAAAGATGCTTTGGGCTATGTAGAGTGTGACATAAGATGTACGTAGAATGTGGGATTAAAGCAGTGTTCTGCCCACGGCTGCAAAAATTAAAAGCCAGCAGCTACACATACTGCAGCTGCTGGCTTTTAATAAATGAAGACTTACCTGTCCTGGAGTCCAGCGATGTCGGCACCGCAGCTGATGTTTCAATCAGCTGTCGGGTGCATGCCATCACCATTGCGGGTAAGGGAACCCGGCAGTGTAGCCTTACGGCTTCGCGCCAGTAACCCTACTGCGCATGCGTGAGACTCCGCTCCTCTCTCCTACTGGCCCAGCAGCAGGGGGAGGAGGAAAGAGCCGAGTGGTGACGTTCATGGTGCCGCGGCCTGGACTCCCGGAAGTGCACACAGGATACCTGTTAAAGACTGGTATCTGCTCCCCCCGCCCCCGAAACGTGCCAAATGTGGCACCTGAGGGGGGAGGAGACAAATCAGTGGAATTTCCACTTTTGGGTGGAACTCCGCTTTAAAGTCAATATAGCATGATGAATCTAAGAAAAATGCAGCACATAGGATTAAAGTTCAATGTAGGATTTGAGACTGAAGTCCAATGTGGAATGTGGGACCGAAGTCCAATGTGGAATGTGGGACCGAAGTCCAATGTGGAATGTGGGACCGAAGTCCAATGTGGAATGTGGGACCGAAGTCCAATGTGGAATGTGAGACCGAAGTCCAATGTAGAATGTGGGACCGAAGTCCAATGTAGAATGTGGGACCGAAGTCCAATGTAGAATGTGGGACCGAAGTCCAATGTAGAATGTGGGACCGAAGTCCAATGTAGAATGTGGGACCGAAGTCCAATGTAGAATGTGGGACCGAAGTCCAATGTAGAATGTGGGACCGAAGTCCAATGTAGAATGTGGGACCGAAGTCCAATGTAGAATGTGAGACCGAAGTCCAATGTAGAATGTGAGACCGAAGTCCAATGTAGAATGTGGGACCGAAGTCCAATGTAGAATGTGGGACCGAAGTCCAATGTAGAATGTGGGACCGAAGTCCAATGTAGAATGTGGGACCGAAGTCCAATGTAGAATGTGGGACCGAAGTCCAATGTAGAATGTGGGACCGAAGTCCAATGTAGAATGTGGGACCGAAGTCCAATGTAGAATGTGGGACCTAATGTACCATGAGGAACTCAAGGTCAATGTAGAACGTGGGACCAAAGTCTAATGTAGAACGTGGGACCTAATATCAATGTACCATGAGGAACCTAAGGTCAATGTAGAACGTGGGACCAAAGTCTAATGTAGAATGTGGGACCTAATGTCAATGTACCATGAGGAACCTAAGGTCAACGTAGAATGAGGGAACAAAGTCCAATGTAGAATGAGGGAACAAAGTCCAATGTAGAATGAGGGAACAAAGTCCAATGTAGAATGAGGGACCTAATGTCAATGTACCATGAGGAATCTAAGCTTAATGTAGAATGTGGGACCAAAGCCCAATGTATAATGTGGGAACGAAGTCCAAATTAGAATGCAGGACCTAATGTCAATGTATAATGTGGAAACAAAGACAAAATGAGAATGCAGGACCTAATGTCAATGTACCATGAGGAACTTAAGAACTTAAGGTCAATGTAGACTGGGGGACCAAAGTCCAATGTAGAATGCGAGTCAAAAGTCCAATGTAGAATGTGGGACCAAAGTCCAATATAAAATGCAGGACATAAAGTCAATATACAGAAAAAATAGACCCTGTATCAAGAGACAGGGAAGGAAAGAGGCTATATTGGGTACAAAAAGTTAGATACATTTTATTAGTATCAAAAAACAACTTCCAGTTAAAAGAATTTTAACAGGGGTTCAAACTCCCCCGACAGGGAAATTACACAAAGCCACTTGGACATTGCATGTCTAGCATGCTTACATATAACAAAAACAACACAGGCATAAAACAAAAATACAAAAATTTTACATTGGGACCTCTTCCGCTTCTCGGATGAATTCCTCCAATATACCTAATTAAGATCCTTTATCAGATCTTTTTGCTGCCTGACTGATGCTGCTGGTGCCTTCTCCTGGGAGGCAACCCCTCCCCCATCCCTTTTTTCCCTTTCCTACCTCTTCTTAACTTTTTTTTCTGTTTCTTTTCTAATTCTTTTCAAATAAGTAAATGAAAATATGGTGTGTACAGGATAGGGTTCTCTACCCCATTTTAGACTTCCCTCTATGATGTGACGGATTTCCATAGCAATCTAGGGATTCCCCCCTTCGGATGGGCTCGCCTTCGGTATGACCTGCCTGAGGGGTTTTCTACATGAAGATAAGAATGTTTTGTGTTTCTTATTGCCTTTAACCACTTCCCACCCGGCCACTGCATATAAACGGCCGGGTGGGCCCTCTCTCCTTCTGAGTGGACGTTGAGGAACGTCCCTCAGAAGGAGGGGGATCGCGCGGGCGCGTTCCCACGCAGCGGCGCAATCCCTATGCGCTCGTGTCACCCAGACACAGCGCATTTCAGAACGGCAGGAGGGCTCTGTGATTGGCCCTCCTGATCACATGACGGCCGTGTCCGATCACAGCCGCCATGTGATGTAAACAGAGGGCCGGTTGCTAGGCGATCGGCTCTCCTCTCCTCACACATTAGTTGTCGGTGAGGAGAGGAGACCGGATCGCTGCAGCTGGCTTGGTAATCAGTGAGTATGAGCTGTTTTTTACAGCTTTTTACACACTGATCACCAGCTTAGTAACAGTGTAAAAAAGTAACAGTATTTTCAGTCAGTGTACTCTATCCTGTGCACAGTGTGCAACTAAAGCTAACTGCAGACAATTCCTGGTGTTCTCTTCCTTTTTTTTTGTATAATCTGTATTTATTGAGCAAAAACATATACACATAAACAAAAGTGCAACTTATGGCATACATGGTCCACATCAAGCATACAATCCTGTACGGTGCAAAAGGTATAACTCGGCATCAAAAGAGACAGGTACCATTTTCCAGACAATGTAATGAAACCATCGGGGGGAACCTCACCCCCGTAACTTGCTTACCAGTCCGCTAACAATTACCGGGGTCATGGAATGAGCTTATCAAGGGGATCCCACATCCCCGTGCCCCATATGGGGAGAGGGGGCCCAAGTAGCCTCCATCAAACCCTCCCCGGGCCAAAACCGGCCCTTGGACACAAAGAGGTGGGGGAACCCTGCTCGTCTAGGAGCCTCCCCTCCCAAGCAGAAGGAGAGGAGACTCCCCCTGCTTAATAAGAGTTGACCCGAGCATGGGGCCGACCCCTGCAGCCAGTAAACAACCTGAGCTGAACAAATAAGTGAGGATCCACATATTGAGTTAATAATAAAAATAAAAATAAAAGCACAGACAAGACAAACAAACATAAACGGGAAACAGCAGGGTAAGAAAGCCAGAAAAGGGGAATAGAAGAGAGAAGTATAGGGAAATAGGACCTCTTCCATCAGACATGCTCCCCCTGCGTCATGTGACTCCGCCAGCCCAGAAAAGGCTGGCAGTGCTTATCCCACTAGCCGGGCTCCCACATCATCAGACTCCGTCTCCGGGGCCTGCGCCACTACAACCCTACGTCCCCGAAGGGAGGGCTCTGCAAGTTCCAACAGGGCAGTATCCAGATTAAATGGAACCCACTCCTCACCTGAAGTGTGCTGCAACCAGGCAGCCCAGATGACCTGAAAGCGCTCACTCTTGCTACTACAGTTCGCCACCCATTCTTCAGCTTCCTTAATTTCCCGTACCCTCTTGGACCAATCCTCGAGCCCCGGAACATGAGCCCGCTTCCAGTAAATAGGGATCAAACGCCTAGCGGCGTTCAGGAGATGTGGCAGTACGCATCCCCTGTAACTACTGGTCGACACAGACGGCACATGGAGAAGGAAATGTATGGGCAAAAGTGGGACATCTATATCCAGTATGGCCTTGATTTGTTGCTGAATTGTTTCCCAAAAGGGCTGAATTTTCGGGCATTCCCACCATATATGAATCAAAGTGCCACGGAGGCCACAGCCTCTCCAGCATTGATCAGATACAGTGGGGTATATGCGTGAGAGCACAGCAGGCACCCTGTACCACCTTGTCAGTAACTTGTAATTCGTTTCTTGCGTTCTAGACTCTATGGAGCTAGAGTGGGTTAGTCGGTACAGGGGAGTCAGCTGCGCCTCCGTGAACTCTGTCCCCAGATCACGCTCCCATTCCCTGATGTAGGCCGGCTTAGTCTCCGTCACGGATGAACCGAGTAGCTGATAGAGCTCAGATATCATGTGGGAGATGGGCTCCTCCACAACAAAGAGAAGCTCAAAGGGCGAGAGTTGAGATGGGGTACGAATAGGGGTGACCTGCGTTGCAAAAAAATGGCTAAGCTGCGCGTATCGCCAGAAATCCATTGGAAAAGTCCCATGGCGTGCCCTTAACGAATCCAACGGGGGGAGTCTCCCACCCTCCAAAAGTTTGCCACAGGGAGCATTAGGGTCATCCAACCAGTTCCTAAAAAAGGCTCTCTGCTCCCCCGGGGGGAACCAACAAAAGCCCCCTAGTGGGGCCAATGGGGACCCAGGAGGAGCTAAAGAATATAGCGTGTTAATCCTGTCCCAAACCCTAAGGGCCTGTCTCGTTAGGGGGGATGACAAATCAGACAGCCCCCTATGCTCCTTCGCTAGCCATGGGGCATAGGCCAAATCTCTTCCCGCCATGCTCTTCTCCAGGGGAACCCAAAGTCTAGTACGGGTGTGGAACCTCCAGTTCAGAATCCTTTGAAGGACAATGGCCCTGTAATACCGTCGAATGTCTGGGATCCCCAGACCCCCAGCCCTCTTAGAGCGCTTAAGCACCCTCATGGCTATTCTAGGCTTCTTTGCACTCCACACAAAATCTATGAGCACGCTATTAATTGAAGTGAAGAAGGTGCTCGGCAGAGGGACCGGCAACATCTGCAAGTAGAAAAGGACCCGGGGGAGCACATTCATCTTAACAATGTTAACCCGCCCGAGCCACGTAAAGGCTGTTTTAGTCCAATGAGATAGGTCGGTTTTGATGGTCGTCAATAGGGAGGGATAATTGGCCTGATACAGGGTCTCAAACCGGTCGGTCAGCTGGATACCCAGGTACCTTATGGAGGACCTAGCCCACTTGAAAGGGAACGCCGCTTTCAAGCTTTCTTTGAGTGACAGGGGAAGCACTATCGGCAGAATCTCAGACTTTGAGTAGTTGATTTTAAAATTGGACAATGCTCCAAACTCATGGAGTTCTTTCATGAGGTTCGGCAACGAGATAAGGGGTTCAGTGAGATGAAACAGGACGTCATCTGCATAAGCCGATAGCTTATGCTCCATGCTCCCCACTGTCAATCCCTTAATGTCCTGGTTGGCCCTCACCCTGCGCAACAGAGGCTCCAGGGTAAGGGCAAACAGGAGGGGCGAGAGGGGGCAGCCCTGTCTCGTACCATTTTTAATCGGAAACCGCGAGGAGAGGATGCCATTCACCCTGACTTGGGCGCTTGGGGTAGCGTAAAAGGCCATGATCCAAGTCAACATGAATGGGCCCAGACCCACAGACTCCAGGACCGCACGCAGAAAGGACCAGTCAACCCGGTCAAAAGCCTTCTCCGCATCCGTTGAGAGGACCAGGTATGGGGACTGTTTTGGATTAGAGCGCGCCCAATGAATCAGGTGTATAGCTCGCAGCGAGTTGTCTCGGGCCTCGCGCCCCGTGACAAACCCTGTTTGGTCTGGGTGTACTAAATTTGGAACTAGATGTTTAAGGCGATTAGCCAATATTTTAGCAAGGATTTTAACATCCAGGTTCAGTAGCGATATTGGTCTATAACTCTGTGCCAGAGAAGGGTCCTTGCCCTCTTTGGGGAGAACCGATATATGAGCCAGCAAGGCCTCAGGAGGGATCGGGTCTCCCCCTGCAATCGAGTTAAAATATCTACACATGGGGCCGACTAAAATGGAGAAATGTACTGTAGTACGCCTTTGAGTATCCATCTGGCCCCGGGCTTTTCCCATTCGGCAAGGATTTAACAATCGCCTCGATGTCGGAGGGCCGCACAGGGGACTCCAATTACGCCTGCTGCACCTCCGACAAGGAGGGGAGCCCCGAAGTTACCAAATATTCCTTAACAGCACTGTATCTAGAGGCCGCGGACTCCGGTGTAGCATCCAAATCCAAAGAGTAGAGCTTCGCATAGTAGTCCCGGAACAGAGAGGCAATCTTGGAGGATTGACAAACAACTCCACCTGAAGCGGATTGAAGTCTGTGGATATAAGTCTGGGCCCTGCGTTTTCTGAGGGCCCTAGCAAGCATCCTACTGCATTTGTTACCATGCTCATAATACTTATGAGAAAGGTAACGGAGCTGTCTGCAAGCCCTACAGTCCAAGTATTGAGAAAAAAGTCCCCGAAGCTCCAGCAGTCTCTCCAAAGCCTCCGGATCCCCATAACGCTTATGACGAAGCTCTGCCTGTTGGAGATTGGTCAAGATCCTCTGAAAATCTGCTTGTCGCGCCCTCTTGCATCTAGCCCCTTGTGAAATCAGCTCCCCCCTCATGACAGCTTTGTGGCCCTCCCAGACCATCCCTTCACGTACACCATCCGTAGTGTTTTCCTGAAAATAGTGCGACATGACTTCCGAGACCTCCGCCACTACTACAGTGTCATCCAATAGATTCTCGTTCAGGCGCCATGACCATGGGCGCTGCGTGCCCTGAGACACCTCAAAGGTGATTGTGATCGCAGCATGGTCAGAAATAGTTATGTTCTCTATGGATGCCGCCTGCAGTAGCTCAAGGGTGTGCTGATCCACAAAAATGAGGTCTATACGAGTGTACACGTCATGCACACTACAATAATAGCTATAATCTCTCGCTGAAGGGTGGAGCACCCGCCAGCTATCGAACAGGAAATGGGATTGTATAGTTTTCTTAAACCTTTTTAGGAACGCATGAGAATGAGCTGAGCGACTATGAGAAGTGTCGAATAAAGGATCTGGGCTGATATTAAAGTCCCCCCCCAAGATCAGACGGCCCTCCCGGAAATCAGTAAGGCGATCCAGTATGGCATCCACAAAGGCCAACTGGTTGGCGTTAGGGGCATATACGTTAGCAAAGGTGTAAAGAGTCCCAGCTATCTCCCCTTTCAAAAGGACGAACCTACCCATAGGATCAGAGAAATGTGCTTTAAGGCGGAAGGGGCAGGACTTGTGGACGGCTATGGCCGTTCCCTTGGCCTTAGGAACCGTGGACGCGCTAAGGAACCATTGGTTGAATAAATGAGTCGGGAGTTTCGGGGTGGATTGGACTGTAAAGTGGGTCTCCTGCAGAAATACTATCTGCGCCCCTAAGCGTTTCAATTCCAGCCACAGCCTGCCCCTTTTGTGTGGAGAGCAAAGACAACGAATATTATAAGACACTACCTTAACAGAAGCCATGGGGACCGAGGATGTCCGCTAGAGCCAAGGAATAGCCGTTGAACCCAACAGGAGCAGATCCGTGGAAGGAGTACCTGAGAGAACTTCAGACGAAAAGAAAGGAGGAAGTGGGAAGAAGAGAGGAAAAGATTAGGGCAGGTAGGGGAGACAACACAAAGACACACAATAAGCAACAACTTGAGAGCAAAAAAAAGAACATTGTTAAATTGTTAAGCGGGTCAGGAGGCATAGCCTGCCTAAGCGAGCCATGTCTAGCCAACCCATCCAAGAAATACACTCGAAGCGAACCCGACCAGGTGTGCCCTCCCACCACAAGGAAGGCCCCCGGCCGCAGCCCACCAACCCTTAAAGGGAAAACACCCACTGTGGGTAGGCCTACTGGGGGAACATAGACCAACATGAGGGAGATAAGAACCTCACTCCCCCCACGCCGCCTCATATGAAGCAGCAAATTACTATCCGGGGGCACTCTCGGTGCATGTCCCAAGCCAAATCTCCTAGACAGGAAGAGGTGATACTGCAGATGACAGGGGGCTACAAAGCACCAAACAAAACCCCACCCCCAACCCCCCTTAAAAAAAAAATGGGAGTCCGACAGCCCACGGTGCAGTCTATGGAGGCCAGGACCACCCAAAACCAAATGAGACAAAAAGTTCCTGTAATGGAAACAAAACTATCCCAGGGTCCATCGACCCCAATTAAGGAAGAAGGTGCAGATGGATCATCAAATATAGAAGAGCAAGGGGCAAAGACACCTCAGTCTCTGGGGGATGCAGGGCCAGAAGAGGTGCTGACATTGCGGCGCCTGTTATTCCTCCTGCGTCCCCGACCTGGTGCAGTTTGCCAGGGCTGCGAGGGAGGGATAGCCGTTGAGACTGGAGCTCCTCTCCAATCCGGAAAGTCCACATCCCCGAGGTGCAGGGCCCTGAGGAAGTGTGGCAGATCATCTTTAGTACGCAGCGTCTCCTGACACCCCTCATGCATTACTTGGAGACTAAAGGGAAAACCCCAACGGTAGGAGAGGCCTGCAGTCTGAAGAGCTGACAACAGGGGTCGCAGAGCCCTGCGTTGCATAAGAGTGCGCCGGGAGAGATCTTGGTAGAAGAAAAGTTTAGCTCCATCAAAGTCAAAATAAGGCTTGTTCCTCATTTTCTGCATTATGCGATCCTTTAAAGTGTACTTATGAAGTTTACAAATAATGTCCCGTGGGGATTCAGGGTCCTGGGAAGGTGGCTTCAGAGCTCTGTGAGCCCGATCAATCTCTATCGGAGTGGTGGCTGGAAGTCCCAGTATTTCCCTGAACACCCCCTCCAAAGAAGGGATTATATCCCGCGGCCCAGTGGCTTCCGGCATACCTCTGATGCGTATGTTAGCTCGCCTGCTGCGGTTCTCAAAATCATCCAATTGGGATATTAAGGTCTCCATCTTGTGGCTCTGTGCATTACAGGTTTCCTGCAGTAAGGCTATGCTAGGGAGAGAGTCCTCAAAGCGCTGCTCTAAAGTCTCCAGCCTGCCTCCCAAGTGTGCAGTGTCAGTCTTAAGCTGGGCTATGTCCTGGGTGAAAGCCTTCTCAATCCTGGCAGTGAAACGCTCCAGGTCCTCCCTGGTAGGGAGAGACCATATGTGTCTCTTCAGGTTTTCATCACCCAGCAAGTCCATAGGATCCGGGCCTGATCCCTGCGGGGAAGGGGAGCCTGGGGATGCGGGGGGGGGGGCTGTGTCACTCACCAGCTGAGCAGATGGAGTAAGAGAGGCTGCCGAGCCAGAAGCTGCATCCTCATGCTGTTTGGGGCCTTTCCTCTCCGTCGCCATCTTGGAGTCTTCTCTCCCGGTCCGCCGCGGCTCCGTGCAGAACGAATCCATCGTTCCCTGTGCCGCCCGGTCTGCCTTCGGAGGCTGGGAGGACGCCCTTGTTCGCTGGGACATGCTCTGGTAAGTTTCCCGTCGAATATCCCCCGGGGAAAGCTGAAGAATGCTGCGGCGTGAGCGGAGCTGAGAGCACACACGTCCTCACTCCACCATAGCTTGGCCACGCCCCCTGGTGTTCTCTTCCTAATAATACAAATCCTTGTTTCCCTAAAAAAAACTAATTTTCTAAATACAATTGTCATTGGGACAGAAAGTGAGGTGAAATGTTCTGAACAGGTGCACACTGCACAGACAGCAAAACAAATGCTTCAGGGGTGATTACCCTTTCCTATGTTTTCCAAAAAGCTTAAAAATAGATTTTTTGGCTGGAGCTACACTTAAAAAATGTACCTGTTCCAAATTACAAACAGGTTCTACTTAAGAACAAACCTACAGTCCCTGTCTTGTTTGCACCGCCTGTATACTGCTGTTCAGAGTATATAGGGCCTGGGGGCCCCACGCCTTTCCTTTGTTTTATTTGGTGCGGGGTTCCCCTTAATATCCATACAAGACCCAAAGGGGCTGGTAATGGGCTGGGGGTGGGGTACCAATGCCTTTTTTCTCAATGATTTTCATTCAAATTGCCGGAACCAGACATGACACTAAAGCCGCAAGCAGTTTTAAATTACTTTTTTCCTTCAGAAATGTCATTTTGTGCAGAGATAGTTCTAAACACGGGAAACATGTGCCACTTTACAGGCATACTATAGACACCCCCCCAGGCACGATATTTAAAGGAATATTTCACTTTTATTTTTTCACTTTAAGCATCATTAAAATCACTGCTCCCGAAAAAACGGCAGTTTTTAAAACTTTTTTTTGCATTGATACATGTCACCTGGAGCAGGACCTGGGTCCCCAAACCCTTTTTAGGACAATAATTTGCATATTAGCCTTTAAAATTTGCACTTTTGATTTCTGACATTCGAGTCCCATAGACTTTAACGGTGTTCGAAAGTTTGCGCAAACTTTCGGTCCGTTCGAATGTTCTGATGCGAACCGAACCGGGGGGGGTGTTCGGCTCATCCCTAGTCAGGAGTATATAATGTATAGAGTGCAGAGCTCAGGAGTATATGATGTATAGAGTGCAGAGCTCAGGAGTACATAATGTATAGAGTGCAGAGGTAAGGAGTATATAATGTATAGAGTGCAGAGGTAAGGAGTATGTAATGTATAGAGTGCAGAGGTAAGGAGTATATGATGTATAGAGTGTAGAGGTAAGGATTATAGGATGTGCAGGGATCAGGAGTATATAATGTGCAGAGTGCAGGGATCAGGACTACAGCTGTGCTCAAAAGTTTGCCCTTCCCTGGCAGACATCTGGAAATTTTGATATTGAATTTGATATCATTATCCATTATTTTATTATATTTTATTTATTGATATTGATCATATGAAGTCATTTATTATCACATCCTTATTTGGCTCCTTTTTAACCACTTCAATACCGGGGCACCTTCACCTCATTCCTGCTCAGAAAAATTTTCAGCTTTCGGTGCTGTCACACTTTGAATGACAATTGCGCGGTCATGCAACGATGTATCGATATACGTTTTTTCACAGAAATATAGCTTTCTTTTGGTGGTATTTAATTATCACTGGGTTATTCTTTTTTACTTTTTTCTAAATAAACAAATAATAAAAGACCGCAAATGTTGAAAAAAAAAAGAAATTGAGAGTGCCGATTTTATAACAAAAAAATTTCAATTTCACACTCTCAATCATGAAAAGGATTTTTTATAAACTAAATGCTGTAAACTACTTTAGTAGTAAGAAATTAACATCCTGCACTCTCACACCTCAGATCAGCCCTAATTCATGCACCTTCACACCTCAGATCACTGCCCCCTCCTGCAAATCTGTTTCACCACTGTAACCCCCTGCACATCTTCCCCACCACTGTAACCCCCTACACATCTGCCCCATCAATGTACTACCCCTCACATCTGCCCCACCACTGTAACCCCCTACACATCTGCCCCATCAATGTACTACCCTGCGCATCTGCCCCACCACTGTACCCCTACACATCTGCCCCACCACTGTAAACCCCTGTACATCTGCCCCAACACTGTACTACCCTACACATCTGTCCCACCACTGTACCCCCTACACATCTGCCCCACCACTGTAGCCCCCTACACATCTGTCCCACCACTGTAACCCCCTGCACATCTTCCCCACCACTGTAACCCCCTGCACATCTTCCCCACAACTGTAACCCCTTACTCTTCTGTCCCACCACTGTAACCCCCTGCACATCTTCCCCACCACTGTAACCCCATGCTCTTCTGTCCCACCACTGTAACCCCCTGCACATCTGCCCCACCACTGTAACCCCCTGCACATCTTCCCCACCACTGTAACTCCCTGCACATCTTCCCTACCACTGTAATCCCCTGCTCTTCTGTCCCACCGCTGTAACCCTCTGCACATCTTCCCCACCACTGTAACTCCCTGCTCTTCTGTCCCACCACTGTAACCCCCTGCACATCTGCTCCACCACCGTATCCCCATGCTCTTCTGCAGGGCCGCTGATAGAAATCATGGGGCCCCGTACAGCCTTCCTGACGGGGCCCCCTTCAGCTCCACCCCTGGTCCCACACCTGATCCCTCCTTCAGCTCCACCCCTGGCTCCGCTCCTGGCCCCTCCCCAGACTTTAAACTGTCTCTGCAGCACATTACGGCATTGGCGGCATAGGTGGCACTGTCTCTGCAGGCAGCAAATGCGTTATGGGCCATAACGCATTTGCTACCTGCAGACAGTGGCACCCATGCCGCCAATGCCATATTGTTCTGCAGACAGTGCCACCCATGCCGTAATGTGCTGCAGACAGTGCCAACCATGATGCTAATGCCATAACGCATTTTCTGCCTGCCGACAGTGGCACCCATGCTGCCAATGCCATATTGTGCTGCAGACAGTGCCACCCATGCCGCCAATGGCATAATGCCATTGGCAGCATGGGTGGCACTGTCTCTGCAGGCAGCACATGCGTTATGGCATTAGCGTCATGGGTGGCACTGTCTGCAGCACATTACGGCATTGGCCGTAGGGAGGAAGTGACTCCTGGGGCCCGGCTAACAGGTGTGTGCTTGCTTGGGGAGGATTCAAGATCTACTACTACTGCAGCAGCATCTATTCATTACGGTATTGGCGGCATGGGTGGCACTGTCTGCAGGCAGCACATGCGTTACGGCCCATAACGCATGTGCTACCTGCAGACAGTGCTGCCAATGCCATATTGTGCTGCAGACAGTGCCACCCATGCCGCCAATGGCATAATGCCATTGGCAGCATGGGTTGCACTGTCTCTGCAGGCAGCACATGCGTTATGGCATTACCATCATGGGTGGCATTGTCTGCAGCACATTATGGCATTGGCGGCATGGGTGGCGCTGTCTGCAGGCAGCACATGCGTTATGGCCAATAACGCATGTGCTACCTGCAGACAGTGCCACCCATGCCGCCAATGCCATAATGAATAGATGCTGCTGCAGTAGTAGTAGATCTTGAATCCTCCCCAAGCAAGCACACACCTGTTAGCCGGGCCCCAGGAGTCACTTCCTCCCTGATCCTGCTGCTGCCTGGACTGGAGTGCGAGTGTCCACAAACTATTCCATTCAGATGCCAGCTGCTTCTTTTTTTTTCTTCTCCCGCCGGTGCCGCCGCTCACCTCACTGCTTCTTCTCTCAGGCCAAATGAGGAACAGAGCAGAGGGGGAGGAATCACTCCGCGGCGCCAGGGAAGGCACTATAGGGGATGCGCTGGCCGAGACTTGAGCCAGCATGAGGAGCGGGCACAGAAGAGACTTTCTTACATTCTTCCGCGCCCGAAATAGGAGAAATAGTCCCTCCCCCTGCCGTGGTGGGTGGGCACGGGAAGACTATGTTCAGTCATGGTGGCTGGAGGATTTTTTACATTAATTAGTTCTCTGTTCAGGTTGCCTGGGCCCCCTGCTGGTCGGGCCCAGTACAACAGGGCCAGTTGTACTGGCCTATCAGCGGCCCTGCTCTTCTGTCTCACCACTGAACCATCTTCTCATCTGTCCTAACACTGAACTTATCTGTTCATCTGTCCCACCACTGTACCTCCTGCACATCTGTCCCACCTCTGTTCTCCCTGCTTATCTGTCCCACCAATGTACCTCCTTTCTCCTCTGCCCTGCCACTGTACCCCCCTGTACATCTGCCCCACCTCTGTGCCCACTGCTCTTCTTCCCAACCACTGAAACCCCCTGCTCATCTGTCCCACCAATGCACCTCCTTTCACATCTGCCCCACCGCTGTACCCCCCTGCTCATCTGCCCCGACACTGAACCCCCCTGCTTTTCTGTCCCACCGCTGAACCCCCTTTTCATCCCTCCCACTACTGTACCTTCTGCACATCTGCCCCAACACTGTACCCCCTTACTTTTCTGTCCCACCACTGTAACCCCGCTGCTCGTCTGCCCCATCAATGTACCCCTTTTCTCATCTGCCCCACCACTGTACCTCCCTGCACATCTGCTCCACTGACGTATCCCCATGCTCTTCTGTCTCACTACTGAATCACCTTCTCATCTATCTCACCTCTGTACCCCCTGCTCTTCTGCTCCACCTCTGTTCCCCCTGCTCATCTGTCCCACCAATACACCTCCTTTCACATCTGCCCCACTGCTCTACCCCCCTGTTTTTCTGTCCCACCACTGTAACCTCCTTCTCATCTGGCCCAACACTGAACCCCCCTGCACATCTGCCCCACCGCTGTACTCTCCTGCTCTTCTGTTCCACCTCTGAACTCCTTCTGCTCATTTTCCCCACCGCTGTACCCTCTTCTCATCTATGATATGCGTGATATGCAAAGTGGTGAAAGGAAGCAGAGATGAGACACATCTACCCGTCCTAGCACACTCATCCTGCTGATCCAACTCTTGCATCCAGCCCTTATGCTTGTATGTGATGTATGGGGTGTATGGGATGTATGTGATGTCACATACAAGCATCTGGAATGGATGCACAATGATGAGCTCAGGTCAGGGGCATTTTCTGAAAGCAGTGGGCCTGTGTGCAGGATCATAAGTTGGGCACCGGCAGCTGAGAAAAAGTGCGGCGCTCTGCGCCAGAGGAAAAGTTGTGTGTGATTTTCATTGCGCTGAATACTGGCTCTGGCTTAAAGGGACACGGAGTGCAAAGGGGTTCAGTAGTGTTCAGTAGTAAGTGACACAGAGTGTAGAGAGGTTCAGTAGTAAGTGACACAGAGTGCAGAGAGGTTTAGTAGTAAGTGACACAGAGTGCAGGGGTTCAGTAGTAAGTGACGTAGAGTGCAGAGGGGTTCAGTAGTAAGTGATGCAGAGTGCAGAGGGGTTCAGTAGTATGTGACGCAGAGTGCAAAGGGGTTCAGTAGTAAGTGACACAGAGTGCAGGGGTTCAGTAGTGAGTGACGCAAAGGTTCAGGAATAATTTCAACAAAGTTCCCAGAAGCTCAACAGTAATTCCACAAACTGTCACCAAATGGGGTTTTCTCAATCACCGTGAAATCCCTTCTTTCTGAGATTGGTAGTGGCAACCAAGCGAGTCATCTTCCTCCAGATAGTGGACGGGGCTAGTAGGACTGTGATTGGCTTTAGCAGTGGCCAATGACAGTCCTCCTCCTCCTGGAAACAGGGAACGACCCCCCCCCCAGCAGAACTGCACCCAATCTCTTCCCCATCACAAAAGCTGACGATCGCACCTCCCCCTCAGTGCCTCCCCCTCAGTGCAGGTGTGGCGTGGGGAACTCTGAAATTGGAATGCATTAGTGTCTCACTGACACTTCCCTGTGCTGCTCTGCTGATGGGGAGGGAGTCGAGTGCTGGCAAAAGAGGCTTTGAGTGCCGCTTGCGGCACCAGTGCTGAGGGTTGCCTACCCCTGGTGTACAGCTTGTATAACAGTGTAAATTTGCCCCTAAAAAAAATAACTCAACACACAGCCATTAATGCATAGTTGCCAACAGTCACGGATTGGCCGGGACGTTCCCGGGATTCAAACCCTTTTCCCGGATTTATTTTGTCCCGGCCAATGTCCCGGCCAATCCGATTTTTCCCATTTTCCCCGAATTTGGACGCCGCAGGCCGCCGCCGCTAGAGGTCCACCGCTGGCGGAGACAATGTCTCGGCCGGCCGCCATGTTCAAGAAGACAAAAACACGGATGTAGTACAATAGAAAATAAAGCCGCTGCGGCGCCGCCCACACCCCGCACCTCCCCGGGGGTGGGCGGCGCCGCAGCAGCTTTATCTTCTATTGTACTACATCTGTGTTTTGGCAGCTTAATTTTTTTTTTTCAGCCACACTGTCGGCTCCGCCTCTATTTTGTTCCCCTTCGGGGAAGGGGAAACAATAATGGCGGCCGAGACAGGAGACGCCTGTGGTTAAGGGGGAACTCCGCTGGGGATGCCTGTGGTAAGGGGGGACTCCGCTGGGAACGCCTGTGGTAAGGGAGGACTCCGCTGGGGACGGCTGAGGTAAGGGGGGACTCCGCTGGGGACGCCTGATGTAAGGGGGGACTCCGCTGGGGACGCCTGATGTAAGGGGGGACTCCGCTGGGGACACTTGATGTAAGGGGGACTCCGATGGGGACGCCTGATGTAAGGGGGGACTCCGCTGGGGACGCCTGAGGTAAGGGGGGACTCCGCTGGGGACGCCTGATGTAAGGGGGGACTCCGCTGGGGACACCTGAGGTAAGGGGGGACTCCGCTGGGGACGCCTGAGGTAAGGGGGGACTCCGCTGGGGACGCCTGAGGTAAGGGGGGACTCCGCTGGGGACGCCTGAGGTAAGGGGGACTCCGCTGGGGACACTTGATGTAAGGGGGACTCCACTGGGGACGCCTGATGTAAGGGGGGACTCCACTGGGGACGCCTGATGTAAGGGGGGACTCCGCTGGGGACGCCTGATGTAAGGGGGGACTCCGCTGGGGACGCCTGATGTAAGGGGGGACTCTGCTGGGGACGCCTGATGTAAGGGGGACTCCTCTGGGTACACCTGATGTAAGGAAGGACTCCGCTGGGTACGCCTGAGGTAAGGAGGGACTCCTCTGGGGACGCCTGATGTAAGGAGGGACTCCTCTGGGGACGCCTGATGTAAGGAGGGACTCCGCTGGGGACGCCTGATGCAAGGACGGACTGCTGGGGAGGCACCTGATGCAAGGACGGACTGCTGGGGAGGCCATCTGGTGGCAGGCGACGTGGCAGGTAACACGCTCAGGGCTTCCACTGATTCGGCATTATGGTGAGTTGAATGATTTCATTTTATATTACAATGTAAAAATAGAAATAATGCACTTCAATCATCCTGACACCGTAACAACCATGGTGCCGGGATGATTGAAGCGCCAACAGGTGTTTTGGAGTATCCTTATCTGCCAATTTTGTTACACATTACTATTGTGGTGTAGGATCTGGCTTCTTTCTTTCTATTTCTTTCTCTCTCTTTCTCTCACCTCGGACTCTAGCCACACCCCTTTGAACCACGCCCATTTAAACCACACCCACTATCGTGCGTAAACCACGCCCATTTTTCGCCGCGGCGCGCTTAGCGCGCCGCATTTTTCACTCCGGCATGACACGCCTACAAACGAATGCCCCGCCCCCTGATTATAGCAAGGCTCCGTCTCAATACAAAAAAAGTGTCCCAGATGTTTTTTTTGCAATGTTGCCAACTATGTTAATGTCTAAACCACTGACAACAAAAGTGATTACACCCCTAAGTGAAAATGTCCAAACTGGGCCCAAAGTGTCAATATTTTGTGTGGCCACCATTATTATCCAGCACCGCCTTAACCCTCTTGGGCATGGAGTTCACCAGAGCTTCACAGGTTGCCACTGGAGTCCTCTTCCACACCTCCATGACAACATTATGGAGCTGGTGGATGTTAGAGGCCTTGCGCTCCTCCACCTTCTATTTGAGGATGCCCCACAGAAGCTCAATAGGGTTTAGGTCTGGAGACATGCTTGGCCAGTTCATCACCTTTACCCTCAACTTTTTTAGCAAGGCAGTGGTTGTCTTGGAGGTGTGTTTGGGGTCGTTATCATGTTGGAATACTGCCCTGCCGCTCAGTCTCCAAAGAGAGGGGATTATGCTCTGCTTCAGTATGTCACAGTACATGTTGGCATTCATGGTTCCCTCAATGAACTGTAGCTCCCCAGTGCTGGCAGCACTCATGCAGCCCCAGACCATGACACTCCCACCACCATGCTTGACTGTAGGCAAGACACACTTGTCTTTGTACTCCTCACCTGGTTGCCGTGACACACGCCTGACACCATCTGAACCAAATAAGTTTATCTTGGTATCATCAGACCACAAGACATGGTTCCAGTAATCCATGTTCTTAGTCCACTTGTTTTCAGCAAACTGTCTGGGGGCTTTCTTGTGCATCATCTTTAGAAGAGGCTTCCTTCTGGGACGACAGCCATGCAGATCAATTTGATGCAGTGTGCGGCGTATGGTCTGAGCACTGACAGGCTGACCCCCCACCCCTTCAACCTCTGCAGCAATGCTGGCAGCACTCATATGTCTATTTCCCAAAGACAACCTCTGGATATGACGCTGAGCATGTGCATTCAACTTCTTTGATCGACCATGGCGAGGCCTGTTCTAAGTGGAACCTGTGCTGTTAAACCGCTGTATGGTCTTGGCCACCGTGCTGCAGCTCAGTTTCAGGGTCTTGGCAATCTTCTTATAGCCTATGCCATCTTTATGTAGAGCAACAATAATTTTTTTCAGATCCTAAGAGAGTTCTTTGCCATGAGGTACCATGTTGAACTTCTAGTGACCAGTATGAGACAGTGAGAGCGATAACACCAAATTTAACACACCTGCTCCCCATTCATACATGAGACCTTGTAACACTAACAAATCACCTGACACAGGGGAGGGAAAATGGCTAATTGGTGGGCCCAATTTGGACATTTTCACTTAGGGGGTTACTCACTTTTGTTGCCAGAGGTTTAGACATTAATGGCTGTGCGTTGAGTTATTTTGAGGGGACAGCAAATTTACACTGTTATACAAGCTGTACACTCACTACTTTACATTGTAGCAAAGTGTCATTTCTTCAGTGTTGTCACATGAAAAGATATAATAAAAATGCGAGGGGTGTACTCACTTTTGTGAGATACTGTGTGTGTTTGTGTGTATATATGTGTAGCAGGGGTCTGCTCTGCCACCCGCATCTCCCGCACCTTGAGACACTTTGCACAGATATCTTTATCCCAAGAACACTTTACTGCATTGCTTCAATACTGTGCTCAGACGCCTTTAGATCCTCATCATTAAGAATCTATTGCTTTCATCATAACCAAACTGATTACAGTTAATGAGCTCCATCTAGCTAGCGAAGAACATCAGATCTGTAATAGGGACATTACTGTCATTGCTGCCATGAGGGCCCGTATAATATAAATATGCGTGACATCATGCACCGTGTTTGACGCAATGGGGAGGGGTATATAAACCCCATATGGAATCAGCCATGTTTGGGATCACTGGGAGCTCACGACCGTTTGGGACTCAGACGTCAGGTATTTATCCAACCATTCAATGGGACAATCTCTTTATATTTATATTTATATGGAATCTAAGTGGTGGCCCTCTTTCTGTATTTCCACAGAGATAGGTGTCGAACTTGTCACAGCATCTTGGAGACTCGTTTGTCTCTACTTCCCCTCCGTTCTCACCTTGTTGCAGGTTGTCCAAAAAATCCTTGGATGGACATTATGCATTACTAACAAAATCAATATGGGTGAGAGAGAGATCTTTTAACACCAATAATAGACACTTGAGTAGTATCTCCTAGGAAGTTATGTGACTTACTTTGTACATGTGTTTAGTCTTTCTAGACCCGTGAGTTTGTTCAACACTAGTGATGAGCCGAACACCCCCGGGTTCGGTTCGCACCAGAACCCGCGAACGGACCGGAAGTTCGAACGAACATTAGAACCCTATTAAATACAATGGATGCGAACGTTCGAATTCTAAAGTGCTAATTATAACAACTATTATGCATGTTATTGTCCTAAAAAGGGTTTGGGAACCCGGGTTCTGCACCAGGGGACATGTATCAATGCAAAAAGAAGTTTTAAAAACGGTCGTTTTTCGGGAGCAGTCATTTTAATGATGCATAAAGTGAAAAAAAAAAAGTCAAATATTCCTTTAAATATCGTACCTGGGGGGTGTCTAAAGTATGCCTGTGAAGTGCCACGTGTTTCCCGTGTTTAGAACTGTCCCTGCACAAAATGACACTTCTAAAGGAAAAAAAAGCCATTTAAAACTGCTTGCGGCTTTAATGTAATGTCTGGTCCCGGTAATATGGATGAAATTCTTTAAGAAAAATGGCATAGCTACCCCATGACCCCCCCCCCCCTACCCCAGCCCATTACCAGCCCCTTTGGGTCTTGTATGGATATTAAGGGGAACCCCGCACATAAAATAAAAAAGGCCCTATATACTCTGAACAGCCGTATACAGGCGGTGCATACAAGACAGGGACTGTAGGTTTGTTCTTATGTAGAATCTGTTTGTAATTTTGAACAGGTACATTGTTGAAGTGTAGCTCCAGCCCAAAAATCTATTTTTAAACTTTTTGGAAAACATAGGTAAGGGTTATCACCCCTGTAACATTTGTTTTGCTGTCTGTGCCCCTGTTCAGAACATTTCACCTCACTTTCCGTCCCAATGACAACTGTTTTTGAAATGTGGTGTTTTTCTTGAAACAAGGATTGCTGATAAAGCATCAGTACAGAGGAGACACCTTTCTCCCATATTTATTCTTACAGGAGAGAATTTTCCTTCCTAGTGGTAGATTTCCTCTCACTTCCTGTTGTCTTCTTGCGTTTGCAAGTAGGAGTCGTTTGTAAGTTGGATGTTTGAAAGTAGGGACCTGCCGTATATACTCTGCAGAAATAGGCCCCTTAGTTGTTGGTGTTGGCACAACACTGTAAGCACTCACAGTTACTCTTGGTTGGTGCTGGAACGCCCTGCTGTCAACTATTATATCAGGAATTTTAATTACATATAATTGTTGAACAGTGGTAGTAAAAATTGGGCCTTTGATGGTGGTGCTGGTGCCACAACACTGTAAGCCCTGACAGTTACTCTTGGTGGGTGCAGCAATGGGCCCTGCTGTGAATTATTAGATCAAGAATTGTAATTACATGCCCCTGTTGAACAGGGGCTGAAAAATTGGGCCTTAGGCACTGGTGGCACAACACTGCAACCCCTCACAGATACTGTACTTGGAGCACAGCAATGAGCCCTGTTGCAAAGTATTGCTTCAAAAATTGTAATGACACGCCCCTGTTAAACAGGGGCTGAAAAATTGGGCCTTAGGCACTGGTGGCACAACACTGCAACTCCTCACAGATACTGTACTTGGAGCACAGCAATGAGCCCTGTTGCAAAGTATTGCTTCAAAAATTGTAATTACACGCCCCTGTTAAACAGGGGCTGAAAAATTGGGCGTTAGGCACTGGTGGCGGCACCCATAAACAAAAATGATCTTCCAAGCTATCATCATCAATCGTATCATTGAGGACTCGGAGGAGGAGGATAGCCAGTCAACATAACAGCACAGGCACTCAGCATCAGCATCAGTCTTGAAGGGATGTGACATTTTAAAATCAATTAGTCTGTTATATCAGCATCAGGTGTGTGGTAGCTGGTGGTGATCCAAGACTGGTTCATCTTGATGAAAGTCAGTCGATCAACCGAGTCGGTGGACAGGCGCACCCTGTGATCCGTGACAAATCCTCCAGCAGCACTGAATGTGCGTTCCGAAAGAACGCTGGATGCAGGACAGGCCAGTAGCTCAATTGCATACTGTGCAAGCTCTGGCCAGTGATCCATCCTCAAGACCCAGTAAGCCAGAGGATTTTCGGTGGGGAAGGTGTCCAAGTCTGACCTTGCCCCTAGATATTCCTGCACCATGTTTATCAGACGCTGGCGATGGTTGCTGGAACCAATCATACTTTGGGGCTGCGGACTAAAGAATTGTCTGAACGCATCGGTCAGACGGCCACCTTCCCCACCGCTCCTTCTTTGACTGGCCGAAGCCTCAGCAACTCGTTGTCCAGGACCAGGAGTTTGCAACCTCCCAGTCTCTGGGAACGCGTTGCACAGACCTTTCTGCAAGGCCTCCCGGAGTTGTCTCATCCTCTGCTCCCTCTGCGACGGTAACATAAGGTCCGCAACCTTACCCTTGTACCGTGGATCAAGGAGAGTGGCCAGCCAGTAATGGTCCCTCTCCTTGATCCGAAGAATACGAGGATCCTTCCGCAGACTTTGCAGGATCAGGGAGGCCATGCAGCGTAGGTTTGCTGAGGCATTCGCTCCGGAGTCCTCTGGGTCACTAAGGACGACATGATCCGCAGCCACCTCCTCCCAGCCACGTACAAGTCCACTGGTTTCTTGGGACTGTAAATCATCCCTAAAAGACTGCTGCTGATGATGCTGAGTGCCAGCCTCCACCTCCATGCTGACACAATCCTCCTCCTCCTCCTCCTCCTCCTCCTCCTCTTCCTGTGCGATGGGTGGGACAGAAGGAACACTGTCTGGGTAAAGGGGGCCTTGAGAGGCAAGGAAGTCCTCCTCTTCCTGCCTCTGTTCTGCCTCAAGTGCCCTGTCCATTATTCCACGCAGCGTGTGCTCCAACAGGTGGACAAGAGGTACAGTGTCACTGATGCATGCACTGTCACTGCTCACCATCCTCGTGGCCTCCTCAAATGGTGCCAGGACAGTGCATGCATCCCTGATCATGCCCCACTGGCGTGGAGAAAAAAAACCAAGCTCCCCTGACCCTGTCCTGGTGCCGTAGTCGCACAGGTACTCATTGATGGCCCTCTGCTGCGTGTGCAGCCGCTGCAGCATGGCCAACGTTGAGTTCCACCTGGTGGGCATGTCACATATAAGGCGGTTCTTGGGCAGGTTCAACTCCTTTTGCAGCTCAGCCAGGCGAGCACTGGCATTATAAGATCTGCGGAAATGCACACAGACTTTCCTGGCCTGCCTCAGGACATCCTGTAAGCCCGGGTACCTGCCCAAGAACCGCTGCACCACCAGGTTAAGGACGTGAGCCACACAGGGCACATGGGTCAGTTGTCCCTGTCGGAGGGCGGAGAGGAGGTTGGTGCCATTGTCGCAAACCACCATTCCTGGCTTAAGCTGGCGTGGCGTCAACCACCTCTCGGCCTGGCCCTGCAGAGCAGACAGGACCTCTGCCCCAGTGTGGCTTCTGTCCCCCAAACACACCAGCGCAAGCACGGCATGGCATCTTTTTGCCTGCGTACTTGCGTAGCCCCGTGAACGGCTACGGAGCACCGCTGGTTCATAGGACAAACCACAGGAAGAGGCCATGGAGGAAGAAGAAGAGGAGGGGGTGGAGGAGAGAGGTGTGTCACAACCAGTAGTAGCATTTTGGAGGCGTGGCGGTGGGACAACCTCCAACACTACTGCACCTTGTCCTGAATCCTTCCCAGCTGCCAAAAGAGTGACCCAATGGGCCGTGAAAGAAAGGTAACGTCCCTGTCCATGCCTGCTGGACCATGAGTCAGCGGTAATATGCACCTTACCGCTGACCGCCCTGTCCAGCGAGGCCAAGACATTGCCTTCCACATGCCGGTAGAGAGCCGGAATAGCCTTCCGTGAGAAAAAGTGGCGTTTGGGAACCTGCCACTGAGGAACCGCACATTGCACAAACTCACGGAAGGGGGCCGAGTCTACCAACTGAAAAGGCAGCAGTTGAAGCGCTAGCAATTTAGCCAAGCTAGCATTCAACCGCTGGGCATGTGGATGGCTGGGAGTGAACTTCTTTCGACGGTCCAGCAGCTGGGGCAGGGAAATTTGCCTGCTAGAATCGGACGTCGGTGTACTGCTAGCAGAGTGGGCGCAAGTACTTGGCTGTGACACACCTAATTCTACACCTTCATTCCTCTCAGTGCATGTTTCAGAGAGGACTGAAGTTATAGTGGGGTTGGAGATCCCAGCTGATGCGGTGCAAGGAGAGGTCCGCTTTGTTCTTTGGTGTGGGTCTTTGAGGTAGGCTTGCCAACGAGCTGCATGGCAGGTCAACATATGTCTGGTCAGGCATGTGGTACCCAAGCGGCTGATGTTTTGGCCACGCGATATACGCTTGAGACATATGTTGCAAACAGCAGCTGTGCGATCTGATGCACTAGCCTCAAAAAAGGCCCACACCAAAGAACTTTTTGAATGACGGGCAGAGGCAGCGCCCTGCACAGGCGGAGCTCTGCGGTGTGATTCCGTCGGTGTACTGCCCTTACGCTGGCCACCAAAGGGCATCCTGCCTCGTTGGAGATGTGCCTCCTCCTCATCCTCCTCCTCCTCCTCTCTCCTATTAGGCACCCACGTGGAGTCAGTGACCTCATCATCCCCTGCCTCCTCATCACTGGAGCCAATCTGGCAGTATGCTGCAGCTGCTGGAACATGACTGCCAGATTGGTGTCCTTCTTGAGCATCCCCTCTGTCTGCTCTCACGCTACTGCCTTCCTCTAGCTGGGTTTCATCATCAGACCCTTCGAAACGCTGGGCATCCTCCTGGAGCATGTACCCAACACTGTGCTGAAACAGTTCGGGGGACTCCTCAGGAGGAGGACATGGTGGGTCTAGGGAAGGAGTGACTGATGATTTGTCTGACATTGATACCAGGGAAGACGACGCTTTGGCAGCTGCTTTTCCAGTACCCTGAGCCTGGGTGAGAGAGGATGAGGAGGAGGAGGAGGGCTTGGTCATCCACTCTACCAAGTCTTCGGCATGATGTGGCTCAACATGTCCAGCTGCCGAAAAGAAGGACAAGCGTGTCCCATGGCCATGTGCTGATGACAATGCACCGCGTCCACGACCAGCACTGTTGCCCCCAGACACAGAGCCTGCTTGCCCTCTTTTATTGCCTCCTGACTGTCTGCCTCTCCTTGTTTGCCTTCCAGACATTCTAATAGATGGCCTGCAGGGAGATGGGAAAAAAGCAATAAGGGCTACCTTCAGGTGTCCTTCTCTGTCCCTGGAAACAAGGACTTGCAGAGTGAAAGAAAAAAAACACTCTCCCTACCTACAGTTTTCTGTCCCTAGAAAAAATGTTTTTTTTAATCACAATATAGCACAAGGAAAATTAACTCACTGTCCTTACAGGTCCCTGGAAACAAGGACTTGCAGAGTGAAAGAAAAAAAACACTCTCCCTACCTACAGTTTTCTGTCCCTAGAAAAAAATGTTTTTTTTAATCACAATATAGCAAAAGGACAATTCACTCACTGTCCTTCCAGGTCCCTGGAAACAAGGACTTGCAGAGTGAAAGAAACTGACACTGTCCCTACCTAGAGTTTTCTGTCCCTGGAATAAATGTTTTTTTCAGCACAATATAGCACAAGGACAATTAACTCACTGTCCTTACAGGTCCCTGGAAACAAGGACTTGCAGAGTGAAAGAAAAAAAATACTCTCCCTACCTACAGTTTTCTGTCCCTAGAAAAAAATGTTTTTTTTAATCACAATATAGCAAAAGGACAATTCACTCACTGTCCTTCCAGGTCCCTGGAAACAAGGACTTGCAGAGTGAAAGAAACTGACACTGTCCCTACCTAGAGTTTTCTGTCCCTGGAATAAATGTTTTTTTCAGCACAATATAGCACAAGGACAATTAACTCACTGTCCTTACAGGTCCCTGGAAACAAGGACTTGCAGAGTGAAAGAAAAAAAATACTCTCCCTACCTACAGTTTTCTGTCCCTAGAAAAAAATGTTTTTTTTAATCACAATATAGCAAAAGGACAATTCACTCACTGTCCTTCCAGGTCCCTGGAAACAAGGACTTGCAGAGTGAAAGAAACTGACACTGTCCCTACCTAGAGTTTTCTGTCCCTAGAATAAATGTTTTTTTTAATCACAATATAGCAAAAGGACAATTCACTCACTGTCCTTCCAGGTCCCTGGAAACAAGGACTTGCAGAGTGAAAGAAACTGACACTGTCCCTACCTAGAGTTTTCTGTCCCTAGAATAAATGTTTTTTTTAATCACAATATAGCAAAAGGACAATTCACTCACTGTCCTTCCAGGTCCCTGGAAACAAGGACTTGCAGAGTGAAAGAAACTGACACTGTCCCTACCTAGAGTTTTCTGTCCCTAGAATAAATGTTTTTTTTAATCACAATATAG
The DNA here is from genome assembly GCA_029206835.1 of Rana muscosa. Classification (NCBI taxonomy): domain Eukaryota; kingdom Metazoa; phylum Chordata; class Amphibia; order Anura; family Ranidae; genus Rana; species Rana muscosa. Next base: position 197,919,523 of record CM055121.1, on the reverse strand, counting down.
CAAAAGGACAATTCACTCACTGTCCTTCCAGGTCCCTGGAAACAAGGACTTGCAGAGTGAAAGAAACTGACACTGTCCCTACCTAGAGTTTTCTGTCCCTAGAATAAATGTTTTTTTTAATCACAATATAGCAAAAGGACAATTCACTCACTGTCCTTCCAGGTCCCTGGAAACAAGGACTTGCAGAGTGAAAGAAACTGACACTGTCCCTACCTAGAGTTTTCTGTCCCTAGAATAAATGTTTTTTTTAATCACAATATAGCAAAAGGACAATTCACTCACTGTCCTTCCAGGTCCCTGGAAACAAGGACTTGCAGAGTGAAAGAAACTGACACTGTCCCTACCTAGAGTTTTCTGTCCCTAGAATAAATGTTTTTTTTAATCACAATATAGCAAAAGGACAATTCACTCACTGTCCTTCCAGGTCCCTGGAAACAAGGACTTGCAGAGTGAAAGAAACTGACACTGTCCCTACCTAGAGTTTTCTGTCCCTAGAATAAATGTTTTTTTTAATCACAATATAGCAAAAGGACAATTCACTCACTGTCCTTACAGGTCCCTGGAAACAAGGACTTGCAGAGTGAAAGAAACTGACACTGTCCCTACCTAGAGTTTTCTGTCCCTAGAATAAATGTTTTTTTTAATCACAATATAGCAAAAGGACAATTCACTCACTGTCCTTCCAGGTCCCTGGAAACAAGGACTTGCAGAGTGAAAGAAACTGACACTGTCCCTACCTAGAGTTTTCTGTCCCTAGAATAAATGTTTTTTTTTAATCACAATATAGCAAAAGGACAATTCACTCACTGTCCTTCCAGGTCCCTGGAAACAAGGACTTGCAGAGTGAAAGAAACTGACACTGTCCCTACCTAGAGTTTTCTGTCCCTAGAATAAATGTTTTTTTTAATCACAATATAGCAAAAGGACAATTCACTCACTGTCCTTCCAGGTCCCTGGAAACAAGGACTTGCAGAGTGAAAGAAACTGACACTGTCCCTACCTAGAGTTTTCTGTCCCTAGAATAAATGTTTTTTTTAATCACAATATAGCAAAAGGACAATTCACTCACTGTCCTTCCAGGTCCCTGGAAACAAGGACTTGCAGAGTGAAAGAAACTGACACTGTCCCTACCTAGAGTTTTCTGTCCCTAGAATAAATGTTTTTTTTAATCACAATATAGCAAAAGGACAATTCACTCACTGTCCTTCCAGGTCCCTGGAAACAAGGACTTGCAGAGTGAAAGAAACTGACACTGTCCCTACCTAGAGTTTTCTGTCCCTAGAATAAATGTTTTTTTTAATCACAATATAGCAAAAGGACAATTCACTCACTGTCCTTCCAGGTCCCTGGAAACAAGGACTTGCAGAGTGAAAGAAACTGACACTGTCCCTACCTAGAGTTTTCTGTCCCTAGAATAAATGTTTTTTTTAATCACAATATAGCAAAAGGACAATTCACTCACTGTCCTTCCAGGTCCCTGGAAACAAGGACTTGCAGAGTGAAAGAAACTGACACTGTCCCTACCTAGAGTTTTCTGTCCCTAGAATAAATGTTTTTTTTAATCACAATATAGCAAAAGGACAATTCACTCACTGTCCTTCCAGGTCCCTGGAAACAAGGACTTGCAGAGTGAAAGAAACTGACACTGTCCCTACCTAGAGTTTTCTGTCCCTAGAATAAATGTTTTTTTTAATCACAATATAGCACAAGGAAAATTAACTCACTGTCCTTACAGGTCCCTGGAAACAAGGACTTGCAGAGTGAAAGAAAAAAAACACTCTCCCTACCTACAGTTTTCTGTCCCTAGAAAAAAATGTTTTTTTTAATCACAATATAGCAAAAGGACAATTCACTCACTGTCCTTCCAGGTCCCTGGAAACAAGGACTTGCAGAGTGAAAGAAACTGACACTGTCCCTACCTAGAGTTTTCTGTCCCTGGAATAAATGTTTTTTTCAGCACAATATAGCACAAGGACAATTAACTCACTGTCCTTACAGGTCCCTGGAAACAAGGACTTGCAGAGTGAAAGAAAAAAAATACTCTCCCTACCTACAGTTTTCTGTCCCTAGAAAAAAATGTTTTTTTTAATCACAATATAGCAAAAGGACAATTCACTCACTGTCCTTCCAGGTCCCTGGAAACAAGGACTTGCAGAGTGAAAGAAACTGACACTGTCCCTACCTAGAGTTTTCTGTCCCTAGAATAAATGTTTTTTTTAATCACAATATAGCAAAAGGACAATTCACTCACTGTCCTTCCAGGTCCCTGGAAACAAGGACTTGCAGAGTGAAAGAAACTGACACTGTCCCTACCTAGAGTTTTCTGTCCCTAGAATAAATGTTTTTTTTAATCACAATATAGCAAAAGGACAATTCACTCACTGTCCTTCCAGGTCCCTGGAAACAAGGACTTGCAGAGTGAAAGAAACTGACACTGTCCCTACCTAGAGTTTTCTGTCCCTAGAATAAATGTTTTTTTTAATCACAATATAGCAAAAGGACAATTCACTCACTGTCCTTCCAGGTCCCTGGAAACAAGGACTTGCAGAGTGAAAGAAACTGACACTGTCCCTACCTAGAGTTTTCTGTCCCTAGAATAAATGTTTTTTTTAATCACAATATAGCAAAAGGACAATTCACTCACTGTCCTTCCAGGTCCCTGGAAACAAGGACTTGCAGAGTGAAAGAAACTGACACTGTCCCTACCTAGAGTTTTCTGTCCCTAGAATAAATGTTTTTTTTAATCACAATATAGCAAAAGGACAATTCACTCACTGTCCTTCCAGGTCCCTGGAAACAAGGACTTGCAGAGTGAAAGAAACTGACACTGTCCCTACCTAGAGTTTTCTGTCCCTAGAATAAATGTTTTTTTTAATCACAATATAGCACAAGGAAAATTAACTCACTGTCCTTACAGGTCCCTGGAAACAAGGACTTGCAGAGTGAAAGAAAAAAAACACTCTCCCTACCTACAGTTTTCTGTCCCTAGAAAAAAATGTTTTTTTTAATCACAATATAGCAAAAGGACAATTCACTCACTGTCCTTCCAGGTCCCTGGAAACAAGGACTTGCAGAGTGAAAGAAACTGACACTGTCCCTACCTAGAGTTTTCTGTCCCTGGAATAAATGTTTTTTTCAGCACAATATAGCACAAGGACAATTAACTCACTGTCCTTACAGGTCCCTGGAAACAAGGACTTGCAGAGTGAAAGAAAAAAAATACTCTCCCTACCTACAGTTTTCTGTCCCTAGAAAAAAATGTTTTTTTTAATCACAATATAGCAAAAGGACAATTCACTCACTGTCCTTCCAGGTCCCTGGAAACAAGGACTTGCAGAGTGAAAGAAACTGACACTGTCCCTACCTAGAGTTTTCTGTCCCTAGAATAAATGTTTTTTTTAATCACAATATAGCAAAAGGACAATTCACTCACTGTCCTTCCAGGTCCCTGGAAACAAGGACTTGCAGAGTGAAAGAAACTGACACTGTCCCTACCTAGAGTTTTCTGTCCCTAGAATAAATGTTTTTTTTAATCACAATATAGCAAAAGGACAATTCACTCACTGTCCTTCCAGGTCCCTGGAAACAAGGACTTGCAGAGTGAAAGAAACTGACACTGTCCCTACCTAGAGTTTTCTGTCCCTAGAATAAATGTTTTTTTTAATCACAATATAGCAAAAGGACAATTCACTCACTGTCCTTCCAGGTCCCTGGAAACAAGGACTTGCAGAGTGAAAGAAACTGACACTGTCCCTACCTAGAGTTTTCTGTCCCTAGAATAAATGTTTTTTTTAATCACAATATAGCAAAAGGACAATTCACTCACTGTCCTTCCAGGTCCCTGGAAACAAGGACTTGCAGAGTGAAAGAAACTGACACTGTCCCTACCTAGAGTTTTCTGTCCCTAGAATAAATGTTTTTTTTAATCACAATATAGCAAAAGGACAATTCACTCACTGTCCTTCCAGGTCCCTGGAAACAAGGACTTGCAGAGTGAAAGAAACTGACACTGTCCCTACCTAGAGTTTTCTGTCCCTAGAATAAATGTTTTTTTTAATCACAATATAGCAAAAGGACAATTCACTCACTGTCCTTCCAGGTCCCTGGAAACAAGGACTTGCAGAGTGAAAGAAACTGACACTGTCCCTACCTAGAGTTTTCTGTCCCTAGAATAAATGTTTTTTTTAATCACAATATAGCAAAAGGACAATTCACTCACTGTCCTTCCAGGTCCCTGGAAACAAGGACTTGCAGAGTGAAAGAAACTGACACTGTCCCTACCTAGAGTTTTCTGTCCCTAGAATAAATGTTTTTTTTAATCACAATATAGCACAAGGAAAATTAACTCACTGTCCTTACAGGTCCCTGGAAACAAGGACTTGCAGAGTGAAAGAAAAAAAACACTCTCCCTACCTACAGTTTTCTGTCCCTAGAAAAAAATGTTTTTTTTAATCACAATATAGCAAAAGGACAATTCACTCACTGTCCTTCCAGGTCCCTGGAAACAAGGACTTGCAGAGTGAAAGAAACTGACACTGTCCCTACCTAGAGTTTTCTGTCCCTGGAATAAATGTTTTTTTCAGCACAATATAGCACAAGGACAATTAACTCACTGTCCTTACAGGTCCCTGGAAACAAGGACTTGCAGAGTGAAAGAAAAAAAATACTCTCCCTACCTACAGTTTTCTGTCCCTAGAAAAAAATGTTTTTTTTAATCACAATATAGCAAAAGGACAATTCACTCACTGTCCTTCCAGGTCCCTGGAAACAAGGACTTGCAGAGTGAAAGAAACTGACACTGTCCCTACCTAGAGTTTTCTGTCCCTAGAATAAATGTTTTTTTTAATCACAATATAGCAAAAGGACAATTCACTCACTGTCCTTCCAGGTCCCTGGAAACAAGGACTTGCAGAGTGAAAGAAACTGACACTGTCCCTACCTAGAGTTTTCTGTCCCTAGAATAAATGTTTTTTTTAATCACAATATAGCAAAAGGACAATTCACTCACTGTCCTTCCAGGTCCCTGGAAACAAGGACTTGCAGAGTGAAAGAAACTGACACTGTCCCTACCTAGAGTTTTCTGTCCCTAGAATAAATGTTTTTTTTAATCACAATATAGCAAAAGGACAATTCACTCACTGTCCTTCCAGGTCCCTGGAAACAAGGACTTGCAGAGTGAAAGAAACTGACACTGTCCCTACCTAGAGTTTTCTGTCCCTGGAATAAATGTTTTTTTCAGCACAATATAGCACAAGGACAATTAACTCACTGTCCTTACAGGTCCCTGGAAACAAGGACTTGCAGAGTGAAAGAAAAAAAATACTCTCCCTACCTACAGTTTTCTGTCCCTAGAAAAAAATGTTTTTTTTAATCACAATATAGCAAAAGGACAATTCACTCACTGTCCTTCCAGGTCCCTGGAAACAAGGACTTGCAGAGTGAAAGAAACTGACACTGTCCCTACCTAGAGTTTTCTGTCCCTAGAATAAATGTTTTTTTTAATCACAATATAGCAAAAGGACAATTCACTCACTGTCCTTCCAGGTCCCTGGAAACAAGGACTTGCAGAGTGAAAGAAACTGACACTGTCCCTACCTAGAGTTTTCTGTCCCTAGAATAAATGTTTTTTTTAATCACAATATAGCAAAAGGACAATTCACTCACTGTCCTTCCAGGTCCCTGGAAACAAGGACTTGCAGAGTGAAAGAAACTGACACTGTCCCTACCTAGAGTTTTCTGTCCCTAGAATAAATGTTTTTTTTAATCACAATATAGCAAAAGGACAATTCACTCACTGTCCTTCCAGGTCCCTGGAAACAAGGACTTGCAGAGTGAAAGAAACTGACACTGTCCCTACCTAGAGTTTTCTGTCCCTAGAATAAATGTTTTTTTTTAAGCACACTATAGCAGAAGCACAAAACACACTGACACTCTCCCTACCTATCCTTCTCTTTCCCTAAACTAAAGGAATCCAGGTTAAGCAAGAAAGAAATAACAGTCACTGTCCCTGCCTATGCTACTCTATCCCTGCTCCGGAACACACTACACTAGGCCGCCGTGCTGGCGGCCTTTTATAGTGTGGGGCGTGTACTAAACACCCTCAGCAATAATTGGCCACAGGCATCCTGCCTGTGGCCAATCATTGCTCTCCTCGCTGCCGGCGCTGTGATTGGCCAAGCATGCGGGGTCACAGTGCATGCTTGGCCAATCACAGCGCCTGGATGACACTGCGATGGCGTAGTGCATTGTGGGCCGTTCGCGTCACTCGAATTTGGCGCGAACGGCCCAAATCGTTCGATCTTCGTCGAACGATCGAACAGCCAATGTTCGAGTCGAACGTATGTTCGACTCGAACACGAAGCTCATCCCTATTCAACACATCAAAATATACATCTCTGTCCCTTTATCGTCTGTATGAGCTCCCAGTTTTGATTTAATTCAAAAATAAGATTGAGGTGAGTGCAGTCCTGCTAATTAAGCCTGCCTTGGACATTGTGTACTCTACTTTTCTCATTGATGCATATATTATGTATATTACAGGCATTTTTTCTTAGAAAATTCAGAACAATCTTTTTTTGCTTACACCCCTCCCTACGGGAGATCTGGCACCGTTTTGGACTTGGGTATAGGATTGCAGTGTTTTCCTGACACATTTTTCCGTGCGTGAATTTCCCTTATCTATGTGGAGGTAGGTAACATTCCTGTACCGGATACCAATCGTTTTGTGTAAAATGTTCAGTCATGCTTGTACAATAATATGTTACTTTTGTTTGATTGTTTAACTGTTTAATATATTAATGATTTCTTGTTTCTCTTTTCATATACACAAAAAAAGTGAGTGAATCATGTTCCTCCATATCTAACAACTGTGTTCATGCGTCCATTCCTGAATAAGCCTTTATAGGCGAAACATGTTGAAAATTTTGGATGCAACATTTATATGTATATGATTACAGTATTTTCATTGTCCTTAGTAGGTAGTGTGTGTACACCTATGGCTTTGACTCAAACTGCAGTCATTTACTTTTTTATAACATTGTCTTAATAAATAATTTTCTATTTTTATAAAAACTTTGAGTGAGTATCTATTTGTAGCACCTTAAAAGTCCTATATGTCCCACAAATGTGCTCTTTAATTTTAGAGATGTTGGTGCCTTATCTGTTATATTGAATTCTATGCTGACATCTGTCCACTTTCTTTGACCATTAATACTTTAACTGTGTCAGTGTGCTATTACTGTGGTATTCTACTAAATACATTGCCAGGTGTGCCAGAGGGGCTGAGGCCATTCCTGGGGTTGAGAGGCAGAGTAACGGATGGAACAAACTTAAGCAGCTCCTTCGGGGGTATCGGTACATTTTACCACAAAAAACTGGGAAAACGTATTGACTCGAGTATAAACCTAGGGTGTCCATCTGAATGCCTCACTGTTCCTCACTTTGCCTCACTGTGTCCATGTGCATGCCTCACTGTGTCCATGCCTCACTGTGCCTCACTGTGTCCATGCCTCACTGTGCCTCACTGTGTCCATGCCTCACTGTGTCCAAGCCTCACTGTGCCCAAGCTCCCTACCTGATCTCTTGCGCTGTGTGACTAGACTGAGGTTTAACATGGGAGTCTATGGAGGGGTGCCGGGCTTTGAAAAATTGCTGCTCCCTGGCCGTAGGTCCCCTGGACAAAAACTTTGCACACTTGTAGAGGAAGAGTGGGGCTACATGTGTGCCAGGTTTGGGGTCCAGGGGACCTATGGCTGGCTGAAATCAGGAGCACAAAAATGAAGATGACACAGACTCGAGTATAAGCCGGGGGGGGGGGCATTTTCAGCACAAAAAAATGTGCTGAAAAACTCGGCTTATACTCGAGTATATACGGTATATATATATATATATATATATATATATATATATATATATATAATGTGTGTATGTATATGTATACATGTATACATACATTATATATATATATATATATATATATATATATATATATATATATATATATATATATATATATTACCAATAAATATACCCAGAAGTTGGATATTTAGGGTATTTTAACTGGGTCAGACATGAAGCTACATAAAGGGTGGAGGGGGATTTAAATCTTTTATATTAAAGTAATTCTAAAGGCTGGGACTTGTTTTACATGGATATAATCATTTTTATTTTTTATGTACATTACTGGTAAACTTTTACTTTAAATTTCATTGTAATGCCTTCTATTACCACCTATCTATTATCAGCCTCCAGCTTCTCTGGGTTCAGACGCTGATCTTCCCTGCACAGAGCCTGTAGCCACCCTGGCGGTATGATTATGTCAGATTTTTGATGCTCAAAGCAGTACAATTGTTTTGCATAGAAAATTTGCGTTTTATATTGTAGGCCTGCAATTCTTAGGAATAACTCACTTAAATCTGTTCAAACCAGAGTCCAGTAGACATCCCGGGTATGATAAAGTTTGAAACACGAAATCATAAATTTTAATATAATAAATAAGTATAAATAATTATAAAAAATAACAATATAATAATAATAAAATTAATTTCCCCACGATTAACTATCACTCAATTCTGCAAGTGTTCTAATTTACTATTGCTGTTTTCTAGTTGGTCTAAAACCACTTAAAAGGGACACTTTTTGGTTGCTATGGACAATCTCAAGTTTTCAGCCAGAAAGAAAAGTATATATAATATAAAACTGCATGCAGGGCAGTGGACAAAGTACTAGGGACAAAAGGGTTGTGAAATGATTTCATACAGTAATGTAATCTGTAAGATTACAGTGTACTGTATGTGTTATGTTTTGTGTACTTTTTGAATTTGCCGCCAGGCTCCGCCCCCGTGCGTTGCGACGCTCGCAGGGAACAAAGCCTGGCACACAGAGGCATCGGCCAGAGGATAGAGCCCGCAGACACAGCGGGGGGACATTGCAGGGTCCTGGGGACAAGGTAAGTAACCTGCACCAGAATCCTGCAATGCAATCCCGAGTGTGGCTCGGGGTTACCGCTAATGGTACTGAAATTTAACCCAGAGCCACACTCTGGAAAACCGCCAGGGAGGTTAAAGTGATTGTAAATGTTGGATTTTTTTTTTAACAACAAATATGTCATACTTACCTGCTTTGTGTAATGGTTTTGCACAGAGCAGGCCACATTCTCCTCTTCTGGAGTCCCCCCTGGGCACTTCTGGCTCCTCCTGCCTTCAGAGTACCCCTATACCAAGCCGCAAAGTATAAAAGCAAGGTAGAAAAGAACCTTCTGCCTTTAGACTCACTCATTTCCTTCTCCTGCCTAGGACTACATGTCCAATGAGGCATTGCTCCTCACACATTCACAAGTTCTCAGGCACTTACTGACATGTATGGATGGTGTACTGAGCTGTATGTGTGCTGAACTGTGTATACTGACATATATACCTTCCAACTTTGTGAGATGGAAATGAGGAACACCTATTAGCAAAAGTATGTAGGCATAGGACACACCTCCTGCCACGCCCCCTAAAGGAGAATTGTGCAAAAAATTAGCAGATAAACCCGCAAGTGTTTTTTTTTTACCACTATTCCTTTATACTGGCTTTTGAAATTTTCCAATGGAGAAATTTAGAAATTGGATGAAAGGTTTAGCACTGGGAAACACCTTTTGAAAGATAAATAGTGCATTTTATATACAACTTTATAGACCAGACCAAAATGAGGGACGAATGAGGAGGAAAGAGGGACAGAGGGACATTGTTCCAAATCAGGGACAGTCCCTCTAAATCAGGGTCAACTGGGAGCTATGTATATATAAACGGTGTACTCAGCTGTATGTGCGCTGCACTGTATTTTCTGATATGTAAACAAATAATGCATTCTGTATGCAGGCCAAATAATCGGCTGACCAGCTAATCAATTATGAAAATAGTTGTTTCCGCCCTAACAGTAAATGTACAGTAGTGTGGGAGGGGAAGAAGCAGCACAAGGAGACAATTCTATGAGCTGAAGTGCAATTAGCATACTGATAGCAGAAGACTGCAGAGTGACAAGGTGGGTGAGGAGACCTGTAAGTGAAAGTGAAACTGTAGCAGAGTAGGATCACCCACCCTTGCTAGGCTGGGTTATGATGTGTGGCAGAGCTGTGTACAAATCAAGACTGTATGAACAGGAATAAAAAAATCCTTTGGCTGGTAAAACGGCTTTCATATATTTGTATCATTTGTGGAGCTCAGATTTAAATTACAAAGCACATCATGAAGCCATTATATACAGCGTGACAATATCTTTTCAATGCCCGCTTGTTGTTTCGGTGTGTGCTGGTCAATTCTTTTCAATTCTTTATAAACGATTTCCTGTTTTTCTCCATAATCTTGGTTTGCGGGGAAAGTTATTGAATAACTGTTCTTTTCTGTGTAAACTCTCCCTCGAGAATAATCTATTAATCAGCTAATACTAACTTGTTGTAAGTTACATTTTGTCATGACCTTAACTGTACAATAACCTATGAGCCAAAAGTCCAACTCCGATCACAAGCCAAACAGCCCTGTATATTATTACTTAGGGGCTGTATACCTAAACATAATCCTTCTTTCTCTGAAATTCTGATCACCCCCAGCACAACAGATAAAATGGATATCAGGCTGATGGTAGGAGTGGCTTCACTCACTGCTAAAATGATGGAGAAGACAGAGGGCAATGGCTTAGACAAAGTCCTGTCAATAGTTTTTGGGATTTTTCAAACACTAGAGTCTTTGGCAGTTCCTTGTTTCAGGGATGTGTCACAAGAAAAAGTGACACCTACAAAAATAATTGTAGGCTGAGAAGTTACACAATATTTTCAAAAGTATTGGGAAGCCTGTCTTTACACGCACATGACATTTAATGGCATCCCAGTCTTAGTTTGTAGGGTTCAATATTGAGTTGGACCACCCTTTCCAGCTACAACAGCTTCAACTTTTCTGGGAAGGCTGTCCACAAGGTTTAGGAGTGTGTCTATGGGAATGTTTGACTATTCTTGCAAATCCGCATTTGTGAGGTCAGGCACTGATGTGGACGAGAAGGCCTGGCTTGCAGTCTCCGCTCTAATTGATCCCAAAGGTGTTCTATCGGATTGAGGGCAGGACTCTGTGCAGGCCAGTCAAGTTCCCCCACCTCAAACTCGTTCATCCATGTCTTTATGGACCTTGCTTTGTGCACTGGTCCAAAAGATTTGGTGGAGGGGGGAGTTATGGCATGGGTTTGTTTTTCCGGGGTTATGCCGCGTACACATGATCGGAAATTCCGACAGCAAATATCCAATGTGAGCTTTTGGTATGAAATTCAGACCGTGTGTAGGCTCCATCGGACATTTGCTGTCGGAATTTCCACCAACAAAAGATTGAGAGCAAGTTCTCTATTTATTTTTCCGACGATAAAAGTTCTTGTCGGAAATTCCGATCGTCTGTATGCAATTCCGACGCGCCAAAAACCATGCATGCTCAGAATCAAGCAGAAGAGCCGAACTGCCTATTGAACTTCATTGATCTCGGCTCGTCGTACGTGTTGTACATCACCGCGTTCTTGACATTCGGAATATCCAACAAGATTTGTGTGACCGTGTGTATGCAACACAAGTTTGAGCCAACATTCCGTCTGAAAAAAATCCACGTTTTTCTTGTCGGAATTTCCGATTGTGTGTACACGGCATTAGGCTTGGCCCCTTAGTTCCAGTAAAAGGAACTCTTAAGGAGTCAGCATACCAAGACATTTTGGACAATTTCATGTTCCCAACTTTGTAGGAACAGTTTGGGGATGGCCCCTTCCTGTTTCAATATGGTTCTAAGTGTCATGTGCTTTTTCTGGATTCATGAACCCTCTGTGCCACCAGTAGAACCATACTTCCTCAGGGCCTCAGACCCAGACTACTATGTCTTCACCAATGGCTGCTAGTGGTGCAGATGTTATGCTGCCAACACACTGTAGGTCTGTGAGGGACAGTTGACTTAGACCCCCTGTTAGGTTCGCACCAGAACTTTTGAACACCGGGAAAGTTCGGACCCGAATAACAAACCCCATTAAAGATAATGGAACCCAAACGTCAAAAATCAAAAGTGACCATTTTGAAGGCTTAAATCCAAGTAATTGGGCATACAATGGTTATAGAGGTCCAGGTCCTGTGAAAAACGTCATTTTTTAATGAGCAGTGATTTTTTGATTTTTAAAGTGAAAGCCTAAAAATGAAAAATTCCTTCCAATATAGTGCCTGGGGGATCCCCTTAGTCTAAATGTAAAGTGGCAGATCTGTACCATGTCTAGAATCTGCTGCAGCAATAATTGAATTTATAAAGCCAAAAAAATGAAATTTTTCCTGCAAGCTGCCTTTATTTTGCTCAGCAACAGCTGGGGAGCCAGTGTGTATGATGAGTCCACAATGTAGTGCACTGGGAACAAGATTAGAGATTGTTTGGATACATTTTGGTGTCACTTTGACTTTGGATAGAAGTAACGGGTGAGTTAAAATTGGTCTTTAGGTGTCGGTGGCGCCTTCCCATCGTAACCCTATAGAGGTACTCTTGATGAAAGCAAGAATTGGCCTTGCTGTAAAAAATTGCAATGATATGCACCTGTCAAACAGGTGCAGAAAAATTGGTCTTTGGGTGTCGGTGGTGCCTTCCCACCATAACCCTATAGAGGTACTCTTGATGAAAGCAAGAATTGGCCTTGCTGTAAAAAATTGGTCTTTGGGCGTTAATTGTGCCCATGAAACCTATACCTGTCCTCAAGAGATTTTATCCTCTGCACTCTGTGGGGACGGGATGAGTTCTGAGACCTTTCACCTATAACAGTGGTCAAGGAGGGTTGCCAGCCTGTAATCATCCTTTTCCTTTATGCCACGTATTCTTGGGTCCTTTCGCAGGCTTTGCATTAGGTTGCAAACTCCTCGGGGTCACTCAGGATCAGGGATGAGCTTCGTGTTCGAGTCGAACATACGTTCGACTCGAACATCGGCTGTTCGATCGTTCGACGAAGATCGAACGATTTGGGCCGTTCGCGCCAAATTCGAGTGACGCGAACGGCCCACAATGCACTACGCCATCGCAGTGTCATCCAGGCGCTGTGATTGGCCAAGCATGCACTGTGACCCCGCATGCTTGGCCAATCACAGCGCCGGCAGCGAGGAGAGCAATGATTGGCCACAGGCAGGATGCCTGTGGCCAATTATTGCTGAGGGTGTTTAGTACACGCCCCACACTATAAAAGGCCGCCAGCACGGCGGCCTAGTGTAGTGTGTTCCGGAGCAGGGATAGAGCAGCATAGGCAGGGACAGTGACTGTTATTTCTTTCTTGCTTAACCTGGATTCCTTTAGTTTAGGGAAAGAGAAGGATAGGTAGGGAGAGTGTCAGTGTGTTTTGTGCTTGTGCTATAGTGTGCTTAAAAAAAACATTTATTCTAGGGACAGAAAACTGTAGGTAGGGACAGTGTCAGTTTCTTTCACTCTGCAAGTCCTTGTTTCCAGGGACCTGGAAGGACAGTGAGTGAATTGTCCTTGTGCTATATTGTGCTTAAAAAAACATTTATTCTAGGGACAGAAAACTGTAGGTAGGGAGAGTGTCAGTTTCTTTCACTCTGCAAGTCCTTGTTTCCAGGGACCTGGAAGGACAGTGAGTGAATTGTCCTTGTGCTATATTGTGATTAAAAAAAACATTTTTTCTAGGGACAGAAAACTGTAGGTAGGGAGAGTGTTTTTTTTCTTTCACTCTGCAAGTCCTTGTTTCCAGGGACCTGTAAGGACAGTGAGTGAATTGTTCTTGTGCTATATTGTGATTAAAAAAAACATTTTTTCTAGGGACAGAAAACTGTAGGTAGGGAGAGTGTTTTTTTTCTTTCACTCTGCAAGTCCTTGTTTCCAGGGACCTGGAAGGACAGTGAGTGAATTGTCCTTGTGCTATATTGTGCTTAAAAAAACATTTATTCTAGGGACAGAAAACTGTAGGTAGGGAGAGTGTCAGTTTATTTCACTCTGCAAGTCCTTGTTTCCAGGGACCTGTAAGGACAGTGAGTGAATTGTCCTTGTGCTATATTGTGATTAAAAAAAACATTTTTTCTAGGGACAGAAAACTGTAGGTAGGGAGAGTGTTTTTTTTCTTTCACTCTGCAAGTCCTTGTTTCCAGGGACCTGTAAGGACAGTGAGTGAATTTTTCTTGTGCTATATTGTGATTAAAAAAAACATTTTTTCTAGGGACAGAAAACTGTAGGTAGGGAGAGTGTTTTTTTTCTTTCACTCTGCAAGTCCTTGTTTCCAGGGACCTGTAAGGACAGTGAGTGAATTTTTCTTGTGCTATATTGTGATTAAAAAAAACATTTTTTCTAGGGACAGAAAACTGTAGGTAGGGAGAGTGTTTTTTTTCTTTCACTCTGCAAGTCCTTGTTTCCAGGGACCTGTAAGGACAGTGAGTGAATTGTTCTTGTGCTATATTGTGATTAAAAAAAACATTTTTTCTAGGGACAGAAAACTGTAGGTAGGGAGAGTGTTTTTTTTCTTTCACTCTGCAAGTCCTTGTTTCCAGGGACCTGTAAGGACAGTGAGTGAATTTTTCTTGTGCTATATTGTGATTAAAAAAAACATTTTTTCTAGGGACAGAAAACTGTAGGTAGGGAGAGTGTTTTTTTTCTTTCACTCTGCAAGTCCTTGTTTCCAGGGACCTGTAAGGACAGTGAGTGAATTGTTCTTGTGCTATATTGTGATTAAAAAAAACATTTTTTCTAGGGACAGAAAACTGTAGGTAGGGAGAGTGTTTTTTTCTTTCACTCTGCAAGTCCTTGTTTCCAGGGACCTGTAAGGACAGTGAGTGAATTGTCCTTGTGCTATATTGTGCTTAAAAAAAACATTTATTCTAGGGACAGAAAACTGTAGGTAGGGAGAGTGTCAGTTTCTTTCACTGTGAAAGTCCTTGTTTCAAGGGACAGAGAAGGACACCTGAAGGTAGCCCTTATTGCTTTTTTCCCATCTCCGTGCAGGCCATCTATTAGAATGTCTGGAAGGCAAACAAGGAGAGGCAGACAGTCAGGAGGCAATAAAAGAGGGCAAGCAGGCTCTGTGTCTGGGGGCAACAGTGCTGGTCGTGGACGCGGTGCATTGTCATCAGCACATGGCCATGGGACACGCTTGTCCTTCTTTTCGGCAGCTGGACATGTTGAGCCACATCATGCCGAAGACTTGGTAGAGTGGATGACCAAGCCCTCCTCCTCCTCCTCATCCTCTCTCACCCAGGCTCAGGGTACTGGAAAAGCAGCTGCCAAAGCGTCGTCTTCCCTGGTATCAATGTCAGACAAATCATCAGTCACTCCTTCCCTAGACCCACCATGTCCTCCTCCTGAGGAGTCCCCCGAACTGTTTCAGCACAGTGTTGGGTACATGCTCCAGGAGGATGCCCAGCGTTTCGAAGGGTCTGATGATGAAACCCAGCTAGAGGAAGGCAGTAGCGTGAGAGCAGACAGAGGGGATGCTCAAGAAGGACACCAATCTGGCAGTCATGTTCCAGCAGCTGCAGCATACTGCCAGATTGGCTCCAGTGATGAGGAGGGAGGGGATGATGAGGTCACTGACTCCACGTGGGTGCCTAATAGGAGAGAGGAGGAGGAGGAGGATGAGGAGGAGGCACATCTCCAACGAGGCAGGATGCCCTTTGGTGGCCAGCGTAAGGGCAGTACACCGACGGAATCACACCGCAGAGCTCCGCCTGTGCAGGGCGCTGCCTCTGCCCGTCATTCAAAAAGTTCTTTGGTGTGGGCCTTTTTTGAGGCTAGTGCATCAGATCGCACAGCTGCTGTTTGCAACATATGTCTCAAGCGTATATCGCGTGGCCAAAACATCAGCCGCTTGGGTACCACATGCCTGACCAGACATATGTTGACCTGCCATGCAGCTCGTTGGCAAGCCTACCTCAAAGACCCACACCAAAGAACAAAGCGGACCTCTCCTTGCACCGCATCAGCTGGGATCTCCAACCCCACTATAACTTCAGTCCTCTCTGAAACATGCACTGAGAGGAATGAAGGTGTAGAATTAGGTGTGTCACAGCCAAGTACTTGCGCCCACTCTGCTAGCAGTACACCGACGTCCGATTCTAGCAGGCAAATTTCCCTGCCCCAGCTGCTGGACCGTCGAAAGAAGTTCACTCCCAGCCATCCACATGCCCAGCGGTTGAATGCTAGCTTGGCTAAATTGCTAGCGCTTCAACTGCTGCCTTTTCAGTTGGTAGACTCGGCCCCCTTCCGTGAGTTTGTGCAATGTGCGGTTCCTCAGTGGCAGGTTCCCAAACGCCACTTTTTCGCACGGAAGGCTATTCCGGCTCTCTACCGGCATGTGGAAGGCAATGTCTTGGCCTCGCTGGACAGGGCGGTCAGCGGTAAGGTGCATATTACCGCTGACTCATGGTCCAGCAGGCATGGACAGGGACGTTACCTTTCTTTCACGGCCCATTGGGTCACTCTTTTGGCAGCTGGGAAGGATTCAGGACAAGGTGCAGTAGTGTTGGAGGTTGTCCCACCGCCACGCCTCCAAAATGCTACTACTGGTTGTGACACACCTCTCTCCTCCACCCCCTCCTCTTCTTCTTCCTCCATGGCCTCTTCCTGTGGTTTGTCCTATGAACCAGCGGTGCTCCGTAGCCGTTCACGGGGCTACGCAAGTACGCAGGCAAAAAGATGCCATGCCGTGCTTGCGCTGGTGTGTTTGGGGGACAGAAGCCACACTGGGGCAGAGGTCCTGTCTGCTCTGCAGGGCCAGGCCGAGAGGTGGTTGACGCCACGCCAGCTTAAGCCAGGAATGGTGGTTTGCGACAATGGCACCAACCTCCTCTCCGCCCTCCGACAGGGACAACTGACCCATGTGCCCTGTGTGGCTCACGTCCTTAACCTGGTGGTGCAGCGGTTCTTGGGCAGGTACCCGGGCTTACAGGATGTCCTGAGGCAGGCCAGGAAAGTCTGTGTGCATTTCCGCAGATCTTATAATGCCAGTGCTCGCCTGGCTGAGCTGCAAAAGGAGTTGAACCTGCCCAAGAACCGCCTTATATGTGACATGCCCACCAGGTGGAACTCAACGTTGGCCATGCTGCAGCGGCTGCACACGCAGCAGAGGGCCATCAATGAGTACCTGTGCGACTACGGCACCAGGACAGGGTCAGGGGAGCTTGGTTTTTTTTCTCCACGCCAGTGGGGCATGATCAGGGATGCATGCACTGTCCTGGCACCATTTGAGGAGGCCACGAGGATGGTGAGCAGTGACAGTGCATGCATCAGTGACACTGTACCTCTTGTCCACCTGTTGGAGCACACGCTGCGTGGAATAATGGACAGGGCACTTGAGGCAGAACAGAGGCAGGAAGAGGAGGACTTCCTTGCCTCTCAAGGCCCCCTTTACCCAGACAGTGTTACTTCTGTCCCACCCATCGCACAGGAAGAGGAGGAGGAGGAGGAGGAGGAGGAGGAGGATTGTGTCAGCATAGAGGTGGAGGCTGGCACTCAGCATCATCAGCAGCAGTCTTTTAGGGATGATTTACAGTCCCAAGAAACCAGTGGACTTGTACGTGGCTGGGAGGAGGTGGCTGCGGATCATGTCGTCCTTAGTGACCCAGAGGACTCCGGAGCGAATGCCTCAGCAAACCTACGCTGCATGGCCTCCCTGATCCTGCAAAGTCTGCGGAAGGATCCTCGTATTCTTCGGATCAAGGAGAGGGACCATTACTGGCTGGCCACTCTCCTTGATCCACGGTACAAGGGTAAGGTTGCGGACCTTATGTTACCGTCGCAGAGGGAGCAGAGGATGAGACAACTCCGGGAGGCCTTGCAGAAAGGTCTGTGCAACGCGTTCCCAGAGACTGGGAGGTTGCAAACTCCTGGTCCTGGACAACGAGTTGCTGAGGCTTCGGCCAGTCAAAGAAGGAGCGGTGGGGAAGGTGGCCGTCTGACCGATGCGTTCAGACAATTCTTTAGTCCGCAGCCCCAAAGTATGATCGGTTCCAGCAACCATCGCCAGCGTCTGATAAACATGGTGCAGGAATATCTAGGGGCAAGGTCAGACTTGGACACCTTCCCCACCGAAAATCCTCTGGCTTACTGGGTCTTGAGGATGGATCACTGGCCAGAGCTTGCACAGTATGCAATTGAGCTACTGGCCTGTCCTGCATCCAGCGTTCTTTCCGAACGCACATTCAGTGCTGCTGGAGGATTTGTCACGGATCACAGGGTGCGCCTGTCCACCGACTCGGTTGATCGACTGACTTTCATCAAGATGAACCAGTCTTGGATCACCACCAGCTACCACACACCTGATGCTGATATAACAGACTAATTGATTTTAACATGTCACATCCCTTCAAGACTGATGCTGATGCTGAGTGCCTGTGCTGTTATGTTGACTGGCTATCCTCCTCCTCCGAGTCCTCAATGATACGATTGATGATGATAGCTTGGAAGATCATTTTTGTTTATGGGTGCCGCCACCAGTGCCTAACGCCCAATTTTTCAGCCCCTGTTTAACAGGGGCGTGTAATTACAATTTTTGAAGCAATACTTTGCAACAGGGCTCATTGCTGTACTCCAAGTACAGTATCTGTGAGGAGTTGCAGTGTTGTGCCACCAGTGCCTAAGGCCCAATTTTTCAGCCCCTGTTTAACAGGGGCGTGTCATTACAATTTTTGAAGCAATACTTTGCAACAGGGCTCATTGCTGTGCTCCAAGTACAGTATCTGTGAGGGGTTGCAGTGTTGTGCCACCAGTGCCTAAGGCCCAATTTTTCAGCCCCTGTTCAACAGGGGCATGTAATTACAATTCTTGATCTAATAATTCACAGCAGGGCCCATTGCTGCACCCACCAAGAGTAACTGTCAGGGCTTACAGTGTTGTGGCACCAGCACCACCATCAAAGGCCCAATTTTTACTACCACTGTTCAACAATTATATGTAATTAAAATTCCTGATATAATAGTTGACAGCAGGGCGTTCCAGCACCAACCAAGAGTAACTGTGAGTGCTTACAGTGTTGTGCCAACACCAACAACTAAGGGGCCTATTTCTGCAGAGTATATACGGCAGGTCCCTACTTTCAAACATCCAACTTACAAACGACTCCTACTTGCAAACGCAAGAAGACAACAGGAAGTGAGAGGAAATCTACCACTAGGAAGGAAAATTCTCTCCTGTAAGAATAAATATGGGAGAAAGGTGTCTCCTCTGTACTGATGCTTTATCAGCAATCCTTGTTTCAAGAAAAACACCACATTTCAAAAACAGTTGTCATTGGGACGGAAAGTGAGGTGAAATGTTCTGAACAGGGGCACAGACAGCAAAACAAATGTTACAGGGGTGATAACCCTTACCTATGTTTTCCAAAAAGTTTAAAAATAGATTTTTGGTCTGGAGCTACACTTCAACAATGTACCTGTTCAAAATTACAAACAGATTCTACATAAGAACAAACCTACAGTCCCTGTCTTGTATGCACCGCCTGTATAGGGCTGTTCAGAGTATATAGGGCCTTTTTTATTTTATGTGCGGGGTTCCCCTTAATATCCATACAAGACCCAAAGGGGCTGGTAATGGGCTGGGGTAGGGGGGGGGGTCATGGGGTAGCTATGCCATTTTTCTTAAAGAATTTCATCCATATTACCGGGACCAGACATTACATTAAAGCCGCAAGCAGTTTTAAATGGCTTTTTTTTCCTTTAGAAGTGTCATTTTGTGCAGGGACAGTTCTAAACACGGGAAACACGTGGCACTTCACAGGCATACTTTAGACACCCCCCAGGTACGATATTTAAAGGAATATTTGACTTTTTTTTTTCACTTTATGCATCATTAAAATGACTGCTCCCGAAAAACGACCGTTTTTAAAACTTCTTTTTGCATTGATACATGTCCCCTGGTGCAGAACCCGGGTTCCCAAACCCTTTTTAGGACAATAACATGCATAATAGTTGTTATAATTAGCACTTTAGAATTCGAACGTTCGCATCCATTCTATTTAATAGGGTTCTAATGTTCGTTCGAACTTTCGGTCCGTTCGCGGGTTCTGGTGCGAACCGAACAGGGGGGTGTTCGGCTCATCACTACTCAGGATGACAGAATCTGGAACTTCCTCCTCCCAGCCACGTACTACTCCCAAGGGTCCTGGGGTTGGAAAGCCATCGCTTACAGATTGACGCATGTCTTCCTCTTCTTCGAAGCCTATGAAAGTGCCAAAATCCTCCTCCTCATCCTCCTCCCCTCTCTCCTCCTGTGTGTTCTGTGACATAGGAATGATGGTGTCTGGATAAAGTGGGCCTTAAGAGGAAAGGAAGTCCTCCTCTTCCTCCTGCTGCTCTGCCTCCAGTGCCCTGTCCATAATGCCACGCAGAGTCTGCTGCAGCAGGAACACAACAGGGATTGCGTCACTGATGCATGCACTGTCACTGCTCACCATCCTTATGGCCTCCTCAAATGGTGACAATACAGTGCATTAGGAATCAGCCATTGGCGTGGGAAAAAAAAGCAGAGGCGGCCTGAGCCTGTCACCGTGCCGTACTGACACAAGTACTCGTTGGCTGCCCTCTGCTGCATGTATAGCCGCTGCAGCATTCCCAAAGTTGTGTTCCACCTGGTGGGCATGTTACAAATCAGGCGGTTTACGGGCAGGTGGAATTCCCGCCGAATTTCAGCCAACTGAGCACTGATTGTGTATGACCGCCTGAAATGGCTATAGACTCTTCTGGCCTGCTTTAGTACATCTTGCAACCCTGGGTACGTACATAGGAAACACTGCACCACCAAATTGAGGACATGTGTCAGGCATGGCACATGTGTCAACTTTCCCTGTCTAAGGACAGACAGGAGGTTTGAGCCATTATCGGACACCACCATTCCTGGCTCCAGCTGGCGTGGTGTGAACCACCTCTGGACCTGTCCTTGCAGAGCTGCAAGAATCTCTGCTCCCGTTTGGTTCCTGTCCCCTAAACACACCAGCTGAAGCACTGCATGGCACCTTTAAGCCTGACTCTGGGAATAGCCCTTTGAATGCTTAGGGAGTACCTGATGTTCATAGGACAATTCTGTAGGGGAGGGCATGGAGGTGGCGGAGGAGGAGGAGGAAGGGGTAGAGTTCACAGGTCTGGCATCATCACCACCAGCTGTATGGAGACATGGGGGCACAACAAGCTGCAGCACCGAGCCCTGTCCTGCATCCTTTTGAGTTGCAAATCAGTGTTACCCAGTGTGCTGCGAACAAAATATATCGTCCCTGCCCATGCTTTCTAGACCACTTGTCAGCAGTAAGGTGGATTTTACGGCTGACTGCCTTGCCCAACAATGCCAGTACATTCCCTTCCACGTGATGGTAAAGAGATGGAATGGCCTTACGTGAAAAGTATTAGCGACTGGGAACCTGCCATTGCGGTACAGCACATTGTGCAAATTCAGGGAAGGAGGCAGAATCCAACAGGCTGAAAGGCAGAAGTTGGAGAGCCAACAGCATTGACAAGCTTGCATTCAGAAGCTGGGCATGTGGGTGGCAGGGACTGTATTTTATTTTCCGCTGCAGAAGATGGGGCAGAGAAATTTGCCGGCTACAGTCTACAGCTGGTGTTGTGCTGCTGGCAGATGAGCTACTAGAACCTGGGAAACCCTGTGCTATACCATCATCCTTTTAGGTGCTCTTGCCAACGGGCTGAGTGGTTGGACGTTAAATGCCTTGTTAGGCATGTGGTACCCAAATGGTTGGTGTTTTTGACACGTTTGATGTGCCTGAGACGCAGTTTGCAGATAGCAACAGTGCGATCTACTGCAGATGTGCTGAAAAAGGCCCAGACAGCTGAGCTTTGAGGAGTGGACCAGGAGATAACAGCTACAGAATGTGATGGAATAGGGTGGCTGCTCTCTACTCTTTCTTGATGTCCGCCTCCTTGGGGTTGTGCCGCCTCACCTTCAGTTTCCTCCTCTGCTCTATCTGGCACCCAAGTCGCATCAGTGTCCTCCTCATCATCATCATCATCATCTCCATCTCCTCCATCTTCATCATTACCCCTGGAGACAACTTGGCAATACACTGCGGCTTGGGGAACATGAATGCCAATTTGTCTACCAGTGTTCCTTCCTCTCTCTGCCATTAATGCACACAAAATGAGATGACGTTAAACTGGCAGTAACGCACGCAAAACGATATGACGTTAATCTTGCAGTAACGCACACAGAAGTAAATGGCATTAAACTATCAGTAACGCATACAGAACTATATGGCGTTAAACTGTCAGTAACGCACACAAAATGAGATGGCGTTAAACTGGCAGTAACGCACGCAAAACTATATGGCGTTAAACTGTCAGTAACGCACACAGAAGTAAATGACGTTAAACTGGCAGTAACGCACACAGAACAATATAGCGTTAAAATGGCAGTAACGCATGCAAAATGATATGGCGTTAAACTGGCAATAACGCACACAGAAGTAAATGGCGTTAAACTGGCAGTAACACACACAGAACAATATGGCGTTAAACTGGCAGTAACGCATGCAAAACGATATGGCGTTAAACTGTTAGTAACGCACACAGAACTATATGGCGTTAAACTGGCAGTAACGCACGCAAAACGATATGGCGTTAAACTGGCAGTAACGCACACAGAAGTAAATGGCGTTAAACTGGCAGTAATGCACACAGAACAATATGGCGTTAAACTGTCAGTAACGCACGCAAAACGAGATGGCGTTAAACTGTCAGTAACGCACACAAAACGATATGGTGTTAAACTGGCATTACCGCACAAAAAACAATATGGCGTTAAACTGGCAGTAACACACGCAAAACTATATGGCGTTAAACTGGCAGTAACGCACGCAAAACGATATGGCGTTAAACTGGCAGTAACGCACACAGAAGTAAATGGCGTTAAACTGGCAGTAATGCAAATAGACGGTGTTCAACCGTCACTAGACTGACGCTATCTGAACTGTCCCTACTCTAGCTATACACTAATGTCAAGATTACTGACACGGTCTCACTACACTACACTGAAACTATCTGAGCTGTCCCTACTCTATACTAACTTATGTATAAATGACACTGTCTCACTACACTACACTGAAACTATCTGAGCTGGCCCTACTCTAGCTGCACACTATGCAAAGCTGAATGATGGTCCTCCTCACTACAGTCACACTATCCCTAGACTGACACTAAACTAATATTCTACACTGACAATTGAAGCAAAATAGCACAGTCTAGTACACTAACTAACTAGTAGCACTGAACAGAGCCTTGTTCTATCTCTCTCCATGCCAAAATCACACTGAAAATGTCTGCCATTGAAAGAATACTTTTATACTGTGGGGCGGGAATGAGCCATGATTGGATAAAGTCATGATGACAGTGTCCAATCATGACTCTGAGGCCTCGTACACACGGCCGAGATTCTCGTTGAAAAAAACATGTCGTTTTTTTCGACGAGATTCTTGGACAAGAAACTTGTCCCGGCCGAGTGTACACACGCTCGTTTCAAAGAACCCGCGGTTCTTTGAAAGGAGTGTACGCGGTGACGTCATCGACTACGTCGAGCATGCGCTCGTCACATTCGATGCCGTCGCCGCCATCTTGGTATACCCTACGTATGCCTAGGAAGCTACCGCGCATGCGTCAAATTCATTTCGAACATGCGCGGGCTTCCGGGCGGACAGGTAAGTGTACACACACTCACTTTTCTCGTCGAGAAACATGCCGAGGAGAATCTCGACGAGAAAATAGAGAGCAGGTTCTCTATTTTCTCGTCGAGGTTTCTTGTCGGTTTTCTCGACGAGAAACCCGCTAGCAGCGTACACACGACCGATTTACTCGGCAAGACCTCTCTGCCAGCAAGTTTCTTGCTGGTTCTTGCCGAGAAAATCGGTCGTGTGTACGAGGCCTGACAGTGTTCTGTGCCCTGATTGGCTGAAGCTTTCACTGCTTCAGCCAATCAGGGCTTGCAATGCATTGTGGTTGGTTCAGGGGGCCGAACAAACGGTTGAACGACCCGTTTTTTTGGGCTATTCACCGAACGTCCGAACAGCGAAAGTTCGGCCTGAACTTATGCTTGAGCCGAACCGTTTGCCCATCCCTACTGCTAAAGCGGCGGTCGTTTTTGTCGTGCTTTAGCAGCATTTCAGCCAAGCTTTTGCGGTGCTTTTCGGGTGCTAGCGGGTCACATTTTTTAAGGTCACATGACAACGTGACCTTAAAAAAAAAAAGACCCGTTTTGTTTTTCGTTGGAAGCGCTTTTAAGTCGCTCTGGAAGCACTGCCCATTCCTTTCAATGGGCAGGGCCGTTTTAGAGCGCTTTTTACAGCACTCCAAACACACCCCAAAGATGCTGCTTGCAGGATTTTTTTACCCCAGTGGGAAAGCACCCATTCAAATGAATGGGAGGCAGTTTTCAGGCGCTATTTTTAGCGCTAAAATGCCTGAAAACTGCCTCAGTGTGAAAGGGGTCTTACAGGTCTACTAAGTGTAGCGGGCATGCACTTTCCCTGTGTATTTAAAACTGGCAAAGACACCAGTAATGTGCAGTTCCCTGCAGCTCAGTGGGTGGCGCTGTCGCCTTGGGCTGGGGTTGAACCATTGCTGTGTGCCGTACCCCTTTTTGTCCTCCCTCGGCAGTGGTATGGTGGGGCGGGGAACCCGCCGTGCTTGCTGGGAGAGGGTATAAAGGGGCCGGCCATCTTTGTCACGGGGTCGAGTCCCAGGCACCTTCAGCCTGAGGGCGGTGGTTCGTGTCGGTCCTCTGGGTGGCCTAGGCCTGGAGGACGTTCGGAGGTCGTGTTCCACCTTTGGCCTGGGGTGAGGTACTCGGATGGAGGTCTGGAGCTCAGTGCCCACCACTGAGTTCCGCGAGGGAAGGAGATCCTAGGGGACCCCGGGAGTGGGTACCCGAATCCAGAGGCGTAATGGACCGGGAGGGGGTACTTGCTTGAAGACCTGGTGCAGCATATCGCCAGTGACGGGTGAGCCTCCACCGGAGACCACCTGGAAGGATATTTCCCCTCGATTGGAGACCACAACCCACTTTCAGGAAGGAAAGTGGAGAGTTCATTGTGTCTGGGCCTACTCGTATCCACACCCCTCTGTCTGTTCTACTCGTTGAGGGAGTCCAACTGTCTGTGCATTACTCTGTTATCGGAAGAATAAAGGAGTGTTGGACTTTATTGGTGTGGGGCTCATTTTCTGGCAGACATTGTTCAAGAAACCACCAGGAGGAGGTCTCCAGATGCAGAACACCGACCCGAAGGTAAAATAGGATTGTCTCTCACTGCACATACATCTGCAGGGGGACTTGGCGTGGTGACCCCGCACTCTCTCCTTCAGAGTACCCCTAGACAAAAGCCAGAGCCAGAAGAACTGATACATAGAGGGAGAGAGTGGAGGCCGCTACACGTGGGGGCTCGGGTCTGGGATGGTGTTCGTGCTACTACGGAGTTTGAACGTGTCTGCCCGGAGGAGTTCCGAGTAGGTCGGCCATATTATTGGCCAAAGTGCATCCCTGCTCGAAGTCGTGGACATAACCCAGTGAAGGGAAAGGCCCGGGCAGAAGAGGGAGAAGAGGGGGGAGCTCAGCCATGTGAAGGACTACACGTGGGGGCTTCTATTTGCACTGCGCCATCAGGCACACCCTCCCTGCTTAGTTCGTGGGCGTGACTCAGGAAAGAAGAAGAAGAAAAGCCCGCGAACTAGAGTGCAGAGGGGAGGAGTCCAATACGTGTGAAGGACTACACGTGGGACATTGGCGCAAAAACTTGCAGTGCGCAATGAATCGGCAGCAAGTCACCATGTTCGGACAAACAGCGTGGGTTCCACTTCACCCTTCCACCACGTCTTTGACTGCTGCTGCTCCGGTGACCGATACAGGGATTCGGCTAAAGCCAAGGGGACGATTCGCCCTGTATTCATGCATGGACTTTGAGGCCCTGGGTGTGATTTGTCCCGGCTGCTCGGGACTGGTGTGTCATCTGAAGCCATTCGGGCGATACGAAGTCTGTGGGGAGTTCCTATTCGAGGTAGATACAGTCATTGAGAAGCCAAGAACCATCTACCCCGGCCGTACCACAGGCAGCACCACTCAAGTTGGAGGAATCACTGCTTTGACAGCCATCCCTGTGCGCACTGCAGCGACCGCGGAGGAGGTTGGGAGTACTCAAATACAGGAGAAATCCGAGGATGCTGACTCGGTCACCACTGTCTCACAGCGTCCACCGCCGAAGAGAAAGACCGGTATGGTAGCCCCGTCCAGCGGTTGCGGTGGACCATCTCGCCTGCCTACGCCCGGTCCGGATGAATTTGTTGAGAAAAGTTCCGGACGTCCTGCCTCTAGTAAAGGCCGAGGTAAGCCAGGCGGAGGGACTTGGTGTGTGGGCGGAGGTGTCGGGGATCCACAACCCTGTGTGTCCGTGGGGGGTGGTAGTCCTGTTTCCACTACAGGCTACATACCCGCGGAGGAGTGTGACACCTCCGACTTAGAGTCGCTCTCCGATCTGGGAGACGATGTCGCCATTGATGAACTGTTTGCTCAAAAGGGCTGGGACAAAGTACCTCTCGCCTCGTCCCGCAGAACCAGGGACCCACTCATGTCTACAGGGGATAGTACACCCCGGGTGGAGGCACCAGCGCCTGAGGAGGGGTCCCGTCCCCAGCCTGCTCTTGCCTTCCCGGTGCCTCCTGCACCTAATGCCGGGGAAAAGAGACTGTTGTTGCGGGCACCTATGCCCAGACCAGATGTGATCAAGGTCCCTCGCCACCCGGACTCAATAGTTTTGCCTGGCGAAGGGGACAAAGCCACTATGCCTCCTCTGGCGAGACTACAATGCCTATTTTGCCAGAAGGTTGCTGCTGAGTATGGGTGGGAGTACCCATACTTGTCCAAGGAGTTATTGTATGAAGTGGAAGTTTGCCGGGAGCGCTGGTACAATGACTTTGTGTGGACCCACCTTCAGGTTCCACACGCCCGCAGGTACCTTGCGTGTTCCCCCAAGGCCTCTCAGCACTTTAAAGACTGCAAAGCAGAATGGATGCTGGGACGACATATCCATGCGGACAAGGTGCTGATCCGACGCAAGGAAGGGGAAGATGTCGAGTACCATCTGGAGACCATGGATCAGCACTTGAAGCCACTTGTCCTGCCGCACCCTCGATTCTATCTATAAGAGAAGAGAGACTCCGTTTTTGTTCTTTTGCATTGCTGAACTTTCCGGGGTTGTTGTTCTTGTTACCGTGAGGAGTTGAAGGACTGTTCCTGTTTGTTCTTCAATTTTCCAGCAAGCAATCTTGGACTCTGGGGTAGATAGGGCCCAAAGAAGAAGGAAAGTTCCACGAGTGCAGTAACTGCGATGCTGTCACCAGGTGGCAGTGTTGCGCATCGATATCACTGTTCACACACACACTTTTATGAAGGAAAGGATTTCTCTGCGGAGAAGTTTTTTCATTCTCACACGAATACATGTGTCAGGGTTTATGTGTGTTAACTTTCCTTTTTCCCTCTGCAGGAGAGCATCCCATGAAGACCACTAAGAATGGGGTGGGTCTTAGTCAGGATGGGTGGGAAGAGTGTAATGTGAAAATGTGATTTTCAGTGTTATGGTTAAGTGTTGTTGTTTCCCTTCCCTTCCCTTTCATGTAAGGCTCAGCCACAATTGCTCCAGTTAGTAAGTTTCCAAAAGTTTTTATTTTTGTACAATTTATAGTTGGTTTCTGGACTGGGCTATGTCAGCCGTTGAGGGCATAGTTTATTCCAGACACTGGGGACCAGTGTCAAACCACCAGGGGGAGAGTGTAGCGGGCATGCACTTTCCCTGTGTATTTAAAACTGGCAAAGACACCAGTAATGTGCAGTTCCCTGCAGCTCAGCAGGTGGCGCTGTCGCCTTGGGCTGGAGTTGAACCATTGCTGTGTGCCGTACCCCTTTTTGTCCTTTCTCGGCAGTGGTATGGTGGGGCGGGGAACCCGCCGTGCTTGCTGGGAGAGGGTATAAAGGGGCCGGCCATCTTTGTCACGGGGTCGAGTCCCAGGCACCTTCAGCCTGAGGGCGGTGGTTCGTGTCGGTCCTCTGGGTGGCCTAGGCCTGGAGGACGTTCGGAGGTCGTGCTCCATCCCGGGCACCTTTGGCCTGGGGTGAGGTACTCGGATGGAGGTCTGGAGCTCAGTGCCCACCACTGAGTTTCGCGAGGGAAGGAGATCCTAGGGGACCCCGGGAGTGGGTACCCGAATCCAGAGGCGTAATGGACCGGGAGGGGGTACTTGCTTGAAGACCCGGTGCAGCATATCGCCAGTGACGGGTGAGCCTCCACCGGAGACCGCCTGGAAGGATATTTCCCCTCGATTGGAGACCGCAACCCACTTTCAGGAAGGAAAGTGGAGAGTTCATTGTGTCTGGGCCTACTCGTATCCACACCCCTCTGTCTGTTCTACTCGTTGAGGGAGTCCAACTGTCTGTGCATTACTCTGTTATCGGAAGAATAAAGGAGTGTTGGACTTTATTGGTGTGGGGCTCATTTTCTGGCAGACATTGTTCAAGAAACCACCAGAAGGAGGTCTCCAGATGCAGAACACTGACCCGAAGGTAAAATAGGATTGTCTCTCACTGCACATACATCTGCAGGGGGACTTGGCGTGGTGACCCCGCACTCTCTCCTTCAGAGTACCCCTAGACAAAAGCCAGAGCCAGAAGAACTGATACATAGAGGGAGAGAGTGGAGGCCGCTACATAAGCATCAAATCAGTAGACAGAACTGTGGTGTGACAGACAAATGGTCAAGACAGGCTGCAGATAAAATCAGGGTTCATAAAACTGTTCAAGGTCAAATTCCAGAAAGCAGGTCAAACACAAGCCAAGTTGATCAGGCTCAGGTTCGGAAGCTCTGACTCCACTTTATAGGTGGCTATTGAGGTCAGGTGTGCAGGCTACAGCATAGCTGTGTTGCAGTGCAACTCCATAAATAATAATAGAAGTATATTCCGACAACTGAAATTCTCCTACATGTTCTGTGGTCTGCGATCTGTGATCTGCGGATTATTACAAGCTGATTTATGAAAACTGGAGCAAATGTGTAGTTATTTCTTGCTCCAACCAAATGAGTAACATAGAACCTGGGTGGTTGATGTAACCAACAGTGGCAGTGTGCTTGTGCTCTAAATTTCAGAAATTTCTCATAGGCCCCTTTCAGACGAAACAGATCCATCCAAGTAGATCTGTCTGCTCAGCGGGGGGATCTCTCCGATGCATATCAGTTTCCATCCGATTGTCCTCAGATCCAATCCGCTGGACGGATGGCAAATGTATTGCCATACGTCTGTTTTTATCGGATTTCATCGGATCGGATGTCCGCTGACATCTGCCGACCCATAGAGAACAATGGGTTGTCCAAGTGGGGTCGCCTGAAAAACCGACAGGCAGACCCGATCGGTCCGCTACTGTGAAAGGGGACTCGGGTTGCAAAGGACAACATACTTTTTCTTTTCTCAATTTTTTAAAATACTCTGAAAGTGTATATCACACTACAGTATATGAAACAGCAACCTGTGCAGTCTTGTTTGTGTTTTATTATTATGTTTAATTATATTGGCTTAGTTGGACCGGTTTAATTAAAAAGGGTTTGGCTTATTTGCATATCATTCATTGGCACCAAAGTAAGTGATGGATAGATGAATGCCAGTTCACTGTTCAACAGAGGCGTAGCTTGAAACTCCCCGATGCAAAAGTTGACCTGGCCCCCCCTCTCCATCTACCACCCACCACTTTCACCATGCATGCAGATATACCCACCGCACGCCAAGATACTCAAAGTGGCTTAAGAGTTTTGAGTTCCCAGAGTTCTTCCCTCCATCAGAGGACAGGGATCACGGCTGCAGAATCAGAGAACAGGGATCACGGCTGGAGAGTCAGAGGACAGGGGTCACCGCTGGAGAATCAGAGGACAGGGATCACCGCTGGAGAATCAAAGAACAGGGATCACCGCTGGAGACTTGATACCGGGATTGCCGCTGGAGAATCAAAGGACAGGGATCACCGCTGGAGAATCAGAGGACAGGGATCACCCCTAGCAGGTCACTTGGCAGAGCTCCTTTCCTATCCCAGCACTGTATAAGCTCCTCCCCCCACATCACACAGCTCTGAAATCTCATTCCTTTACACACAGTCTGTCAGCTTTAGGGTGTATCTGGCTTTTATGTTGCTGTTTTGACCTGTGAAATTCTCTGTTCGGAACAGCAGAGTAGTTGCAGTAGGCAGATATACCCTGTGCAGATCGTGGCTGACTGGCTGTGTTGTAAAGGAATGTGATTTCAGCCCTGCGGAGGAGGAGCAGTGTAGAGTGATGTAATGGGAAGGAGCTCAGCATCCAGGGCGGAGGGGGTGGTCAGGGGGCTTTGGGGGCGGCGCAACTTAAGTCTGGGGGGGCAAAGCCATGTGACACAAAATCTGGGGCTTGCAGCCCCTCAGGAGGTGTTAGGGGGTTTGTTTTAGCAATTTCCTCTGTCAGTGTTGGGGGAAGGTCACCTTCCGGAGGTATGTGTCTTTTCCCCAGTTGTCAGGGAAGTGGGGTAAGCAAACATCCCCGGGTGGGGTGGGGGGTACAGAGAATCCCAGCTGGTGACTAGGAGATACTGAGCTGTGTATTACCTCACCAGTGACATCTGTCCCATTGTGGCTTCAGGACGACACTCTCCTCCTCTTAACCTGCCTAGCTGTATTCCCGAGTCTGGCTCGGGGTGAGATTTCAGTACCGTTAGCGGTAACCTCGAGCCAGACTCGGGATCGCATCGCAGTATCCAGGCAAAGTAACTTACCTTGTCCCCTGGATCCTGCGATGTCTCCCCGCTGTGTCTGCGAGCTGTCATCTCGCTCGATTCACAGTGCCGAGCTCCGTTCCCTGTGACGTTGCGACGCACGGGGACGGAGCACGGCGCCAAATTCAAAAAAGTAAAAACACAATACACATACAGTATACTGTAATCCTACGGTATCAAATAATTACACACTCCCATTGTCCCTAGTGGTTTGTCCAGTGCCCTGCATGCACTTTTATATTATAAATATGTAGCGGTCCTTCCCCAACTTCTCCCCTCTCTTCACGGCTGGTTTTTCTCGTCTAGGGGTATCTGGGAGAAGGGGGAAAGATGCACACCACCAGCTCGGCTCTCTGATGTAGGATGCAGAGATATGAGCTAACTGTTTACCATCGGGTCTGCGCTTTAGGCCGGAACCTCAGCTTCTCCTATATGGAGGATGATTGTCACTGTCACTGACAGGGACACTTAGCTTCCAGTAACACGAGTTCCACACCAAGAAAAGTCCAACACTGTTTTATTGACTTGAACTGGTTGACTTTTAAAAGAACAGACAAGGTGTAGGGAAGAGTAGGTCCAGGCACAACTAATGAATAAAGTTTCTCTTGTTCCGTTCAGTGCAAACAGGCTTGGCGCACAGTCGCTGCCACCGACCGTGAGTTTGGTCACTGCCACTGACCTGGGTGAACGTTGAGGCCCATGCTACAGGCCTTGGATGAGGCCTGCCACTGACCTGAGAAAGATGGGTCTCTGCCACAGACCATGAGAACATGAAGTACCTCCTTTAGAACAAACGACCCCTGTCAGAGGAAGACATCCATCCGGACGGTCACCAGAGGCCTCCACCGGCACCAGCAAATGCTGCGCTGGCTCTACGGGGAGGTCACGTCTCCGGTCCCTTACGCCCAGGATTCAGGCACCCAATACCAGGGGCACCTTAGTAATGCTTCGCCCTCGCGGGACCCAGTCGAAGGTACTGGGCCCCAGGCCTCCTGATGTAATACCTCACCCCAGGCTGAAGGTGCCTGGGATGGAACTCGACTCCACGCGCTTAGGCAAAGGGCGCCTGGACACAGACGAACCACAGCAACCCCCAGGCGGAAGGTGCCTGGGGAATGGACCTTGTGCGCAAGATGTCTGCCCCCTTTTATATCCTCTCCCAGCAGGCACAGCGGGTTCCCCGCCCCACCGCACTACTGCCGAGAGAGGACAAAAAGGGCGCGGCTCTAGAATGGTAGTTCAACCCCGGTCCCAAGCGACAGCGCCACCCAGGGACCGCAGGGAACATGACACCATTCATACCTCCCACACTCCAAAATGTCCATAAATCCCTAAAATCAATGTATCTGGGCCATCTACTGCCCAGATACATCCCACTAAATTTAACACCTGCTACAAATACTTTTCTTTCTGCCTGGAAACTGGAGATTGTCCATAGCAACCAAAAAGTGTCCCTTTACATCAAAAGTGGTTTTAGACCAGCCAGAAAACAGCGATAATAAATTAGAATCACTTGCAGAATTGAGTGATAGTGATTTGTGGTGAAATTCGTCATCAAACACTAAAAAACACTTTTATTATTATTATATTATTATTTGTTATAATTATTTTATAGTTATTTATTATATTATAATTTATGATTTTGTGTTTCAAACTTTATCATACCCGGGATGTCTACTAGACTCTGGTTTGGACAGATTTAAGTGAGTTATTCCTAAGAATTACAGGCCTACAATATAAAACCCCAAATTTCCATGCAAAATAATGGTACCGCTTTCAGCACCTAAAATCTGAAATAATCATACCGCCAAGGAGGTTAACTTACTGAGCTCCATGTTCATGTTCATGTCCATGCTCCATGTTACCAGCACACAGCACAGACACTTCCCCATCCTGGGTTGTTCTCTTCCCATGCTTGTCTCCATTCAGGAAATGGCTCACAGCTTCTCCCCAGCCAATGAGAACAGAGGGGTGTGGACTGTGGAAGGCAAAGTGGAACCCCAGTACTGGAGCGTGGCTGTGGGGCCCTAGGGCAAAGCGGAGCAGGATTTTGTGGAGGATATGATATGACAGGGAGGATGAAGGGGCCCCCTGGAGCTAGGGGCGGGGTTGCAATTGTGACCCCTGCAACCCCTTATGCTACGCCCATGCTGTTCAAGCAGATAATGTTCTGCCTAACTGCACATTTCTATAATGCAAGGGTTATATAAGATCTTGTTTACCAGTTATTAAATTAAGTCACTCTTCTGAGACTTCAAGTGTCAGTGTGTCATTTTTTTTAGACCCCAAGGGGTTCATTTACTAAAACTGGAGTGTGCAAAAATCTGGTGCAGCTGTGCATGGTAGCCAAACAGCTTCTAACTTCAGCTTGTTCAATTAAGCTTTGACAAAAAAACTTGGAAGCTTATTGATTTCTATGCAAACCTGCAACTGATTTTGCACTCTCCAGTTTTAGTAAATCAACCGCCAAGTGTCACCGTGTCATTGTTCTGGGACCAAAATCTCAGTGTGTCATTGTTCTTGAACCCTGGGTGTCAATGCTTCATTGGGGTGGATTTACTAAAGGCAAATAGACTGTGTGCTCTGCAAGTGCAGCTGCTCCACAGCTTGGCAAATAAAGCTTCTCTTTGCAAAGAATACCCAAACTCATACATGGATGATAGAAGTCAGCAGAGCTTCTCCTCATTTACAAAGTTCTGGAGCAAAGTGCCCAGTCTATTTATCTTTAGTAAATCCACCCCACTGTCATTTGGACCAGAGGTGTCAGTCTGTAGTTCTTCTTGGACCCCAAGTATCAGTGGGTCATCGTTTTTTGGACCCCAAGGGGAAGATTAACTAAAACTGGAGCACACAGAATCTGGTGCAGCTATACAACCAATCAGCTTCCTGGTTTTATTGGCAAATCTTAACCACTTGCCCACTGGGCACTTAAACCCCCTTCCTAACCAGACCAATTTTCAGCTTTAAAGCGGAGCTCCACCCTAAAGTGGAACTTCCGCTCATCGGAACCCTCCCCCCCTCCGGTGTCACATTTGGCACCTTTCAAGGGGGAGAGGGGTGCAGATACCTGTCTAATACTCTGTGGGTATTCTGCGTGTAGTACGTCACTTCCCGCAGAATACCCGTTGTGTTCTGGGTGTAGTACGTCACTTCCCGCAGAATACCCATTGTGTTCTGGGAAACACTCGGCTCCCAGAATACAACGGGGACCAGTGAGAACGGCGCAGCACGACGTGCGCCGTAGGGAATTGGGCAGTGAAGCCGCAAGGCTTTACTTTATGTTTCCCTCACCGAGGATGGCGGTGGGGGCAGCAGAGTGATGAGCGATTGCTCGTCTTCTGCTGCCGACGTCGCTGGACTCCAGGACAGGTAAGTGTCCTAATATTAAAAGTCAGCAGCTGCAGTATTTATAGCTGCTGGCTTTTAATAATTTTTTTTCGGTGGAGCTCCGCTTTCAGTGCTCTCACATTTTGAATGACAATTACTCATTCATGCAATACTGTACACATATGATTTTTTTTGTCCCTTTTTTCACACAAATAGAGCTTTCTTTCGGTGGTATTTATTTACCATAGTTTTTTTTTATTTTTCGCGCTATAAATAAAAAGAGAATATATTGTAAAAAAAAAACAGTTTCTGTTATAAAATTTGCCAAATTAGTAATTTTTCTTCATAAATTTTGGCCACAATTTATACTGCTACATATCTTTGGTACAAATAACCAAAACCAGTGTATATTATTTGGTCTTTGTTAAAATTATAGAGTCTACAAGCTATGGTGCCAATCACTGAAAATTGATCACACCTGAAGTACTGACAGCCTATTTAATTTTTTGAGACACTGAGGCCTGGTTCACACTGGGGCGACAAACGCTCCGACATTGGGAGCTCATGTCGCATGACGTGTGAAAATCAATGTTTCCCTATGGGAGCCGTCCTAACTGGTCCGACACATGTCGGTCCGACTTTGAAAATGCTCCCTGTACTACTTTGGTCCGACTTTGATCCGACTTCAGCCCATTGACTATCATTGAAGTCGGATCAAAGTCGGACCGCAGTCTTGCATAGTCCGACTTTGGCATGCGACTTGTGCTCTGCTGCTCTTGAGGGGGAACTCCAGGCCAAATTTAAAATAAAAAACCGGCGTGGGTTCCCCCTCCAGCATACCAGGCCCTTGGGTCTGGTCTGGATTTGAACGGGCGCCCCTACGCCGAAAAAACGGCGTGGGGGTCCCCCCCAAAATCCAAACCAGACCCTTATCCGAGCACACAACCTGGCCGGCCGCAGGGGAAGAGGGGGGGACGGGGGAGCGGCCCCCCTCCCTCCTGAACCATACCAGGCCGCATGCCCTCAACATGGGGGGTTTGGTGCTCTGGGGCAGGGGGGCGACCTGCGGCCCCCCCACCCCAGAGCACCCTGTCCCCATGTTGATGAGGACAGGGCCTCTTCCCGACAACCCTGGCCGTTGGTTGTCGGGGTCTGCGGGCGGGGGGCTTATCGGAATCCGGGAGCCCCCTTCAATAAGGGGGTCCCCGGATCCCGCCCCCCAACCCTATGTGAATGAGAATGGGGTACATCGTACCCCTACCCATTCACCTGGTGGACAAAAAAATTGCAATAAAAAAACACTACACGGGTTTTCAAAGTAATTTATTGCACAGCTCCGGGGGTCTTCTTCCGACTTCCGGGGGTCTCCGGTGTCGTCTCCCGCTCTCCGGTTCTTTCTTCCGCCGGGCCTCCGCTAACTTCTTTTTAGCTCTCTTGCTAACAGAGGCCCGGTCTTCCCGTTGTCTCGTCCGGCTCTCCGTTGTCCTTCTGCCGGCCCCTCCACTAACTTCTTTTTAGCTCTTTCGCTAGTGGAGGGGCCGGGCTTCCCGTCGTCGCCGTCGGCTTCTTCTTCCCTCTTCTCCTCCTCGATGTTGACGCGTCGCTTCCTCCCGCTGTAATACTGGCTCTCCGCTCCGCTCCGCATTAATATAGGCTTCTCATGACGTCACAGTCACATGTTCCGGGGCACATGGCCCCGGAGCATGTGACTGTGACGTCATGGGAACATGTGACTGTGACGTCATGAGAAGCCTATATTAATGCGGAGCGGAGCGGAGAGCCAGTATTACAGCGGGAGGAGGCGACGCGTCAACATCGAGAAGGAGAAGAGAGAAGAAGAAGCCGACGGCGACGACGGGAAGACCGCGACCCTCCACTAGCGAAAGAGCTACCAAGAAGTTAGTGGAGGGGCCGGCAGAAGGACAACGGAGAGCCGGACGAGACAACGGGAAGACCGGGCCTCTGTTAGCAAGAGAGCTAAAAAGAAGTTAGCGGAGGCCCGGCGGAAGAAAGAACCGGAGAGCGGGGAGACGACACCGGAGACCCTCGAAGTCGGAAAAGACCCCCGGAAGTCGGAAGAAGACCCCCGGAGCTGTGCAATAAATTACTTTGAAAACCTGTGTAGTGTTTTTTTATTGCAATTTTTTTCCACCAGGTGAATGGGTAGGGGTACGATGTACCCCATACTCATTCACATAGGGTGGGGGGGGCCGGGATCCGGGGGCTCCCTTATTGAAGGGGGCTTCCGGATTCCGATAAGCCCCCCGCCCGCAGACCCCGACAACCAACGGCCAGGGTTGTCGGGAAGAGGCCCTGTCCTCATCAACATGGGGGCAGGGTGCTCTGGGGTGGGGGGCCGCAGGTCGCCCCCCTGCCCCAGAGCACCAAACCCCCCATGTTGAGGGCACGCGGCCTGGTACGGTTCAGGAGGGAGGGGGGGCGCTCTCTCATCCCCCCCTCTTCCCCTGCGGCCTGCCAGGTTGTGTGCTCGGATAAGGGTCTGGTTTGGATTCTGGGGGGGGACCCCCACGCCGTTTTTTCGGCGTAGGGGCGCCTGTTCAAATCCAGACCAGACCCAAGGGCCTGGTATGCCTCTGGAGGGGGAACCCACGTCGGTTTTTTTATTTAAAATTTGGCCTGGAGTTCCCCTTCAAGATTCATACCAAACACAGTGCCTGATATTGGCGGGGATCCAAGTCGGATCCCCGTTCATTGAAAGTCGGACATATGTCGGCTTCATGTCGCAGGGCAAAGTCGGATCCAAAGTAGGACAGATGTCGTGTCGCACTAGTGTGAACCCAGCCTAAGGCCTGGTTCACACTTGTCCGACAAACGCTCCGACATTAGGAGCTCATGTCGCATGACGTGTGAAAATCAATGTTTCCCTATGAGAGCCGTCTTAACTGGTCCGACACAAGTCAGTCCGACCTTGAAAATGCTCCCTGTACTACTTTGGTCCGACTTTGATCCTACTTCAGCCCATTGAATATCATTGAAGTCGGATCAAAGTAGGATCCTTGTCCTAACCATCCGACATTTGACATCCGACATGGTGATTACAGCAGCAGTAAAAGGAATTTATCTCACCCTGGGATTGTTTTGATTGGTCAAAGGACAAGTCAGACTAGCACAATGTCGGATCAAAGTAGTATCCTGTTCATGAATGTCGGATGGATGTCGGACCAATGTAGGA
This sequence comes from Rana muscosa, assembly GCA_029206835.1. NCBI lineage: Eukaryota > Metazoa > Chordata > Amphibia > Anura > Ranidae > Rana > Rana muscosa. The sequence continues at coordinate 197,882,216 of CM055121.1, read as the reverse complement.
TCAATGTAGGACTGATGTCGCAGAGCAAAGTAGGATGAAAGTCGGATGAATGTCGTGTCATATCAGTGTGAACCCAGCCTTAGGGCTCTTTCACACGGGACGGATCAGTCATGATCCGCCCCGTGAAGCTCCGCTTGCTCAGCGGGGATCGCTCAGTTGATCCCCGCTGAGCCGGCGGATGACTGGGCGGTCCCCGCACACTGTGCAGGGACCGCCCTGTCAGAGCGCCGCTCTCCCCTATGGGGAGATCGGATGAACACGGACCGTCTGTCCGTGTTCATCGGATCCGCTCCGCCGACGGAAGGAAAAATAGGGTTTTCCTCCGTCACACTTTGGCGGAGCGGAGCGGATGTCAGCGGACATGTCACCGATGACATCCGTGGCTCCATAGGGCTACATGGAGCATCCGTCCAGGTCCGCCTAAAAAACTGACAGGCGGACCTGAACGGACCCTCCGTGTGAAAGGGGCCTAACAAGCTATTAAAAGTTAAATTGGCCCCATCCTCATCCCTTTCCACAGCTATCTTACAAAAACGTTCTCAGCATTTTTTATCAGATAAATGCAAAATATGAACAAGGGCTCACTCAGGCTGGCATGGCTCACGCCACCTGGTGGCCAGTATATGAAGACAATCCTGGTACACTTGACAGTCCATCATTCAATTTGTAAGGTGAGAATTTGCCCCTTTTACCACAACCTATTCTACCTAACGAACTAAACACCCCAGTGTCCGTAAAGCCTCAAAGTCCATCAAAAAAATTATTTTTCACTTGGGGTAGAACAACATTTCGCAGCAGTTTCCCTTCTTCTCAGGGACAACTCCGGGGACAGGAGGCATGGCTGCAATCAGGCAACAAGCAGCCAGGCCATGGTGCAAGGGACTGCACTTCTTGACATAGGTCCCATTGCAGTGGTAATCTCAGTCTGTCCACACAACAGCCGGGGACTGAGAACGAAGTTCCTCATTGGTTGAAGAAACAATCACGCTGAATATCCGATCAACATATTACTTTTCCAAGGGAAGCACACTGTCAATTCTAGAGCACTAGCCAACATGACTCAAGTGGGCACTCCCTGTATCTGCTTGCAGCATACAGTCCAACACAGTCCCAGCAATACAGCCAACAGGAATGTTCCACACTAGCTACACTTTCTGCAAAAAATGTGGAGTGGCTTTCAGCATAGCGTCTGTACTCCACAAAGCACACATTTTTAATTCGTATGGTGTCAATGAAACACAATTCAAGAGCATTCACCAGTAATATCTGGGGTCAATTTCAGGGTTTCTCCTTTGGCATTTACTGTAGTAATGTAATGTTGAATGTCCTTCTTGTTTGGCCTGCGGACAGTCTGAGTTAATTTTGCAACCATAGCCCCAGGTCTGCAATATCGAGGTATACCTCTCAGCCATCTTGGGTGACAACTTTTGAAAATCCACCCACCAAGAGATCCGAAGGAAACTCCACACAGCTTCATCTACCAATTGGGTTTCCTTGTCCTGGATCTCTTCCTCTAGATGGGCCGGTATGTAGGGATACAGATAACCATACTCCTCAGCCACTTTCTTAATAATTATGTGCTGTATTTTGGACAGCTTGGGCAGTTTTTAGGGTCTCCATACCCGGTTAGACGCTTCCCCTCCATGGCATGCCAGCGTGACGCTGGTTCAGTCCTGTTTTGCTACGCCGGATTGGAGCCCCTGCTGCACCCCAGGTTGGACATAAATTGTCCTTGGGAATCACATTTATGTTCCCTGCTTTGCTTCAGACTCCACCTCAGCTCCTGGTACAGACAATTATGCTGGCCCAATTGCTCCAGTACAGATATCTTCACAAGCTGCTAACATATTTTATATTATTACACATTCCCTGGTGGTTCTGCCATCAAGGAGAGCAGGTGGGCCCGACCCCGGCCTCGAGGGACAACCAGAGCACTGGGTCCTGGAGCAGCCACAAAAACAAGATGAGCAGCTTCTCTCACAAGCCGGGTGATAGCAGGTGGACTCTCACTGCCGCTCCCAGCCGGGACAGTGACATTCTTATTACAATCTGCTTGCAGTGTCCGCGGAGGTTGAACTGGTTAGACTACCTCAAGCAGGGGTTCCGCCCAGCATCCACAGACGATTCAAGGCCTCAGATGCGTAGCCAGACCAGAACACTTTCCGCAGATCAGTCCAAAGGCCTCATAGCCTCCAGCCATATACAGGGCAAGACTACCCTTAGGTATATACCGCACTCCGATGTCAGTCAGAGTGTCCTTGGGCTCACTCAGACCAAGGCCAACACCTAGAGCATACATCTTCCAATATAGTACTTCCAAACTGCGCCATCTTCTCCATCCTACAACCAGGCACACGTGGCAGCACTTCTTTATGCACCTCTGCAGAGCGGGGGCTCCTCCCCCTGCCTAAGAATTGGTCCAGATACTTTCTGGGAACGTCAGTCTTTCTCCTCACGGAGTGCAAAAACTGTAATGGAGTCTGTTTTAACCCTTGCAGCACTGGCGTAATGTGTCAAAAGAGCAGGCTGATACTCTCCCATGAGCAATGAGACACGCTGGATCTTCCCCACATTGTTGGAATGCACAATAACACAGTCTATACGAAGCAAAGATGTTACTTGCCACTTTCCCATGGAGCCAGACGAAATCCTGATGTAGCTGTAGCCGGTTGCTAGGGGCGACTGCTGTAGGAATAGCGCCTTTGCCCCACGTTGGGCGCCAAATGTAGCAAAGTCCCGGGTCCCCTGAGGCCTAATGGTGACCTCCAGAGTTAGGAAGAGCTGACATCCTCCTGTGTAGAGTGGGTTACAAGGCATGGTGGGTGTAATGTATGAAGAAATGGTGGGCGCCAGACACTTTTTGAATGCAAAAAGATTTATTGTCTCTTGAACAGAACCGTGGGAGAGAGGTTTAGGGCCAGGACACCCTTAGGTAGATGCAACGATAATTTTCAGACTCCGAGACTTCTGTAGGCAGACAGCTATACAGGTGAAGACCTCCAGCCGGACACCACTTCTGTATAGGTAGGACCGCTGTGTCCTATGGCAACAATCTTGTAGCAGTTACTAACGGTAGTTGTACTCAACTATTGGCAACACAAACAGTTCTCTTTACTCCACAGTCACTCACTATGGATCTTTACTCAACAAATTCCCAGTCTTTCACTAGACTTCGGATCCACTAGCCACTGAATCCCTTGAGCTCTTCCACTTTTAGTACTCAATATCTTCCTCAAGCATCACCATTGCTTTCCTGCTGGGTCCCTGGCTTGGCACTCACATATACTTTTCAAGCGTCACCGCCGCTGACACTCTAGGTCCCTGACTTAGCACTCACTGATGCTCCACAAGCGTCACCTCTGCTGTCCTGCTGGGTCCCTGACTTGGCACTTGCTGAAGTTTTCCCACTTCTTCACAGTCCCCGGCTGGTGAGAAGTCTGCTCTGGTCCTGTCCTCAGCTTACTCACAGTGGTCTCCGGTAACAAGGTGGATGGTCCCTTAGTGGCGACAGCTTCCCCTCTACATCCGACCACAGCTAGTTCCCCCGGCCGGCGGAACCGCTATTTCTGGTTGCACTACAAGCCCGCAGTCCCAACCCTGCACTGCTTCTCCTGCTTCTGGATAGGCCCTCAGACTAAGGTGTCCAGATTTTTTAATTGAAATCCGGGGACATATTTTTTTTTTTACTAGTTATGGCGGCAATCAGCGACTCTCTGCTCGTTGCCGCTGCCCGCCTCACAGCTTGTCAAGTCTTACTCTCCGGGCCCTAGCTACTACTGGGTGGGGAGTGGAGGAAGATCACTCTGCCAGGAAAGGCAAGGAGATAGACAGGCAGGAGGCTGACCGGGACTTGAGCCAAGGCATGCACCCGAAACTGAAGAAATATTCCCTCCGCTCCGACCAGCACATGATCATCAGAAAGGGGCACAAATAATGGAAAAAATACACCCCTTAAGCTAGTAGGAGCGGCGGAGTGTGTAATTCAGAATTATTATATATTTTTTTTTATTCTGCACTGACTGTCTTTGAAATTGCCCCAGCCCCTGTTCAAATCCAATCTGGGGACAAAACCGGGGACAGTCTTGGTCCGGGGACAGTGTCCTCAATCTGGGGACTGTCCCCGGAAACCAGGGATGTCTGGTCACCCTACCTCAGACAGCCTAGCAGCCAGATGTCCCCGGAATAGGCCTCAGGTTTCCGGCCTAGCAGCCCGGGGCAGCATAACATATGTCCACCCAGACAGCAGTCCAGGTGGCACAGAGCCCCGATCACCTGACTTTGCCCTTATAAATAGGCGATCCCAGCAGGCCAAGGGACCACAGAAAAACCCTGCCCATTGGCTGAGACACCCCATTCATTCATAATCTGTCCTTTCTATGCCCTTCTCTGATCCAATGTCACCAGCTATAATGCCACCTAGCGAGAGAAGAGAGAAGTGCAGCAATTACAGAATTAGGGGGAAATCGATTGATCTCCTAACAATTGGCCAAGGCAACTATCGCCTGGCAACTAAATTTGATAGCAACCCTGTCTAAACATCAGGGTGCTACACTTTTATGGTGTTTTTTTTTCCGGATCTAGACATTTTTTTGGTATTATCCCTTTTGCTGCATTCAATAGATATGCAATCAGGGTTTTCTTATATTTTTTCTTTGTAATGTTTATATTATGGAATAAGCACACCTATGGGTCATTTGGGATTTCCTCCCCTGTGATTTCCCTTATATAACACTGTTTTTATTGTCAATACTCCTTTATTTTTGTACAATCCCACCAAATATGGGACATTTTACCTTTATGATTACAACCTCTCCAACATAAAGGGGATTTCCTTTGCTGGTATTTTGTGCTATCACTAGAATTATGTACCATCTCGCTAAACATTTCTAATTTGATTCTTTTGTGTTCATATCTGTTGCATAGTCATGTACTGCTCCCAACACTTTGGTCACTTGTTGTTTTTCCAGATGTATACCCAATTCCTCCTCCCATTTTCCAATGAATGGAGGTGCTCCCAGCTCCTCCATCTCCGTGAGTATTCTACAGATCCAGGATATTCCATGTTTTATTTCTAGCTGTAAATTACATAGTTTTTCTATTGGATTCAGGGTTCCCTCAGATCTAGTGGGTTGTGGTAAGGAGGTCACAAAATGCCTTAGCTGGGAATACCTCCACTGATTTATCTTTATAGTTTCATTTTTATGCCTGCTTTCCTGCATAGGTCTAATTTTCCCTTTATATACAATATATTTTTGTTATATATCTCTGATCCAATTTCCAAAAAGTGTCCTTTTTCCCAATTAAATGTTTTTTTGTCTCTGATAGTTCTATTAATGGTGAGTTATATTCCCATCTTTCTTGTCTGTGAATTAAATCCCAAATTTTAAAAGCATTTTTTGTTAAAATCATGTGTACCCACATCTAGTGATCTATATTTTGGTGGAATCCATATATTCTTACTCAACAGTATCCTACTTATTGTGTTTTCCAATTTTACACATCTTTTTTTTCCCGCTTTTTGTGTTGGTCCATTCTATCATTCATGCTAATATTACTGCATTATAGAATCTTTTTATGTCAGGTGCTGTTAATCCCCCATGTGACTTATCTCTACTCAATAATGGAAATTGTATCCTTGTTTTTTTTCCCTGCCATATACATCTTAATAGCATTGTCTTTAATGTCTGAAAAAATGTCTGGGGAAGTGCTAATGGTATCGTCTGGAACTTGTACAATATTTTCGGTAGTATTACTATTTTTATCATATTTATTCTTCCCATCCACGAAAGTAAACGTGTTTCTATTTTCTTAATCTCTACTTTGATCTTGTTAAGTAATGGAATATAATTAGCTCTGTATATTTTCCCCAATTAAGTTGTTAGTTTTATTCCAAGATATTTTAATTCCTTTCACCCCAGGTAAATGGGAATTCCCTCTGTAATGCTAATTCCTCCTTTTTGCTTAGGCTTATATTTAGGATTTCCAATTTTATTCAGTTAATTTTAAGATTTGAAAGTTCCCCATATCTCTTCAATTATTTTAATAAATTTGGGAGTGTTGTTCTTGGGTTGGAGATATAAAACAAAATATCATCCGCATAAGCCGCAACCTTGTGTTCTTCTTCTCCCATTTTCATCCTGCCCACATGTATGTTGTTTCGTATAGTTGCCAATAGGGGTTCATCGGGTTCATTATGTGGCACTTGCGGCAACCTTGGCACTCGCGGCAACTTTGAGCACCACAGAATGCCCCATAATGCACTGCAAATTCGTAATGCATTGATGTCTGATGATTGGCCAAAGCATGCACCTGACCTGCATGCTTTGGCCAATCACAGCGTGCTCTACTGCAGTGGTCATCAAACCTATCCTCAGGGCCCACTAACAGGCCAGGTTTGCAAGATAACTGAAATACACCACAGGTGATATAATTTGCTGCTCAGTGATTGCAGTATTCTAGTCTACATCTCCCCAAGGTAACACATAAAACCTGGCCTGTTAGTGGGCCCTGAGGACAGGGTTGATGACCACTGCTCTACTGTGAGAGCCATGATTGCCCAAAGGCAGGGTGCCTTTAACCAATCATGGCTCAGGGGTCTAAGTCCACACCCCACACTATATAAGGGTGCTTACACGGCGGCCGTATATAGTATTTAAGAATGAGAGAAGTTAGCTAGAGGCAGGTTAGTTAGTGGCATGCAGGCAGTTTAGTATATATATATATATATATATATATATATATATATATATATATATTGTGAACTTTTGGGGATTATAGCTCCACGGGACTAAGTGCATAAACCGTTGACTTTTAAACAGAAAGGCTTTTATTTGTGAATAAAGCAAAAATAACGCTTAATTCAGCACACAGAAAAGTATAAACTAAAGTCCACTTATCTTCCAGCATAAATCAAAAGTCCTGCTTGTCTTCAGCACAAAAATAAACCAAAGGAAAGACACATACAGTTTTGTAGGGGAACTTCCAGAGCCCTTGCTGAATCTTTCCAAGCTCCCAGCAAACAGACAGCTCCTCTCCACAGGTGCAATCCTCATACTCCTTCCCCCCACCTCTAGCATCACTTCCTGTTTTATGAGCTGTCTTCCTGGAAGCCCTTAACCCCCTGTGTGCTGACTCCCAGTGGTCAGGAGTGGAGGCTCTATCCCACCCGAATGTCACTTTAGAGCCTCCGAAATTCTGGGCCCCAAATACCTCTCTATTAAGACAAAGAGGACTGCGAGCCAGTCCTCTCTGGACTATTTATTTTGCCAGAAATTCCTCACCCATTGGGTGACCTCCTGAACACTATTACCACTCGTTAAAGGGACCATAACCCAAATATTGGTGCTACATAGCACCCGTCCAGGACCCAACCTTGGCGTCCTGTACATTTCCCCCCCCCCTCTGCCTCAACGCGGAGGTGTTGGAGGCACCACTCGACACCATACAATGGACTCGGGAGAGGGCATCGGCATTCTGATGTTGTCTCCCGGGTCTGTGTTCTACCACGAAATTGAACTCCTGGAGAGAAAGGAACCACCTTGTCACCCTGGCATTGGTGTGCTTGTTTTGCCTCATCCAGGTAAGGGGAGCGTGGTCTGACATCAAGCGAAACTTCCTACCTAGGAGGAAATATCGTAGGGAGTCCAAAGCCCACTTGATGGCGAGACACTCCCGCTCTACCACAGCGTAGTTTTTCTCAGCTGCTGTCAGCTTCCTACTAAGAAAAACTACGGGATGCTCTTCTCCATTGCTTTCCTGCGACAGGACTGCTCCCAATCCCTCACTTGAAGCATCTGTCTGCACTACAAAATCTTTTGCAAAATCCGGAGCTACAAGCACCGGATCCTGGCACAATGCCGTCTTAAGCTTTTGAAAAGCTTTCTCGGCCTCGGCATTCCACTTTATCATCACTGACTTTCTGCCCTTGGTCAAGTCCGTCAGCGGTGCAGCAATGGTGGCGAAGTTGGGGACAAACCTCCTATAATAGCCAACTATGCCTAGAAACGCTCTGACCTGCTTCTTGGTTAGGGGACGTGGCCAGTCCTGTATGGCTTCCACCTTACTCATTTGGGGCTTCACCAACCCCCTACCCACAATATACCCTAGGTACTTGGCTTCCTCCATCCCAATGGCACACTTCTCCGGATTGATGGTGAACCCTGCTCTTCTCAAGGAGTCTACCACTGCCTGAACCCGGGGAAGATGGGACTCCCAATCAGTGCTGAAGATGACTATGTCATCTAAGTAGACGGAAGCGTACTGTTGATGTGGGCGCAGAGTTTTGTCCATGGCCCTTTGGAACGTGGCAGGGGCAGAGTGTAGACCAAATGGCATCCTTTTGTATTGGAAGTGGCCTTCCGGGGTAGAGAAGGCCGTTTTCTCCCTGGCTTCCTTGGTCAGGGGAATCTGCCAGTACCCTTTTGTGAGGTCCAGCGTGGTGATGTACCTGGCAGGACCTAACCTCTCAATTAGCTCATCTACTCGTGGCATGGGATACGCATCAAACTTGGAGACTTCATTAAGTTTTCTGAAGTCGTTACAGAAGCACAGGGTGCCGTTGGGTTTGGGTACCAACACGATTGGACTTGACCACTCGCTTTGTGACTCTTCAATGATTTCAAGTTCGAGCATTCTTTTAACCTCGTCAGATACCGCCACCCTATGAGCTTCTGGGATACGGTAAGGCTTTAACCGGATTTTTACATTGGGTTCGGTTACGATGTCATGCTTGATGATATTAGTGAGACCAGGCAATTCTGAAAACATGACCCTATTTCTTTGCAGAAACTCTTTTGCTTGCTGGGTTTGGGGTCTAGTCAGGGTGGCAGCAACCTGCACCAGGTCGATCCCTGCATGGTCCCCTGACTGTACCCCTACCACCGCAGATACCTGTTCCCTGTCTCTCCAGGGTTTCAATAAATTCACGTGATAGATTTGGTAGGGTTTTCTTTTCCCTGGCTGGTGTATCTTGTAGTTCACCTCACCTACTTTCTCTACTACCTCAAATGGGCCTTGCCACTTGGCCAAGAATTTGCTCTCCGCCGTGGGTATTAGAACAGCCACCCGGTCTCCTACTTGAAACTGTCTAATTTTAGCCGACCGGTTATACACTCTTCTTTGGGCATCCTGAGCCTTCTGCATGTGCTCCCTCACCAGCGGCATCACCTTAGCCACCCTCTCTCGCATTTGAGAGATATGTTCTACCACAGTTTTATGTGGTGAGGACTCACTTTCCCATGTTTCTTTTACTAGGTCGAGCAACCCCCGGGGCCTTCGTCCATACACTAGCTCAAACGGCGAGAAGCCCGTGGATGCTTGTGGAACCTCCCGGATGGCGAACAGCAAGGCAGGGTGTAACATATCCCAATCCTTCCCGTCTTTCTGGACCACTCTTTTCAACATGGACTTTAGAGTTTTATTAAATCTCTCGACTAGGCCATCGGTCTGCGGATGATAAACGGACGTCCGCAACTGCTTAATCTGAAACAGTTTGCATAAGTCCGCCATCACCTTTGACATAAAAGGGGTGCCCTGGTCCGTCAGTATCTGTTTGGGGAACCCAGTCCGTGAGAACATTTGAAACAACTCCCGGGAAATGGCCTTAGAGGAAGCTTTCCTCAAAGGGATTGCTTCTGGATACCTAGTTGCGTAATCTAGTATGACCAATATGTATTGGTGCCCCCTTGCCGACTTTACCAGGGGTCCCACCAGATCCATAGCGATCCGCTCGAATGGGACCTCAATAATTGGCAAGGGTACTAGAGGGTTTCTATAGTGGGGCATCGGGGCAGTTAACTGGCAAATGGGACAAGATGCACAATATTTTTTAACCTCGGCCTTCACTCCTGGCCAATAAAACCGGTCGGTTATCCTGGCCTCTGTTTTCTCTGCCCCCAGGTGTCCTCCTAGTGCGTCGTTGTGGGCTAGATCAAGGAGCATCCGCCGATATGGTTGGGGAACCAGCAACTGCTCTACAGTTTCCCCTCGGCTCTCAGCTACTCGATATACCAAGTCCCCCTTCAATGCAAAATGAGGAAACCTCTGATCTGCCCCTGGCATTTGTAAGACTCCATCAATAACAGAAACCTGCTCTCGAGCATTGATCAAGGTAGGATCCTGTAATTGGGCGGTGCCGAATGCACCCCTGGATACATCCAGGTCTGGATGCACTGGCCTCGAGGATGTTTCCCCCTCATCCTCCTCAGCCGGAGAGAGCTCCTCATCTTCCTCCCCCAGCATGACTTGTAATGGGAAAACTTCCCCCCCTTCAGAGATCAACTTGGTTTTAAGACCTGGAACAGAAACATTATCACCCACATTAGTATTCTCTGTAACTTCACTATCAGTGACGGGTATCTCCATATTAGAGGGGTGTGTTGTGGGGGTTTCAGGCCCGGATCCCTCAGACTCTGTCCCTTCCAGGCCCTGTGTCCCCAGTACTCCGGGCAGCCCCATCTGTACCTGGTTCCATAGTTCAAGAAATAGTGGACAGTCCCGCCCCACTATGATGTCATGTATTAAGCTTTTCACCACCCCAACCTCTTGTGTAACTGAAATATGGCCATAGGAAACCGTTACTGGGACCAGGGGGTACTCCCTGGTGTCCCCATGGATACACACTACCCGTAGAGTCTTATTCACTGGGCCGAGTCTCCCGAGCACCCTGGCATGTACCAGTGTTATCATGCTGCCGGAGTCCAGGAGCGCCTTGGCAGGAAGGTGGTTCACCCACACTTCACACTCGAACCGTCCTTCAGCCAGATCAAGATGAGTGGCACACACTCTTTGCACATAGAAGGAGCTTCTCCGACCGGTCCCACAGTCCATAGGCTCCTCCTGCAGCGGGCACTGTGCCCGGGTATGCCCCCAGGACCGACATCGCCAACACTGTAGGTCCCCCATCCATGGGACAGGAACCAACCTTCGTGGTTCTGCGGAGGATGATGCAGGTTTGCGGGTTCCAACGTCAGGCAGGGCTTCTCTCCTCTGTGCTGTGGCTGGTTTGGTTGCCCTTGGTGTGGGTTCCCGACGCTTGGCAGGCCCAAGCAGGTCCTCTACCACGGTGTACCTTTTTTCCGGCTGCAGCCATTTTTTCACCAGCTGCACTAGTTCGTGCATTTGGGACCTAGGTGGTCGGTCAGGTTTGTACCGCCAGCGATGCACCCTCTGAGCCCGGACGGCTGTGGTCACTCCCAGGCGGGCCAGGATCTCTGCCTTCAGCCGTTCATAGTCGCTGATGTGCTCAGATGGGAGATCAAAATAGGCCTTTTGCGGGTCACCGGTGAGGAAAGGGGAGATAATGCCAGCCCAATGGTCACGGGGCCACCCCTCTCTCTCCGCTATTCTTTCAAAGGTGGTGAGAAAGGCCTCTACATCATCGCTGGGTGTTAGTTTTTGTAAGAAATGGGTGGCTCTCACGGACACTTGGTTGCCAGCGGCAACGACCGCTTGCTCTCGTCCCTGAGCCAGCCGCTGTACTGCCTCCTGCAAGGCAGCCACCTGTGCTCGAGTGGACTCCTGCTGGGCCGTAAACTGGGTAGTTAGCAGCAGTGTGCTTTCCTCATGGCGACAGTTTGCCTCTGCTAAAGCTTGCTGTTGGGTCGCAATGGCTTGTTGCTGGGTCGCAGTGGCTTGTGCCAAAGCCTTGATGACCTCCTCCATGCCTTTGTCTGCTGTTTGCAATGTCTGAGCTGACTTCACCCAAGACATGCCATAAGCCCACTGTTTCTTTAAATGTCAGTTTGTTTTTTAAACGGTTTTTGCAGCTGCAAATGCACTTTGCACGCATCCAAGGCACCAGTTGTGAACTTTTGGGGATTATAGCTCCATGGGACTAAGTGCATAAACCGTTGACTTTTAAACAGAAAGGCTTTTATTTGTGAATAAAGCAAAAATAACGCTTAATTCAGCACACAGAAAAGTATAAACTAAAGTCCACTTATCTTCCAGCATAAATCAAAAGTCCTGCTTGTCTTCAGCACAAAAATAAACCAAAGGAAAGACACATACAGTTTTGTAGGGGAACTTCCAGAGCCCTTGCTGAATCTTTCCAAGCTCCCAGCAAACAGACAGCTCCTCTCCACAGGTGCAATCCTCATACTCCTTCCCCCCACCTCTAGCATCACTTCCTGTTTTATGAGCTGTCTTCCTGGAAGCCCTTAACCCCCTGTGTGCTGACTCCCAGTGGTCAGGAGTGGAGGCTCTATCCCACCCGAATGTCACTTTAGAGCCTCCGAAATTCCGGGCCCCAAATACCTCTCTATTAAGACAAAGAGGACTGCGAGCCAGTCCTCTCTGGACTATTTATTTTGCCAGAAATTCCTCACCCATTGGGTGACCTCCTGAACACTATTACCACTCGTTAAAGGAGTAGTAAAGTTACATGTTTTTTCACCTTAATGCATCCTATGCATTAAGGTGAAAAAACATTAGACAATACCGCCCCCCCGAGCCCCCGTTTTACTTACCTGGCCCCTCGAAAGTCCCACGCTCGTCCCCGTCATCCTCTTCGTTTTTCAGCCTGGCCGCCGATTGGCTACACTGGATGGATTGAAAGCAGCGCAGCCATTGGCTGGCGCTGCTGTCAATCACATCCAATGATGCGGCGCGCGGGGGGCGGGGCCGAGTGATACAGTCGGCGGCTATGGCCGCCGCTGTATCACGGGAGCGCGCCCGCAATCACTCCACACCATGCGAGCTCACTCGCATTATGGTGTGGAGTCCTTGCGGGGAGGAGCCAAGACAGCCGCCGAGGGACCCCAGAAGACCAGGATCGGGGCCACTGTGTGCAAAACGAGCTGCACAGTGGAGGTAAGTATAACATGTTTGTTATTTTTGGGAAAAAAAAAGGGAAGCTTTAGTGCTCCTTTAAAGGGACCATAACCCAAATATTGGTGCTACATAGCACCCGTCCAGGACCCAACCTTGGCGTCCTGTACAATATATATATACACAGTGTAGTCAGTGTAGTGTAGACAGTGTAGGCAGACAGTGTATTAATATATATATATATATATATATATATATATATATATATTGTGAGGGGGTTAACTCGGTAGCGGGTGTGTGTGACCCCCTGGTTGGGCTCCCCACACAAAAACAGGGCCAGCAGACGGAGGTTGTGGTTTTCAAAATCAAAAGGTGCGGTTTATTTCTCTATGTACAGTGACAAAAACACAGCAAAGCCAAAAAGAAACATAAACAAAATAAATCCTGGTCAGTTTGACCTCTGACTAAACATGCAGGTTTCCTAAACTAACAACTGGGATCAGCCTGGTGCTGTCCTAGTCCCTAAGTCCCTGGTTTAGTAAAAGTCCAAACAAATAGCCACACAGGCTTTGCCTCACCGCACAGGGGTTCACTCTCCCTAGACAGTCCACACAGGTCTGGTTCCAGGCATGAGCTAACATCTAATGAAGCTGGGAGTTCTTATAGAGGCCTAAATGAGCTGACAAGCTTCAGCTGGTCTCATCAACTCCCTGTCTGCACGACGCCCAGCCCTCTCCCTAGAGGTATGAGTCATCCATGAGCCCACTAGCCTTATACAACTCTCCACCTAGTTGTATAAGTCGGCGTAAAGCCTGAATCTGGGCGAAATATATCTACCCCCCTGGATGCAACCAGGTGACTTTACCTTCCTGCTGTCACATACCCCCCCCTCTTGTTTTAACCTCGGGGTTGGAACACCAGCAATCAGGCATTCATGTACTCGAGACAAAGCATCCACATTCCCCATTTGAACGCCAGGGCGATGCTTTACTGTGAAGTTGAATTCCTGGAGGGCCAGGAACCACCTATTCACTCTTCTATTTGTTTCCTTGTTTTGAGCCATCCACTTTAACGGAGCGTGATCCGTAACCATGTCAAAGTGCCTACCTAGCAGGTAGTACCGAAGGGAATCTAGAGCCCACTTCACCGCTAAACACTCCTTTTCAACAGTGGCGTAATTTACCTCATGGGACTTCAACTTCCTGCTGAGGTAAATGACTGGGTGCTCTTCCCCGTTCCAGACCTGGGACAATACTGCTCCTAACCCCACATCTGACGCATCACTTTGTACGACAAAGTCTTTAGAGAAGTCGGGTGAGTACAACACTGGCTGGCTACATAAGGCTTGTTTCAAGAATTGGAATGCTGCCTCAGCCTCGGGGGTCCATTTAATCATGACCGACCCTTTCCCCTTCGTCAGGTTGGTTAGGGGCACAGCCTTAGAAGCAAAGTGGGGAATGAATCGCCGATAATACCCAGCGATTCCCAGAAAGGCTCGTACCTGCTTCTTGTTGTTGGGACGTGACAAGGTGGCTGCTATTCCAACCTCCGGAATCACGCAACCAGTTTGAGCTGGTGACCAAGTTTCTGCGACTAGGGACTCTCTATCCCTCCAGGCTTTCAACAGATTAACGTGATATATCTGTTCGGGCTTTCGCCTTCCTGGTTGTCTGACCTTGTAATTCACTTCGCTCACTTTTTCCATTATCTCGTAGGGGCCTTGCCATTTGGCAAGGAATTTACTTTCAACCGTAGGGACAAGTACCAATATCCTATCCCCCGGGGAAAAGGTACGGGTCTTTGCTCCACGGTTGTACACTCTCTGCTGTGCCAACTGCGCTTGGGCCAAATGTTCCTTCACGATGGGCATTACCTGTGCAATTCGATCTTGCATCAGGGCGACATGCTCAATCACACTCCTGTGGGGAGAACTCTCACTTTCCCAAGTTTCCTTGGCAATATCCAACAGCCCTCTTGGGTGTCTCCCATACAGTAACTCAAAGGGGGAGAATCCCGTAGAGGATTGGGGCACCTCCCTAATAGCAAACATCAAATAAGGAAGTAGACAGTCCCAATCCTTTCCATCTCTATCCACCACTTTCTTCAACATTTGTTTTAGGGTTTTGTTGAATCTTTCAACCAGCCCATCGGTTTGGGGGTGATACACAGATGTACGCAATTGCGTCACTTTGAACAATTTACACAGCTCCTTCATAACCCGGGACATAAAGGGTGTACCTTGGTCCGTAAGCAGTTCTTTACAAATACCCACCCGGCTAAAAACAAGAGATAGCTCTTTGGCTATGGTTTTGGCCGAGGTATTTCTGAGAGGGATCGCTTCTGGATAACGGGTGGCATAGTCCATTATAACCAATATGTACTGGTGCCCCCTAGCGGACTTGATTATAGGACCTACCAAATCCATTGCGATTCTCTCAAACGGGACCTCAATGATGGGTAGAGGGACCAGCGGGCTACGGAAATGTGGCATCGGGGCCGACCTCTGACACACAGGGCAGGAGGAACAATAATTTTCTATGTCCTTCATCACCCCAGGCCAATAGAATCTCTGTAATACCCTCTCTCGGGTTTTCTCTGTCCCCAGATGACCTCCAAGAATGTGCCCATGGGCCAACTCCAACACCAACTTCCTGTAAGGTTTGGGCACCACAAGCTGCTCAACGGTTTCTTCTGCCCTTTTTGCCACCCGATACAGTAGGTCCTTCTCTACGCTGAAGTATGGGTAAGTGCAGGTATTATCTGGGTTCACTAACTCGCCATCTATTTCCACTACGTTTTCCCGTGCCTTTATTAGGGCGGGGTCTTTTAACTGTTCTGTGGCAAAATTTTCCCTGTGAACCTCCAGATCAGAAAACTCCACAGACGGTAGGTTTTCGTCTGAGGAGGTGGGCTCCTCTCCAGTTTCTTGAGTCTCCCCTGCCAATACTGACAAGGGAAATTCTGGAGAGTCCTCACCACTCTCAGAGGAGTTCTGGCTATCACATTCCTGGTACATAGGGGCACCAGTGGGGGGCTCAGGATCATCCCACAGTTCCCAGAACTTCGGAAAATCCCTTCCCACAATGGCATCATGCGGTAATTGAGATACTAACCCCACTGGATGAGAGAGGGTACCTTTGGGGGTCTCGAAACACACTGTAGTCACTGGATACTCTCGGGTGTCCCCATGCACACAAATAACAGCTACCTTGCTATTCCCAGAGACCTCTGTTTTAACTAATTCAGCCTTTATCAGGGTCACAAGGCTACCTGAATCCAGTAA
Organism: Rana muscosa; assembly: GCA_029206835.1. NCBI lineage: Eukaryota > Metazoa > Chordata > Amphibia > Anura > Ranidae > Rana > Rana muscosa. Next base: position 197,866,165 of record CM055121.1, on the reverse strand, counting down.
TACCACAACATTTCTACCATTAATACACATTTTGCATAAATGTTTCTCAGTTCCCCGAATGGCAGTGCATGCGACTGTCGCACACAGCGACTGACGTCTGTCCATCAGAAAGTCACATTGCATGGGTTCCTCCACAACCGGGCAATTTGCTGCAACATGTCCCGCTTGCCGGCAGCGGTAGCAAACAATCCATTTGGCTGCCTCTTGAGCCCCTGACTTCCCAGGCTGTTCTCGCCAAACTTTGGGTAGAGCTCCCACCCTCTCACTCTCTCCACCCTCACCCCTTGGAATCCTCTTATCCGCCCCTGGGGATGGTCTGGTCTTAGGGTGGAAAGTCTGAGAGTCTCTGGAAGAGGCCGTCAGGTTCTCTGTAGCCAAGTATTTCTCTACACGATCCACAAGACCACCGGCCGTCTCTGGGTCTCCATGGCTTACCCACTTTTGGATGGCAGTAGGAAGAGCTCTCAAAAACCGATCCATTACAACACGTTCCACAATCTCTGGTGCGGACAAAGTCTCTGGCTGTAGCCACTTCCTGCTCAGGTGAATGAGATCATACATTTGAGACCTGGGGGGTTTTCCAAGCTGGAAAGTCCAGTTATGCACACGCTGAGCCCGGACAGCCAGGGTGACACCCAGCCTTGCCAATATTTCAGCTTTTAGCATCACATAGTCTTTTGCTTGGTCAGGCTCTAGGTCATAGTAAGCCTTCTGCGATTCACCAGTTAACAGAGGAGCCACCAGTCCAGCCCACTGCTCCTCAGGCCACTTTTCTCTTTCAGCAGTCCTTTCAAATGTGGTCAAAAATACCTCTGGATCATCCTCTCCAGTCATTTTTGTCAATAAACGACTCACCCAAAGGACGCGGTATTAGTGGGACGGCTTTCCTCACTGGTCTGCGGACGTTGCTGCATTACTGCTTCCATTTGTTGTAGTCTCTGCTCTTGCTTCTGTAACAGGTCTATGAAGCGGGCCTCAGATTGCTGCTGGGCTTGTTGATGAGCTTGCTGCTGGGCTGCAAGGCTCCTTTGCAAACCTGCATTTGTCTGCTGTTGATTGGCATTTGCTAGAGCCAGCTGTTTCAGTATCTCCTCCATGCTGGCTTAAAAAAAACTGCCACTGGTTCTCCACCAACTGTGAGGGGGTTAACTCGGTAGCGGGTGTGTGTGACCCCCTGGTTGGGCTCCCCACACAAAAACAGGGCCAGCAGACGGAGGTTGTGGTTTTCAAAATCAAAAGGTGCGGTTTATTTCTCTATGTACAGTGACAAAAACACAGCAAAGCCAAAAAGAAACATAAACAAAATAAATCCTGGTCAGTTTGACCTCTGACTAAACATGCAGGTTTCCTAAACTAACAACTGGGATCAGCCTGGTGCTGTCCTAGTCCCTAAGTCCCTGGTTTAGTAAAAGTCCAAACAAATAGCCACACAGGCTTTGCCTCACCGCACAGGGGTTCACTCTCCCTAGACAGTCCACACAGGTCTGGTTCCAGGCATGAGCTAACATCTAATGAAGCTGGGAGTTCTTATAGAGGCCTAAATGAGCTGACAAGCTTCAGCTGGTCTCATCAACTCCCTGTCTGCACGACGCCCAGCCCTCTCCCTAGAGGTATGAGTCATCCATGAGCCCACTAGCCTTATACAACTCTCCACCTAGTTGTATAAGTCGGCGTAAAGCCTGAATCTGGGCGAAATATATCTACCCCCCTGGATGCAACCAGGTGACTTTACCTTCCTGCTGTCACAATATATATATATATACCTTGTAGTAGTGGGTGAAGTGTGGGGTAACGGCAGGACCCAAAATTATTTCCAGCAGCTCCTGCGGGGGTAGTGCTACATATATGTAGCACTACCCCCGCAGGAGCTGCTGGAAATAATTTTGGGTCCTGCCGTTACCCCACACTTCACCGTCCCAAAACTTAAGAGTCTATGTTAGTAGTTTTGAAAAAGGTGATTGCCAGTCACTTCAGTCTTTTTCTCAATTGCTTTATTACACAACTTCAGATAGAGGGTTAGGGGAAGTTCAGATACCTTGGTTTCTTTCAGATCACTAGTGCGATTCTTGAATCCAGATGACACAGCTTTCTGTCTATGGTTCTTGCGACTACCGGATAGGCCTCTCACACTGACCTAGCAACTGGTATGAAGCACGGACAAAGTCTCTGCCCCAGACTTGAGTGAAACGGACAAAGTCTCTGCCACAGACTTAAGTGAAACGGACAAAGTCTCTGCCACAGACTTAAGTGATAACGGACAATGTCTCGGCCACAGACTTGAGTGATAAGTGGAAACTCCTGGATAATCCCCTGCCACAGGATTTGTAGCCAGTAGTCATTTAGTTAGGTCAGCTGCACAGTACCTGAACCTTTAAGTCATCCGGCGGTACTTTGAGGTAGGTTACTTGGGTGCATCCTCCAAACGAGTCACCAGGCCCTTCCTGAGATACCAGCCATCAGCTCGGTCCTCTCCAGCAAGGTCCTCCCCTGGAATATTCTCCGCTTGAGTGGCTTCTTCCCGCAGGACAGACAGCACAGGATCACCTTCAGTTAAGTAGTCCCCAGACAGGCTTCTGGGCCTACTTGCAGCAAACACAGCAGCATAGCCTCCGGCCTGGAGGGCCATGAGGCAAGACGAACCCTGGAGCACATGGCACTGCCCCTTAAATATCCTTCCCCCATCATGCCCAGCTACAAAGAAGCTCCTGATTGGGCTGTTTTCTGGGAGAAAGAATATCCAATACACTTCAGCTGGCTGTATTTCTCACACTGGCCTGTGACAACAGCAGGGCTTTTTTTCAGCGGGAACGCAGGGGAACGCAGTTCTGGCACCTCCAGCACTGAATGTATGTACTGGAAAAGGGTGCTGGAGGGTCTATTGATGCTGGCTGTTGGGGTATCTATTGTCCCTGGTGGGGATCTGTTTTTTGGAGGGGGGTCTATTGTTCTGTGTAAGTCTACTGTTGCTGGTGGGGGGGTCTTATCTTGCTGGGGGATCAATTATTGCTGGGTGGGATCTGTTGTTGAGGGAGAGGTCTATTGATGCTGGCTGCTGAGAAGTCTGTTATTTCTGCTAGGGGTCTATTGTTGCTGGGGTGGTATTTTGTTGTAGGGGTCCATTGTTGCTGGGGGGAAGTATTTTGTTGTGTGGGGGGTCTATTGTTTCTGGGGGATCTATTGTTGCTGCGGAGGGCCTATTGTTGCTGGGGTGGAGTCTATTGTTGCTGGGGTGGGGTCTATTGTTGCTCATTGTAAGGGATCTGTTTTACTATCTTTCTTGTTTTCATTACCAAATTTCATAGAAATTACTGAGTAGCACAAAATACTTGGTTCTGTATTCTCTGAAATGTGCTGTACTGGGTAGAGGGTGGAACCAAGGGATGGTGCTCAGAGATGGGTAGGGGGCATAGATGAAGTGTGACTCGGAAGGGTGGAGTTCCTGCACCTATTCCCTGAGAAAAAAGCCCTGGACAACAGTGACCTCTACCGGCAACAGTGGCAAATACGCACAGACAGCCAAAGCTGGAACAGAACCAACAATTTACATAGATCAACTCTGAGCTACTTACAGCTCAGATAACCCCTAAATTTACACATAGCGCCTACTTGAAAAGTAGCAGGGCTCTACACAGGGATGGACTGGCCATAGGGACTACCGGGAGTTTCCCAGCGGGCCGATGGCTCAGTGGGCCGTTTAAAAAAAAAATATTTTTATATATATTTATTTTCCTTGGGCCATTTTTTTATACAGTTCAGTGGCAGCGGGAGCGTGGCAGCAAACAGCGGCCCACAAAAAAAATAAAACCATTTTTTTGTGGCCGTTTATTTATGCAGTTCGGCGGCAGCGGGAGCGTGGCAGCAAACAGCGGCGGTGATTCGGGGAAGGTGGTCAGCGAGGAGGGCAGTTGGATGTAAAATTCCGAGGAGGGAGAAGAGCTCCACTCCCTCCCTGACCACCGAAGAGGCGGACAGTAGCGAGCGCGGCCACCCCGGCGCTCCCAGAACCTTGATTCCTCCACCTCCTCTCTGCTCCAGGAACCATACGGCCTGGGCCGGAGGGCAGGCTGACTGGGAGCCTAGAGGAAAAGAACATGCGCCGCTGTAAGGACCAGAGCAGCGAGAGCACCGACCGGATCAAGAGGGAGACTCGGCGCTGCCGCTGCTGGCCATCAGGTACCTGGCATCCTACACAAACGTGCCAGAACCCTGAGACAGCGGGTAGGTGAGCAGAGGAGGGACTGCAGAAAGGGACAGTGCTATGTGGTCTGTCTCAGCCCTCCCCTCTGTCTCTCTGCCCCCTCTGTCTCTCAGCCCCCCCTCTGTCTCTCAGTCAACCCTCTTTCAGCCCCTTCCTCTGTCTCTCAGCCCCCACTATCTTTCAGACCCCTCCTCTGTCTCTCAGACCCCCCTCTGTCTCTCAGACCCCCCCTCTGTCTCTCAGTTCCCTCCTCTGTCTCTCAGACCCCCCTTCTGTCTCTCAGACCCCCTTCTGTCTCTCAGACACCTCCTCTGTCTCTCAGACCGCTCCTCTGTCTCTCAGCTCTCCTCCTCTATCTCTCAGCTCTCCTCATCTGTCTCTCAGCTCTCCTCTATCTCTCAGCTCTCCTCCTCTGTCTCTCAGCTTCCCCTCTGTCTCTAAGCTCCCCCTCTGTTTCTCAGTTCCCCCTCTGTCTCTCAGCTCCCCCTCTGTCTCTCAGCTCCCCTTCTGCCTCTCAGACCCCTCCCCTGTCTCTCAGACCCCCACTGTCTCTCAGCCCCCTCCTCTATCTCTCAGCTCTCCCCCTCTGTCTCTCAGCTCTCCCCTCTGTCTCTCAGCTCCCCCTCTGTCTCTCAGCTCCCCCTCTGTCTCTCAGTCCCCCCTCTTTCAGCCCCCTCCTCTGTCTCTCAGCCCCCACTATCTCTCAGACCCCTCCTCTGTCTCTCAGACCCCCCTCTGTCTCGCAGACCCCCCCCTCTGTCTCTCAGTCCCCTCCTCTGTCTCTCAGACACCCCTTCTGTCTCTCAGACCCCCCTTCTGTCTCTCAGACACCTCCTCTGTCTCTCAGACCGCTCCTCTGTCTCTCAGCTCTCCTCCTCTATCTCTCAGCTCTCCTCATCTGTCTCTCAGCTCTCCTCCTCTATCTCTCAGCTCTCCTCATCTGTCTCTCAGCTCTCCTCCTCCATCTCTCAGCTCTCCTCCTCTGTCTCTCAGCTTCCCCTCTGTCTCTAAGCTCCCCCTCTGTCTCTCAGTTCCCCCTCTGTCTCTCAGCTCCCCCTCTGTCTCTCAGCTCCCCTTCTGCCTCTCAGACCCCTCCTCTGTCTCTCAGACCCCCCTCTTTTAGCCCCTCCTCTGTCTCTCAGCTCCCCTCTATCTCTCAGACCCCCCTCTGTCTCTCAGACCCCCCTCTGTCTCTCAGACCCCTCCTCTGTCTCTCAGACCCCTCCTCTGTCTCTCAGCTCTCCTCCTCTGTCTCTCAGCTCTCCTCCTCTGTCTCTCAGCTCTCCTCTCTGTCTCTCAGCTCCCCCTCTGTCTCTCAGCCCCCTGTCTCTCAGCTCCCCTCTGTCTCTCAGACCCCTCCTCTGTCTCTCAGACCCCTCCTCTGTCTCTCAGCTGCCCCCTCTGTCTCTCAGACCCCCCTTCTGTCTCTCAGACCGCTCCTCTGTCTCTCAGCTCTCCTCCTCTATCTCTCAGCTCTCCTCATCTGTCTCTCAGCTCTCCTCCTCTATCTCTCAGCTCTCCTCCTCTGTCTCTCAGCTTCCCCTCTGTCTCTAAGCTCCCCCTCTGTCTCTCAGTTCCCCCTCTGTCTCTCAGCTCCCCCTCTGTCTCTCAGCTCCCCCTCTGTCTCTCAGTCCCCTCCTCTATCTCTCAGCTCTCCCCCTCTGTCTCTCAGCTCTCCCCCTCTGTCTCTCAGCTCTCCCCCTCTGTCTCTCAGCTCTCCCCCTCTATCTCTCAGCTCTCCCCCTCTATCTCTCAGCTCTCCCCCTCTGTCTCTCAGACCCCTCTGTCTCTTAGACCCCCCTCTGTCTCTCAGCACCCCCCTCTGTCTCTCAGTTCCTGTGTCTCTAAGTCCCCCCTCTTTTAGCCCCTCCTCTGTCTCTCAGCTCCCCTCTATCTCTCAGACCCCCCTCTGTCTCTCAGACCCCTTCTCTGTCTCTCAGCTCTCCTCCTCTGTCTCTCAGCTCTCCTCCTCTGTCTCTCAGCTCTACTCCTCTGTCTCTCAGCTGCCCCCTCTGTCTCTCAGCTGCCCCCTCTGTCTCTCAGCTCCCCCTCTGTCTCTCAGCCCCCTCTGTCTCTCAGCCCCCTGTCTCTCAGCCCCCCCTCTGTCTCTCAGACCCCTCCACTGTCTCTCAGCCCCCTCCACTGTCTCTCAGCCCCCTCCTCTGTCTCTCAGCCCCCTCCTCTGTCTCTCAGCTCCCCCCTCTGTCTCTCAGCCCCCCCTCTGTCTCTCAGACCCCTCTTCTGTCTCTCAGACCCCTCCACTGTCTCTCAGCCCCCTCTATCTCTCAGCTCCCCCCTTTGTCTCTCAGACCCCCCTTCTGTCTCTCAGACACCTCCTCTGTCTCTCAGAACGCTCCTCTCTCAGCTCTCCTCCTCTATCTCTCAGCTCTCCTCATCTGTCTCTCAGCTCTCCTCCTCTATCTCTCAGCTCTCCTCCTCTGTCTCTCAGCTTCCCCTCTGTCTCTCAACTCCCCCTCTGTCTCTCAGCTCCCCTTCTGCCTCTCAGACCCCTCCTCTGTCTCTCAGACCCCCACTGTCTCTCAGCCCCCTCCTCTATCTCTCAGCTCTCCCCCTCTGTCTCTCAGCTCTCCCCCTCTGTCTCTCAGCTCTCCCCCTCTGTCTCTCAGCTCTCCCCCTCTGTCTCTCAGCTCTCCCCCTCTGTCTCTCAGCTCCCCCTCTGTCTCTCAGCTCTTCCTCTGTCTCTCAGCTCTTCCTCTGTCTCTCAGCTCCCCCCTCTGTCTCTCAGACCCCCCTGTCTCTTAGACCTCCCTCTGTCTCTCAGTCCCCCCCTCTGTCTCTCAGTTCCTGTGTCTCTCAGTCCCCCCTCTTTTAGCCCCTCCTCTGTCTCTCAGCTCCCCTCTATCTCTCAGACCCCCCTCTGTCTCTCAGATCCCTTCTCTGTCTCTCAGCTCTCCTCCTCTGTCTCTCAGCTCTCCTCCTCTGTCTCTCAGCTGCCCCTCTGTCTCTCAGCTCCCCCTCTGTCTCTCAGCCCCCTCTGTCTCTCAGCCCCCCCTCTGTCTCTCAGACCCCTCCACTGTCTTTCAGCCCTCTCCACTGTCTCTCAGCCCCCTCCTCTGTCTCTCAGCTCCACCGTCTGTCTCTCAGCTCCCCCCTCTGTCTCTCAGCTCCCCCTCTGTCTCTAAGCCCCCCTCTGTCTCTCAGCTCCCCCTCTGTCTCTCAGCTACCCCTCTGTCTCTTAGACCCCCCTCTGTCTCTTAGACCCCCTCTGTCTCTCAGTCCCCCCCTCTGTCTCTCAGTTCCCATGTCTCTCAGTCCCCCCTCTTTTAGCCCCTCCTCTGTCTCTCAGCTCCCCTCTATCTCTCAGGCCCCCTCTGTCTCTCAGACCCCCCCTCTGTCTCTCAGACCCCTCCTATGTCTCTCAGACACCTCCTCTGTCTCTCAGCTCTCCTCCTCTGTCTCTCAGCTCTCCTCTCTGTCTCTCAGCTCCCCCTCTGTCTCTCAGCCCCTGTCTCTCAGCCCCCCTCTGTCTCTCAGACCCCTCCTTTGTCTCTCAGACCCCTCCTCTGTCTCTCAGACCCCTCCACTGTCTCTCAGCCCCTCTATCTCTCAGCTCCCCCCTCTGTCTCTCAGCTCCCCTTTCTCTCACCCCCCATCTCTCAGCCCCCCTCTGTCTCTCAGCTTCCCCCTCTGTCTCTCAGACCCCCCTCTGTCTCTCAGCTCCCCCTCTGTCTCTCAGCTCCCTCCCAATGTCTCTTATCTCCCCCCTCTGTCTCTCAGCTTCCCCCTCTGTCTCTCAGCTCCCCTCTGTCTCTCAGCTCCCCCTCTGTCTCTCAGTTCCCCCTCTGTCTCTCAGCTCCCTCCCATTGTCTCTTAGCTCCCCCCTCTGTCTCTCAGCTTCCCCCTCTGTCTCTCAGCTCCCCCCTCTGTCTCTCAGCTCCCCCTCTGTCTCTCAGACCCCTCCTCTGTCTCTTAGCCCCCTACTCTGTCTCTCAGCCCCCTCCTCTGTCTCTCAACCCCCTCCTCTGTCTCCCAGCCCCCTCCTCTGTCTCTCAGCCCCTCCTCTGTCTCTCAGCTCCCCCCCTCTGTCTCTCAGCTCCCCCTCTATCTCTCAGCCCCTCCTCTGTCTCTCAGCTCCCCCCTCTGTCTCTCAGCTCCCCCTCTATCTCTCAGCTCTCCCCCTCTGTCTCTCAGCTCTTCCTCTGTCTCTCAGCTCTTCCTCTGTCTCTCAGCTCCCCCCTCTGTCTCTCAGACCCCCCTGTTTCTTAGACCTCCCTCTGTCTCTCAGTCCCCCCCTCTGTCTCTCAGTTCCTGTGTCTCTCAGTCCCCCCTCTTTTAGCCCCTCCTCTGTCTCTCAGACCCCCCCTCTGTCTCTCAGACCCCTCCTATGTCTCTCAGACACCTCCTCTGTCTCTCAGCTCTCCTCCTCTGTCTCTCAGCTCTCCTCTCTGTCTCTCAGCTCCCCCTCTGTCTCTCAGCCCCTGTCTCTCAGCCCCCCTCTGTCTCTCAGACCCCTCCTTTGTCTCTCAGACCCCTCCTCTGTCTCTCAGACCCCTCCACTGTCTCTCAGCCCCTCTATCTCTCAGCTCCCCCCTCTGTCTCTCAGCTCCCCTTTCTCTCACCCCCCATCTCTCAGCCCCCCTCTGTCTCTCAGCTTCCCCCTCTGTCTCTCAGACCCCCCTCTGTCTCTCAGCTCCCCCTCTGTCTCTCAGCTCCCTCCCAATGTCTCTTATCTCCCCCCTCTGTCTCTCAGCTTCCCCCTCTGTCTCTCAGCTCCCCTCTGTCTCTCAGCTCCCCCTCTGTCTCTCAGTTCCCCCTCTGTCTCTCAGCTCCCTCCCATTGTCTCTTAGCTCCCCCCTCTGTCTCTCAGCTTCCCCCTCTGTCTCTCAGCTCCCCCCTCTGTCTCTCAGCTCCCCCTCTGTCTCTCAGACCCCTCCTCTGTCTCTTAGCCCCCTACTCTGTCTCTCAGCCCCCTCCTCTGTCTCTCAACCCCCTCCTCTGTCTCCCAGCCCCCTCCTCTGTCTCTCAGCCCCTCCTCTGTCTCTCAGCTCCCCCCTCTGTCTCTCAGCTCCCCCTCTATCTCTCAGCTCTCCTCCTCTATCTCTCAGCTCGCCCCTCTGTCTCTCGGCTCCCCCCTCTGTCTCTTAGACCCCTCCTCTGTCTCTCAGACCCCTCCTCTGTCTCTCAGACCCCTCCTCTGTATCTCAGACCCCTCCACTGTCTCTCAGCCCCCTCTATCTCTCAGCTCCCCCCTCTGTCTCTCAGCTCCCCCTCTGTCTCTCAGCTCCCCCTGTCTCTCACCCCCTATCTCTCAGCCCCCCTCTGTCTCTCAGCTCCCCCCTCTGTCTCTCAGACCCCCTCTGTCTTTCAGCTCCCCCTCTGTCTCTCAGCTCCCTCCCATTGTCTCTTAGCTCCCCCCTCTGTCTCTCAGCTTCCCCCTCTGTCTCTCAGCTTCCCCCTCTGTCTCTCAGCTCCCCTCTGTCTCTCAGCTCCCCCTCTGTCTCTCAGCTCCCCCTCTGTCTCTCACAAGGGGTTAACCCAGTGTTTCTCAACTCCAGTCCTCAAGGCGCCCCAACAGGTCATGTTTTCAAGATTTCCCTCAGATGAAACTTCTGTGGTAATTACTAAGGCAGTGAAACTGATCAAATCACCTGTGCAAAATAATGGAAAACCTGAAAACATGACCTGTTGGGGCGCCTTGAGGACTGGAGTTGAGAAACACTGGGTTAACCAAGCGCACTCCAGATACAAGTAAGTAAATAAACTAATATAGGGACAGAGGGAAAGTGACAAACAAAGTGATGTGGGGAATAATAAACGTTTGTAGTCCATAACATGTAAGTCCATAAGTTTCTACAACATAACTTAGCTCATCCGCAGAGAAGGCTGCCAGCTGACAGATAGAAGAGATCTGAAATAGCACAAAGGGAAACACAAAGCAGCGCCTACTGAGCGTAGCAGTCAATGTAAATTTATTGGAAATAAAACCAGATGCAAGTAAAACACTCACAAACGAATAAGTTGGAAAAGCTTATCTGAATAGAAGTACAGATCATCCGCTCTTCCCAGGAAGGAGGTGCCGTATTTCCGGATGCTGGGAAGAGATGATATCTCTAGGTGTCCTCTTGAGTGTCCTCAGCGTTGAGCGGAACCACACGTTCACAGCAGCGGTGACGGGGGACAACTTCCCTGGAACATAGCAGCAACGATCACTTCCGGGTCGTGGGGTCAGCGGGAGGGTGCGCGCGTTCGAAGCATGCATGCTTCTTCATCAGGCTCTATCTCTCAGCTGCCTCCCATTGTCTCTTAGCTCCCCCCTCTGTCTCTCAGCTTCCCCCTCTGTCTCTCAGCTCCCCCCTCTGTCTCTCAGCTCCCCCTTTGTCTCTCAGACCCCTCCTCTGTCTCTCAGACCCCTCCTCTGTCTCTCAGCCCCCTACTCTGTCTCTCAGCCCCCTCCTCTGTCTCTCAACCCCCTCCTCTGTCTCTCAGCCCTCTCCTCTGTCTCTCAGCCCCCTCTTCTGTCTCTCAGCTCCCCCTCTGTCTCTCAGCTCCCCCTCTATCTCTCAGCTCTCCTCCTCTATCTCTCAGCTCGCCCCTCTGTCACTCAGCTCCCCCCTCTGTCTCTCTGCCCTTTCCTCTGTCTCATTCACTCCCTGACTCTTAGGCTGCTTTCACACTGGGGCGGGCATTGACGGTAAAACGCTGCTAGTATTAGCAGCACTTTACTGTCATTTTAGCTGCGCTATTCGGCTTCTAGCAGGTGCTTTTAACCCTGGCTAGCAGCCAAATTAAAGGTTAAATGCGCCCGTGTAGCGCTGCTGCCGAAGTGCTTTGCAGGCGCTTCAGCAGCGGTGGCCATTCATTTCAATGGGCAGGAGCGGTGTGTACACCGCTCCTCCACCGCCCCAAAGATGCTGCTTGGAGGAGTTTCACACTGGGACTGCAGCGGAGGCATTTTTCAGGCACTTTATAGGCACTATTTATAGCCCAAAAGTGCCTCAGTGTGAAAGGGGTCCTACACTCACCCCCTCTCTTTTACACTCACTCCCTCTCTCTTACACTCACCCCCCTCTCTCACCCACCCCCTCTCACCCCCTTTCCCTCAACCCTCCCTCTCTCTCTCTCATTCCCCTCTCGCTCACCCTCTCATGATATACAATAATGGATGTGGGGCCTTTTGGTGGGCGTGATTTTTTTGGGGGGCAGCATTTTATTGAATTAAAGTGGGCTGGTCTGGATGAAGTCCAGGGCCAAATTTTTGTCCCAGTCCAGCCCTGGTGCTACACACATATATAGATATAATATATATATATATATATATATGTGTATATATATATATATATATATATATATATATATATATATACTCTGCATTCAGTGTAGACTATATATACAGTGCAGGCAGTCTAGTATATATATAGATATAGATAGAAATACAGTGCAGGCAGTGTAATATATATATATATATATATATATATATAGTGCAGTCAGTGTACAGTATATAGTACAGTGTATTGAAGTGGTTAAGGGAAACCCTATGACAGAATAAAAAAAAACAAAAAAATGGCATGGGTCACTCTCCCCCCTCAGTCCATACCAGGTCCTTTGGATCTGGTATAGTTTTTAAGGAGAACTCCATAGAAAAATGATAACAAAAATTGGAGTGCCCCCCCCCCCCCAATCCATACCAGGCCCTCTTGGTCTGGCATAGATTTTAAGGAGAACTCCACGCTAAATAAAATAAAAAAATTGATGAACGAATGCCCCCCCTCCCACAAGGGCCCCGTCCCCACAACCCTGGCCCGGTGGTTGTGGGGGTCTGCGGGTGGAGGGCTTATCAGAATCTTGAAGCCCCCTTTAACAAGGGGCCCCCAGATTCCGCCCCCCCTATGTGAGTGGGTAGGGGTACATTGTACCCCTACCCAGTCACCCAAAAAAGTGTCAAAAAGTAGAAACTACAATACATAATTTTTGACAATTCCTTTATTAAAAAATAAAAAAAAGTGTCCCGCGATGTCCATCCATCTTCAATCATGGTGCGGACGGAGCCGAAAAATAGAAAAAACACCCCAGTAAAATTCTATGGGAGGTGTCCCACCGACTGCTGTCTTTTCCCTGTGACAGCTGTTATATAGGCGAGAACTGGGCCCCCCGGTGATGTAACCGAGTGACCCCATCCCTTCTGAGGTGATGTGTCATTCCGATAAGCCCCCCCACCCGCAGGCCCCACAACCAATGGCCAGGGTTGTGGGGACAAGGCCCTTGTCCTCATCAACATGGGCACAAGGTGCTTTGGGGGGGCTCGCTCGTCCCCCCCTTTTCTGGCCTGCCAGGCTGCTTGCTCGGATAAGGGTCTGGTATGGATTTTGGGGGGGACCCCACGCCATTTTTTAAAAACATTTTGGCATGGAATTACCCTTAAAATCCATACCAGCCCCCAAGGGCCTGGTATGGATTTTAGGGAGGACCCCACGCTGTTTTAAAAAAAAAATTGCCGTGGAGTTCGCCTTAATATCCATACCAGACCCGAAGGGCCTGGTATGGACTGGGGGGGAACCCACGTTTTTTTTCCCTCAATTTTTTATATATTTTGTGAGAATCTGGCAATGTGTTACAGCCGCGAGCAATGTTAAATGACATTTTCTCCTTTAGGAATGTCATTTTGCTACGGCACAGTAAAACGCATGAGACAGATGTGCCACTTTACAGGCAGACTAAGTGGACCCCTCAGGGCCCCTCCAGTGGACCGGAAACTGACTGCATGGTGTGAACTAGAGCCAACTAGAGCCATTGGAATACATGGAAAACACTGTGCATGCATCTTGCAGAAAAAAAGCACACGGAACTGAACGGAACTCCGTCTGGTGTGAACTGGCCCTAAAGGAATATTTAATTTTTATTGTTTCACTTTAAGCATTATTAAAATCACTGTTCCTGAAAAAAACGTTTGTTTTAAAAAACAATTTTTTGCATTAAAACATTTCCCCTGGGGCAGTACCAGGTCACCAAACACTTTTCATGGCAATAACTTGCATATACCGTATATACTCGAGTATAAGCCGACCTGAATATAAGCCAAGGCACCTAATTTTACCACAAAAAAATGGGAAAACGTATTGACTCGAGTATAAGCCTAGGGTGTCCATCTGCATGCCTCACTGTGCCTCACTGTGTCCATGTGCATGCCTCACTGTGCCCATGCCACACTGTGCCCATGCCTCACTGTGTCCATGCCTCACTGTGTCCATGCCTAACTGTGCCTATGACTAGACTGACGTTTAACATGGGAGTCTATGGAAGGGGTGCCCGGCTTTGAAAAATCGTTGCTCCAGGGCCGTAGGTCCCCCAGGCAACAAACTTTGCACACTTGTAGAGGAGGAATACATGTGTGCCAGGTTTTGTGTCCAGGGGACCTACAACCGGCCGGCCCCAAAATCACTGGAGAAATGACCGTTTAACATGGGAGTGTATGGAAGGGGTGCCCGGGTTTGAAAAATCGGTGCTCCCCGACCGTAGGTCCCCTGAACAACAAACTTTGCACACTTGTAGAGGAAGAGTGGGGCCGCATGTGTGCCAAGTTTGGGGTGCAGGGGATCTATGGCCGGCCAGTAATGGGTCCCCAAAATCCGGGAGATCAGGCGCAAAAAAGATGACTCGAATATAAGCCGAGGGGGGCATTTTCAGCACAAAAAAATGGGCTGAAAAACTTGGCTTATACTCAAGCATATACGGTAAGTCAATCCACAAGTCCTGTTACACAGTAGGGAAAATAATTATTTGACCCCCTGCAGATTTTGTAAGTTTGCCCACTTACAAAGAAATGAAGGGTCTATAATTTTTATCATAGGTGTATTTTAAATGATAGAGACAGAATATCAACCAAAAATCCAGAAAAAAACACAGGATACATATGTTAAAAATCCAGTTGCAGTTCAGTGAGTAAAATAAGTATTTGATCCCCTACCAACCAACAGCACTTCTGGCTCCCACAGACTAAACAATGGGGGTAGTGGCGCTGTGATCAGTATAGGTGATAAATGAGTCCGTTTGGCAAGAGTCCTTTTATGATATTTTGGTGTGTGTGAGGCACACACTAGGAGTTGGAAAGATGAAATAGGGGAAGAAAAAAATTGGGAAAATGAATCCTATAGATTAAATATGTACACAGTCCATATTCCAGGGCAAGCCTCCAAGGGGAAGATGAGAGCAGGCTCCAATATGCAAAAAAACAAGAGAGAGAAGGCACCACCAGGTAAGGAACAGTGTAATTTTAATTTGACAATAGGTGCAATATCCACTTACATTTCAAGTAATGTGCATCCAGCATACAAGTCCTGGCTGACCCATGGTGTGGCAATCATCCGCTTTAGATATCAGCTGTGTTGATGGTATAATTTCTCAGTCCTCCATGTCTCCATCTGCTGAAGCAGGACGTCCGGGCAGTGTGTACAGTGGGAGCGAGGCTTGGAACACAGCGAAGAGGTGCAATGAGGTCACGGGCAGCGGCAAGGCGACGACGTTTCGGAGCATGCGCCGTAGGTTACTAGGCGCTCTCCTTTTTCAAGCATCAGACTGGCTACAGTATGTTCTCATGTGGTACACAGATTAGTCCTGTCAATTTAAGAAGGTGCTCCTAACAATAACTCATTATGTGTATAAAAGACACCTGTCCACAGAATCTTTTTCCTCCATTCAATTCCAACATCATTGGCAAGACTAAAGAGCTGTCAAAGGATGTCAGGGACAAGATTGTAGACAGCTGCACAAGGCTGGAATGGGCTACAAGACCATCAACAAGAAGCTTGGTGAGAAGGAGACAACTGTTGGAGCAATTATTCGCAAATGGAAGAAATACAAAATAACCATCAATCGCCCTCGGTCTGGAGCTCCATGCGAGATTTCACCTCATGGGGTAAGGATCAGCATGAGAAAAGTGTGGGATTAGCCCAGGAGTAAACAGGAGGAGCTTGTGAATGATCTCAAGGCAGTTGGAACCACAGACACCAAACAATCTATTGGTAACACAATATGCCGCAATGGACTGAAATCCTGCAGCGCCTGCAAGGTCCCCCTCAAGAAGGCACTTGTACAGGCCGGTCTGAAGTTTGCAAATGAACATCTAAATGATTCAGAGAAGGATTGGGAGAAGGTGCTGTGGTCAGATGAGACCAAAATTGAGCTCTTTGGCATTAACTCAACTCGACTCGAACACCATCGCTACAGTCAAGCACAGAGGTCGAAACATTATGCTTTGGGGCGGTCTCTCTGCTAAAGGTACAGGCCGAATTTGCAGCATTAATGGGCCAATTGATGGGGCCGTTTATTGTAAAATCTTGGATGAGAACCTTCTTCCCTCAGCCAGAACACAGAAAATGGGTCGTGGATGGGTCTTCCAGCATGACAATGACCCAAAACATACCTCCTGACCTAGCCAGTCTCCAGACCTTAATTCTATAGAAAATTTATGGACGGAGCTTAAACTTTGAATTGCCAAGCAACAGCCAAGAAACCTTAAGGATCTAGAGAAGATCTGTAAAGAAGAGTGGACCAAAATCCCTTCTAAAATATGTGCAAACCTGATAACCAACTACAAGAAACGTCTTACCTCTGTGCTTGCCAACAAGGGTTTCTCCACCAAGTGCTAAGTCATGTTTTGCTTGGGGATCAAATACTTATTTTCAATATTTTTGGTTTTGGGGAAGTGATTTGTGTGGCCTTAAATGGAAGGGGCTGCATTGCAACCGCCCCACAACCACGTGCAATGCACGTGGTTACGGCAATGTAGTCTTGATTTTAGGGGGTTAGGCAATACAATGCCTCCTCAACACCTGTCAAGTGATCTCTGAAGAGCGATCAGCGGAAGCGTGCCCTGATGAACATACAAAATGTAAAATCAGAAAATCTTCCCAGTTACATTGGTGGTCAGTATGTGGGCATTCTACACTAACTACTAATGTAATGAGGCATTTACACTGACCACCAACATAAGGTGGATTTCTACATTGGGGGTGATTTCTATACTGGCTACCAATGTAGGGCCATTCTACACTGACCATTAAGGTAAGAGCTGTTCTACACTGGGGAAAAATGAACCAGGTGATTATAAACTGGGGCCATCAATATAAAATGAAATGCTGCACTGACCACCAACATAACAGGAGCATTTACACTAATCACTAATATACTGGGAAAATTTACACTGCCACCCAATGTAACAGGGGCATTAACACTGACCATCAATGTAACGCAGACATTTACACTGACCATTGTAACAGGGATATGCACACTGACCATCAATGTAATGGGAAATGTTATACTTACCACTAATGCCCAAAATTTAGTGTTACCCATGCTCACCCTCCATCCATTGTTTACCTCTGCACCCCACTCTATCCACTGGTTATATCTGCACCCACCTCTATTCACAGGTCACCCCTCTGCTTCCTCCCTTCTTCCTCCCAGCTACAGGTTAACTGTGCTCCTTCCAGCCACAGGCCACCTTTGCACATCCTTCTTCTAGCTAGAGTTCACAACTGCTTCCCCCTTCTTTCAGCCTCAGGTCATCCCTGCCCACCCCCCCCCCCTCTCCCTGCCACATGTCACCTGCTGCCCCCTCCTTCCAACCATAGCTTACCTTTTCTCTATCCACTCTTTCCAGCCACGTCACCTCTGCACCCCCCTCCTTCTAGCCAAAGGTCACCCCAGCTCCCCTTCCCCCTTCTTCCAGTCACAGGTCGCCATCATTTAGTCACCTTTGTATCATTGTTCACTATGTTCCTGCTTCAAGAGAATAGAACTCCAGTCAGTTTTTATTGCTGTTTGTGCCCCTGTTAAGTAGATTCAGCCTCTCTATTTGTCCTGTTACATTATCATTGAATGTGAAAGTAAAAGAAAATCCCAAATTTGGGGTTTTCCCCTGAAAAGTAAAAGAGGTGAAATCTTCCAATGTGGACACTAGTTCTAGTGACCTGGGGGTCCCCAAGCCATTCTCTTAATTTGCAGGGATTTGCTCTCACTTCTTGCTTGGCTATGGAACAGGAAGTGAAGAAAAATCCCTGAAATGGGATACAGATGGTGAAAAAAAAAAATTGACACGGGTTATAAGCCTCCCTTGCTCTATCCAAAAAAAAAAAAAAAAGAAGTTTTGCCTATAGTTCTACATTAAAAAACGTATACAATACCATGATTGCAGTCCATTCCCAAAAAGAAATACAGAAATTGCTGACATCCTTCTAAACATGCTAGTTGCCTGACTGTGGCCCAGAACCCAGAACAAACCTGCTGATTAGAAAGTCATGGTGAGGTCAAAACTGCCTATCTGCATACGTGTTTCAGGCCAGTTCCATTGAATCAGCATGACAGCCAAGCACCTAGTATTTTCAGATGGAGAGGTCAGCATAGCTGGATACCATACTCCCTCGCTACAGGCTATTTAGGCCTTGGTCACTCGAGTGACAGAGGGAAGAGGAAGTTGGGTGATTGATCCGACCATCCACCAGCAAGTTAACATTGCCAATGGACATGTCTGCATACACTGCATCGCGTTATGGTGCAGCACTCGGTCTCCTGGTTGCAAGTCATGGATCCGGACTCTGAGGTCAAAATTTTGTTTGTTCCGGGCTCCTTTCTGGTCAGAAGTGGCTTGTGCCTTCTCATAAGCCAGTCTTAATCTTTTCCGCAGCCTGTCCACGTATCCCTTGTGTGAAGCAGGCGATGTGTGGTCTATTGAAGTACCAAAGGCCAGGTCTACAGGTAGTCTCGCTTCTCTACCGAACATTAATCTGTAAGGGGAGTATCCGGTGACATCTCTAGTTGTGCTATTATAAACGTGCACTATGGCAGCTATATGCTTGCCCCAATGTTGCTTTTCCTCGCTGCTCAGGGTCCCCAGCATATTCAACAAAGTTCTGTTAAACCTTTCTGGTTGGGCATCTTCTTGTGGGTGATAAGGGGTTGTGCGAGTCTTCTTTATGCCTTTACGTGCGCCAAGCGGAACGTCTTCTTGCCCATGGACTGCACACTCTGACCTTTGAATTCTTCTGGCATTTCATCCCTCCACTCTACCAGTGCAAAGGTGCGGGAATTCTCTTCCTCTGACCTGAGGTCATCCTTTATGGTCCGGGGACAAGAGCTCTATGAGCTGTTCTATGTCACTCCCCGACCAATCCTCTCTTTGGAGTTCAATCACCACAGCCATGTCCAGAGAGACATGGGCGGATAAGCACCACTGGGTCACCGCTAGCGGATCCATGCCGGTACTTCTGGCGGGCTTGACTGCAGCGTACAGGTATCCCAGGACTCTGAGCCTCCACGTGTAGCGATACCCCCAGCTAAGAGAGCCACTGGTATAATATTTCGGGCCTGTACCACTCCACTGTCAACCCCCAGCAATTGGCTCTACCCTCCCTCGGCACAGTTAGTAGGGGATGATAGGATTGTGAGGCCTGCAACTTTAGGCAACACAATCCAGCAACAAAAGCACACACACAGTGATATAGTGGACACTGACCGTTTTTTCTGCACATTAATAACACCAACAACGAGTCTGCTTAATACTGGTACTTTTACTGAAGAAATGATTAAACAGATTCGAGAAGAATCTTCGCTAGCAAATGGTGGTGCACTTTTGAAGACAAAATTGTAATCCACTGGGATAAAGGTTGACAAAACTTGGTGAACAAGGATAAAGTCACTAACGCTACTCAATACACTGTCCCTCCAGTGTGCGTATGCAAACTCTAGTGGGTGAGTCCCGAACAACAAACACTGGGCCTAGAGATCCTGTACTAATCTCTGAGCAGGTGCTCTCTCACCCAACCGGACCAGTCCACGTCCGTATCTTCCGTTGCTGTGTCTCAGTACACAGGTTCCACGACACCCGGGTCTTCGGTCCTCCTGGAAGCAGCAGACAGATAGCAGGATGCGACGTCCCTCAGGCTCCTTGGTGGAAAACGGAAGGCTCTTTGGAAACACAGGGCCTAGACTTCAGGCCCTGTCTGGAACAACAGACTCAGCACAGTGTTCCACTTGCTGGGCGGGCGATGTCCAAAGAGACCGTATTCCGGTCCGCCCCTCACTTAAATACCCCACCCCAGCAGTCCTTGCGCGGGGAATTGCATCCTGGGTATGGAAGTCTCTGGGTTCGTCAAGCAACACCCGCGCTACATGTGTATATCAGTGTTGCCAACCGCCCGTTAATTTACGGACAGCCTGTAAATTTCACCCTATATTCGGGGTGCCCGTAAATGTCCGTTACGGGCAGCGGTGCCCGTAAAAAATATGGCTGGGAGCCCGCCATGCAACTGCGCATGCATCATTCTGAAGCCTGCAGGACTCGGGAAAGATCGTACAAGCTCGACCGGGCGGCGCATGCACAGTAACGTAATGTCGCCGCCTGGCGCCATTTTAAAACGGAAGCTGCCACTCGTTCTTCTCGGCGGTGCTGCGGGGGGGAGCGCAACGGTGGGGTGCAGAGAGGAGCCACAGGCCACAGGAGGACATTAATGGGGGAAGTGAAGCCGGCCCGGTAGAGGAGGACACTGATGTGCCTGACTGTGACTGGAGAGATGAAAGTGACAGAAGGCAGACACTGTCACTGACTTATGTGGAGACAGGTATAGTAATATGAAGGGGGACAGTGGAGGAAACTACCATGTCCACAGCCTCTGACCATCTTCTGTCCGCAGCCTCTGACCATCTCCTGTCCGCAGCCTCTGACCATCTCCTGTCCGCAGCCTCTGACCATCTCCTGTCCGCAACCTATGACCATCTCCTGTCCACAGCCTCTGACCATCTCCTGTCTGCAGCCTCTGACCATCTCCTTCTTCATCTCTGCAGACTCTGAGGGGGAGTCGGGAGAGGAGTCATGAGTGGGAGCGCTGCCGGGATCATGGGGGTCACGGGTGAAGTCAGATGTGTGTGGACTGTGGAGAGAAGACTATAGGAAAACCAGAGCCGCCAAGCTGGAGCCATCTTACTGAGCCCTGCACGATACACCTGAGAGGAGGTCAGTGACAGCGCTGCCAGGCCAGTCTGGGAGGGGGGGGGTTGCTGATGTAAGGGGAGTGAATACAATAAAGTAAGGGGCACTGATATAAAGCCCCCCTTTATTAGTAACCCCCCTTACCTTAGTGTATTCACTCTGAGGAAGGTGGTCTCTGGTCACCAGAGTGCCCCTCACATCAAAGTTTCTGACATTCCCCTTTACATCAGAGTCTGCAGGATTGCCCCTTACAGTGAAAGGGTAATGCTGCAGACCTTGATGTAAGTGGCAACTCTGATTTAAAGGGAATGCAGTGGACTCTGATATAAGATGGTCTCTGGTCACCAGGGCCTCCCTTTACATCAGAGTTCCCCCTTAGATCATGATCTGCAGCGTTCCCCTTTACATAAGAGTTCCATTTTACTGTAAGGGGGATACCTGAAGACTCTTATGTAAGGGGGGACTCTGTGCTGGCTGTGTTATGTATCCTCTCCCAGCATGCACAGCAGGCCAACCACGCTCACTGTACCGCTGCAGAGAGAGGACACCCTAAGGCATAGCAATGTCACCCACGGTTCAACCCTGACCTGATATGGCAGTGCCACCTACAGGCCACAGGGAACTGTGCGTCAGGCTACATCACATAGGCAGAAGCGAATACTAACAAATCAAAGTGGTCTGAGCCTGGCTACTAGCTCAGACCAACCCCTAAATTTAAGCACATAGCACCCCTGAAAAGTAAAGAGGCGCTACACACACCCCCCTCTGAAATAGACACTGTCCCCAGGCAATTTTTAGCAGACATGGACACACTGCCTGCTGAGGGCAAAAGTTCCCGTGGGCTGGCTGTCCGCACGTCCCCAATAGAGCGGGGCGCAAGCTTCTTTCCCTTCCCCGGCAAACTCTGTACTGCATTGTCCCCAGCCTCCTTACCGTCCCCTGTCGTGGATCTCCTGGAGGTCCCTCTGGTTCGAAGCTCCGGTTCGGGTAGGCACTGGGGTGCGCCTCGACCGCAGCCACGGGAGGCTTTAACGTAGCCCACCTTCCGCTTGGGAGGTGGAAGGGAGGTCTCAGTTGTTACGGAGGCAGCATCCGATGGGTTCTCCATCTCAGGCTCCATGGTGACCGAAACCTCCTCCTCAACTTCCTTTGTAGTCACGGTGGTGCGCGTGGGCATGGCTGTTGGAGCACAGGTTTCCTCTTCTTGAGTGGTAGCGCCTGTTAGGCAGTTTACCCGGTAGACCCAAGGCTTTTCCGTGGGTTGATCTACCTCGAAGAGGAACTCTCCACACTGGGTACATCTTCCAAAGGGCCGAAGCTGTACCACCAGTCCCTGGCACTTAGGACAGATCATGCCCAAGGCCTCTGCATCTCTGCACGTGTAAAGCGCAAAGCGTCCTCGGGGCTTCAGCCGGATTCCTGTATCCGTCAGGGGGACAGTTAGCGGATCAACATCCATAGATAAAACAGGTGGGAACACACAAGGTCCCGATGAAACAGGAATCCATGGGGCGGTAGACATGTTGCTTACTCACTAGTCCGATCTGTACTGTCCTTTGGCGCTAAAGACACCACGTGTAACACACATTTAGCTCTAGAGCCAGGCGCGCTCGCGGGAGCGCACTTTGTCGGCGGCTGGGGGGCGGAAGGTCGCAAACAGGCACGTGCGCGGGCAGGTGCGCGCGCGCAGGCACGTAAAAACGGCACAAAATTTCAAAGACAAAAACGTCTGCAGTGACCAGCAAGCTCTCTCTCTCTCTCTCTTTTGGGATACAGCAGAATTACAGGGACGTAAGACTCCATGTGGTTAGGCTGGGTACTACCTAGTCAGACACCCACTTTGTGCATTAAACTGTGTGTTTTTAAAGTTGCATACTTTATGTAGATTGCTAAACTTAGCACAGTAATAGATGCATTTTTGTACCTTGGTTTTTTCTTAGCAGTATGCCTTCCAGGGGAAGAAATTCTGTCAAAAGAGATAAAAAAAGCACCGCAGCCTGAGACAGGAGGCCCTAGCCGTGCTAACTCGGTACCTTCCTCTCCTGTATTACCTGACGCAGCTCTACAGGATGAGCCATTACCACTAGCAGGTATGGCGGCTTCCCCAGTGAAGCCTGGGCCTGCGTATGTCACTGAAGACACATTGCCGGCAGCCCTAAATAACCTAGAAGAGAGAATTGCTACTTTAATCGCTAAGTCTTCTAGAAAGGACAATAAGCGAAGCAGATCTCCTTCGGTTGTTGACCTCCCTGCAGAAGGATCTGAGGATGAGGAGGATGAGGATGATGCTACACCAGCAGAGGATGAGGAGTCAGACGGATCAGGGATATCAGATGAGCCTTTCTCTGCATCCCAGATTTTGAAGTCGCAGGTGCAATGTTATGCTGGAACAGTGCGATCTGCATTTAAGTTACCTTCTTCTGAGGTAACTGGATCACCTGTCTCCTCCCTAGGTTCATTAAGATCCTTGCAGGGTGCATGCTCTTTCCCGGTTCATCCATTACTAGAGGATCTAATGTACGCAGACTGGCAACACCCAGATAAGCGTTTCTCACCTCCAAAGAAGTTTGACATTCTTTATCCTATGGAGGAGAAGTTTTCAAATAAATGGAGCCTGCCTTCTGTAGATGCAGCTATTTCTTGTGTAAATAAGAACCTGGCGTGTTGTAAACACTTTAAACAAGTGTTTAAAGAACCTTCTGAGAAGAAGTTGGAATCTTTACTTAAATCTTTTCTTTTGGCCGGCTCAGTTACCCAACCTGCTGTAGCAGCAGTCGGTATGTGTAAGGTCATCAAACAACAGGTAAAACAGGGGGTTAAGGATCTGCCTCCGGAACAAGCCAAATTTTGGGAGAATTTGCCTAAAGCCTTATGTTTTACAGTAGATTCTATTCTACAAGCATCACGCCTTACACTCCAGCTGGTGCATATGCGCAGAGTTCTTTGGTTAAAGCATTGGTCAGCAGAAGCCCCATGCAAAAAACTTTTGGCCAGTTTCCCCTTCCATGGCGAACGCCTCTTTGGGGAGGATCTGGAAAAATATATCCAAAAGATATCAAGCGGTAAAACCACTCTTTTACCTGAGAGAAAGAAAAACAAGAGGCCTTGTTTAAAACGTTCTCTTTCCCCAGCTCCAGGGAAACCTGCCTCCAGCCAGTGGCGACGGCATTTTCAGCCATCCACAAAAGCCAAAGGAAATCAGGCTCAGAAGAACAAGAAGCCGTGGGATGCAAGAGCTAATAAGCAAGACCCCAAAGCCTCTCAGTGAAGGGGCGCCCCCGCTCAGCCGAGTGGGGGGAAGGCTTCATCAGTTTTCAGCGACATGGCGGACAGAAACCCAATACAAGTGGGTTGTATCCACAGTATCCTCAGGGTACAGACTGGAATTTCGAGAGATCCCATCTTCTCAGTTCCGAAGTTCAAGATTCTCCAAAGATCCACAAAAGAGAGGATCCTTCTTCAAAGGTTTGGATCACTTACTGTCTCAAGGGGTGGTTACATAAGTACCCCTAAAAGAGCAAGGTTCAGGTTTCTACTCAAACCTCTTTGTGATTCCAAAACCAAATGGAGACGTTAGACCCATCCTGGATCTAAGATCTCTAAATCGGTTTCTGAACATTTGCCATTTCCGAATGGAAACGATTCAATCCGTGGTCACCACCCTACAAGGCGGAGAATTCCATAGATATCAAGGACGCATATTTACATGTACCTATCCATCCCGCTCACCAAAGATTCCTAAGGTTTGCGGTAGAAGATCGCCACTTTCAATTCGTGGCCCTGCCCTTTGGTGTGGCTACCGCGCCCAGAGTATTCACAAAGGTGCTAGCTCCTCTGTTGGCAAATCTAAGGACACAGGGCATAGCGGTAACAGCCTAGCTAGACGATCTACTTGTGATAGATCAGTCAAGGGCGGGATTAGATCACGCTGTGCTCACTACAGTAAAGTACCTGGAGCATTTAGGATGGATTGTAAACCTACAAAATTCCTCTCTACAAGCCCTAAGAAGGTTAGAGTATTTGGACATGATCATAGACACAGCCCAAAGCAGGGTATTCCTGCCAGAGCCAAAGATACAGTCTCTGAAAGACCTGATCCACAAGGTCAAAGCAAAGGAAAGGGCCGTCTATTCGCCTTTGCATGAGGCTATTGGGGAAGATGGTAGCCTCCTTCAAGGCTGTCCCTTATGCCCAAGTTTCATTCGAGACTACTTCAAGGCAATATTTTAGCCGCCTGGAACAGGAAGAGCCAAGCTCTGGATTTACCCATGCGCCTGTCTTCACAGGTGCGCCAAAGCTTCAATTGGTGGTTAAAAAGCAAGAACTTACGGAAAGGAAGATCCTTTCTCCCGCTCCCCTGGAAGGTGGTGTCTACGGATGCCAGCCTATCGGGCTGGGGTGCAGTATTCGAAGAGGCTTTAGCCCAGGGAACCTGGGCCAAGACTCAAAAGATTCTGCCCATCAATGTACTGGAGATCCGGGCGGTATATCTAGCCCTCAAAACCTGGACATACAGGTTACAGGGCCACCCGGTTCGGATTCAATCCGACAATGCAACTGCAGTAGCTTACATCAATCACCAAGGAGGCACCCGCAGTCGGGGTGCTCAAAAGGAAGTGAATCACATTTTGAATCACATTTTGGCATGGGCAGAGGATCATGTACCTTGCCTTTCTGCAATCTTCATCCCAGGGATAGAAAACTGGCTGGCGGACTATCTGAGTCGCCAGCAGCTATCACCAGGAGAGTTGTCTCGCCATATGTCTGAGATGGGGAAACCCGGATGTAGACCTGCTATCTTCCAGGTTCAACAAGAAGTTGGACAACTTTGTGTCCAGGACGAGAGATCCTCTAGCCTACGGGACAGATGCTCTAATAATTTCCTGGAATCAGTTCTCACTGATCTATGCATTCCCCCCAATCCCTCTCTTACAAAAACTACTTCGCAGGATCAAGAAGGAGGGAATACCAGTAATCCTAGTGGCCCCAAATTGGCCCAGGAGGCCTTGGTTCGCAGAGATCGTAAAGATGGCGATAGGAAGGCCCTGGAAGCTTCCGCTTCGACACGACCTGCTGTCGCAGGGTCCAGTATTCCATCCTTCCTTACAAAAGCTAAATTTGACGGTCTGGCTGCTGAGACCAACATTTTGAAAAAACGAGGGGTCTCTGGTCCAGTTCTTTCTACGCTCATTAATGCTAGAAAGCCAGCCTACTATAGAGTCTGGAAAGCATACGTTTCCTGGTGTGAATCCAGAGGATGGAATCCTCAGAAATATCAAATAAGCAGGATTCTTGCTTTTTGCCAGTTAGGAGTGGATATGAAATTAGCCCTTAGTACCATCAAGGGTCAAATATCGGCTCTATCAGTCTTCTTTCAAAGGCCGCTGGCATCTTATTCCTTAGTTCGGGCGCTCATTCAGGGGGTACTGTGGATAAATCCGCCAGTTAAGTCTCCCTTGTGCCCATGGGATTTGAATTTGGTATTGTCAGTGTTACAAAAGCAACCTTTTGAACCTATTCGCCATATTCCTTTAATTATTGTAAGTAGGAAACTGGCCTTTTTGATTGCTATCTCTTCTGCTAGAAGAGTATCAGAACTAGCAGCTCTTTCTTGTAAAGAGCCTTATCTAATTTGTTACAAAGACAAAATTGTACTATGACCCCATCCTGCCTTTTTACCTAAGGTGGTGTCGGCTTTTCATTTGAATCAAGACATTGTTCTGCCTTCTTTTTTTCCGGACCCGCGGGGGAAAAGTTATTGCACTCTCTAGATCTAGTGAGAGCGGTAAAGGTGTATCTGCAGGCAACCACTCAGATACGTAAAACAGATGTTTTGTTTATTTTGCCAGATGGTCCCAAGAAGGGCCAAGCGGCATCAAAATCCACCATTTCCAGGTGGATTCGACAAGTAATTGTTCAAGCTTATGGTTTAAAGAACAGGACTCCTCCTTTTTCTGTTAAGGCGCACTCTACCAGGGCGATAAGTGCTTCATGGGCAGTGCA
Organism: Rana muscosa; assembly: GCA_029206835.1. Lineage (NCBI taxonomy): Eukaryota > Metazoa > Chordata > Amphibia > Anura > Ranidae > Rana > Rana muscosa. Next base: position 197,840,024 of record CM055121.1, on the reverse strand, counting down.
TCACCAGGCTTCGATGGCTCAGATCTGTAAAGCTGCAACTTGGTCTTCAGTCCACACATTTTCCAAATTCTATCAAATAGATGTGAAAGGACATGAGGATTCCGCCTTCGGGCGAAGTGTGCTGCAGGCAGCAGTATAGGGCTTCTTGTCCGCAAGCGGCCTGTTTTATATGGGTCTCCCACCCTTTATATGGAGCATTGCTCTGGGACGTCCCATTATGTAATGACTGGCTCTGTGTCCCGTGGTGTACGATAAAGAAAATAGGATTTTTAAAACAGCTTACCTGTAAAATCCTTTTCTTGGAGTACACCATGGGACACAGAGGTCCCCCCCTTCTTATGGGAACCTTACTGCTTTGCTACAAAAACTGAGGTACTCCCCTGATGGGAGGGGTTAAATGGAGGGGAACTGCCTTCAATTGGTTGTGCCAGTGTCCAATCACCGCTGGTGACCCTTAACCCATTATGTAATGACTGGCACTGTGTCCCGTGGTGTACTCCAAGAAAAGGATTTTACAGGTAAGTTGTTTTAAAAATCCTATTTTTTGTGTGTTCTCTGGAAGTTGTTCCGTTCGGAACTTAAGAACTTTTACCCTTCACTGTTTGGGGTAATCTGCTCTGCCAAGAGTCAGGAGAGCTGCTGTTTCTTTCCTCTTGCAGCTCCACAGGGGAACTGAACTTTTGGGATAGAGACAGTTAGGTTCATCGGTGAGATCATCGCGTTTAACATGGAAAATGTGTAGCAGTGTTGCTTTACCATGTTAGATAGTGTCAGTGCTATGACGGTTGCACTACCACCAGGTGGCGGTGATTTGCAGGACTTTTTATTATGCATCTCCCTAGAGGAGCGTTATTTCCATATACTAGGCTTAGTGTATGCAATCTTAGTTGAAGGGAATCACCTTTCCTCGGGAAGATGATTTACTTCATGTACAGATAGATATTCATAGGATGTTATTTTGTTTCTGTGTGTTTCTCTCCCTCTGCAGGTGGACTACTAGCAACTAACGGAGATTGGGTGGAGTAGTTATCCTAGAGGGGTGGGATTGAAAATGTATAATGCTATGTGAATGTGACATTGAGTATGGGATGTCCTGTTGTACTCTTGTTAACCCTTTCTTCATTTCTTAAATTCATGTCCCTTCCCCATTATGTTGGTTCCGGCACAAGGATTTAAAATTGTACATAGTTGGAGATAAATTTGCGCTGGCTCAGGCTTGAGGAGCGTGAGTTTATCCCAGACACTGGGGACAGTGTCTCTTTTAGAGGGAGGTGTATGTAGCGCCCACCCCATTTAGGGGTGCTATATACTCAAATTTAGGGGCTGGTCTGAGATAGTAGTTATGCTCAGACCATTCTCAATTTATAGGTTGTGCTGTTTTATTTCCAGGATGGTATACTGGTGTGCAGTTCCCTGTGACCTATAGGTGGCACTGCCATAATGGTCAGGGTTGAACCGCTGGTATTAGTACTGTGCCATGTGTGCATCAGTCCCAGGCACCTTTAGTCCTGGGGCTGCATCTTCAACACTGGGCTTGGCACCTTTAGCTGGAGCCCGCATCGAGGAGGAGAAGTCCCAGGGTGTCTCTCGCGAGAGAGCCTGCTTCTAAGAGGAGGAGGCCAGGGGAGGACCTTTCTGACGGACCGTGAGAGTTCACGGTGAAGGAAGGGGCCCGGTAACTCTCTAGAGGGGTTCTTCTATCCACCAAGGGCCTAGTAATGTGCTGCTGCTGGCACCTGTCCTTAAGTATCTAGAAGATAAGAGGTTCGGGGTCTGATAGATTCCGTGGCAGAGAGTCTCCCGAACGCATCTAGGAAAAGAACTTGATCAAACGTCCGAGCATCACTTCGGCTGCTAGGATCCACTTTGTAGGAGACTATCCGGGTGAGCTAAACCTACTCGGGGATAGAGTAGTGATTGTGCTATCCATTGTGCCTGGACTAAACTCCCAAACCTTGCTGTCCGGTCTCTCTTCCACCCTTTCCTATCTGCTGAACATTGAGAAAATAAACTCAACGTTGGAGTTTAAAGTGGTGTGGACATTGGAATTACTGGTGGGAATACAGAGACTTGTCCCTATATCCTAGGAGACGAGAACCAACTGACGGAAGAACCTAGCTGTGGGACCCAAATACATAACACCGCTCAACCTCCTCATCCAGGAGGGTACAGGCATATAGTACGATGTGCCTTTTTCCTGCAATTGAGCCAAGGCAAGGGAAAAGGGTCCGTGTGCTACAAATTTAACCACCCTCTCTTGCTTGCTCCTGAGGACTATGGACTGTGGGATTTGTACTGTGCATAGAGCAGTGCATATAAATGCATCAAATGTACACTGCTCCTTTCAAACAAATAGAAGCGAAGGGGAAAAGTAAAGATTTGGTAGCTTATGGAGGACAATAGAAGGAGGAAGAAAAACACAGTCAGAAATGATTTCATGAAAAAGGGCAGTAGTGGATATGTATGGATGATTTTTGGACAATAAGGATTTCATTTAATGTCACTTTATTATTGCACAGTGCATGAATTTTGATCACTTTTTTCTGACAGTTCAGATCATAAGACTCCATGTTTTTATACGTCTGCTTCCTCCAACTTGGTCCAGTGTCCTATGACCTCACTATCTCACTCTCTTACTATCATGGCTGATCATCTGATATTTTTCATCTGCGGAACGTCTGTTCACTGACCCAAATAACCGCAAAAACACACATAATTCAGTGGCACAACATGAGCCCCCTTTGTTGCAGCCACAAAAGGTTGTTGAATTTGTGATAGCAGGCTTGAAAAGAACATTTGACTTGGATCAGAGTGACTTCCTGGACCAGTCTGCCCGTGAAAATGCGATATTCAACCATACAGCGTTAAAAAGCATCACAAATTGTTTGAGCTGACAAGGCTTAAAGTTCCTGCCAAATGCAAACGTACTTTGTGATGATATTCATTGGCTTCAGGAGAGGGTTGTGACTGCTCCTCCCCATTAAGTAATAAACCTAAACTTGACAAGTGAACCTTATAGTACTGAGTGTCAGATATAACTGAGATACTGCTGAGCTGGTGAACTGGAAGGGACTGAGCACTTGCATTTGCTTTGCTGGTGGGAAAAGTAAAAAGGCCTTTGGTCGGCAATGATGGTTCAAACCCCGCAAGATGCAACACACTTGGGGGAGTCTGTGGATGAACTTTTATTTTTTGTAAATGGAAAAAAGGTAAAAAAATATATATATATATTTTTTTTTATTCAAATATTTATCTATTTTTATTATTGTCTATTTTAGGGGTTAATATATAAGTTAGGATACTAAAAAAGGGGCATATAGGAAAAACACCCCAAAAATTTTACTTGACTGTCTGTCCGGTTTTCTGACATGCAATCTCACAGATGAGTGACAGGTATCTGCCCAAAAAGCCTGGTTGTCGTTCTGTGAAATTCTAATGTTCCAGTGAACGACCGCTTATTGTTGATAGGTTGCAATTGCTGAGAACTCTTTTTGAAAATGCTTGTTGCCTGGCTACTATGTTGATTCAAAGGATTTAACGCTTTCTCAGTCACTTACCTGGAACAAATAGACATATCAAGCATTCTGACTGGTCCCATGTTTCACTAGCTACATGCTTGCTCCAGGTCAAGCCAGGCAACTAGTATTTTGAAAAGTGGTAGTGGTGGTAGTGATAGCATCAGAAACTAAACCAGACCGTACACATTTATAAACATCATCATTCATTTATTACTGTCTTTATTACACAATTTTCTGCAATGTATATGGGTACCTGGACATGCAAGTGTTGTTTATGATAAATTAGTCATTTTAGAGTCTCTGTTTTTGTGTGTTTGAAGACATTTTCAGAATGCTGATAAGTCTGCTGCTGTTTGTAGAATATATCCATTTTGTTGCTAGGATATGCTTAAAAAAAAAAAAAAACGAAAGAAAGAAAGAAAAGGTGGTGATGAATTTGGCATTTTCTACTAAAATTGTGCCTGTAAAATGTTTTTGTAACCTATTAGTGGGTTTCAACTTTTAAATGTGTAAACTTAAAGTGGTTGTAAATAGGGATGAGCCGAACACCCCCCCCCCGGTTCGGTTTGCGGCAAAACATGCGAACTGACAAAAAGTTTGTGCGAACACCGTTAAAGACCCGAACGTGAAAAATCAAAAGTGCTAGTTTTAAAGGCTAATATGCAAGTCACAAAAAGTGTTTGGGGACCCGAGTCCTGCCCCAGGGGACATGTATTAATGCAAAAAAAAGTTTTAAAAACTGACGTTTTTTCGGGAGCAGTGATTTTAACCTCCCTGGCGGTATGATTCTGTCAGATTTTAGGTGCTGAAAGCGGTACAATTATTTTGCATGGAAATTTGCCGTTTTATATTGTAGGTCTGTAATTCTTAGGAATAACTCACTTAAATCTGTCCAAACAAGAGTCTAGTAGACATCCCGGGTATGATAAAGTTTGAAACACAAAAATCATAAATTATAATATAATTAATAACTATAAATAATTATAACAAATAATAATATAATAATAATTATTCAATAATGTAATCAAATCAAAAACACTGAAATTTGCTCAGTTGCAGAATTGTCGCTGTCATTAGATTTAGTGTTTGATGACGAATTTCCACACAAATCACTATCGCTCAATTCTGCAAGTGATTCTAATTTATTATCACTGTTTTCTAGCTGGTCTAAAACCACTTTTGACATAAAGGGACACTTTTTGGTTGCTATGGACAATCTCCAAATTCCAGGCAGAAAAAAACTGTATTTATAATATAAAACTGCATGCAGGAGGACACTGGACAGACCACTAGGGACAAAGGGGATGTGTCATTTTTTTTTATACAGAACTGTAATCAGTAAGATTACAGTATACTGTATGTGTATTGTGTTTTAACTTTTTTGAATTTGGCGCCGATCTCCGCCCCTGTGCGCCGCAACGTCGCAGGGAACGAAGCTCGGTGGCACTCGGGCACTGTGTGTGAATCGAGCGAGGAGACAGCTCGCAGACACAGCGGGGAGACATCGCAGGATCCAGGGAACAAGGTAAGTAACTCTCCCTGTATCCTGCAATGCAGCCCGAGTCTGGCTCGGGGTTACTGCTAATGGACCTGAAATCTTACCCCGAGCCGAACTCGGGAATACCCCCAGGGAGGTTAATAATGCTTAAAGTGAACCAATAAACGTGAAATATGCCTTTAAAGTGGTTGTAAACCCACTTATGCAACTTTCACCTACAGGTAAGCCTAGATTAAGGCTTACCTGTAGGTGCAAGAAATATCTCCTAAACCTACACGGTTTAGGAGATATTTGCTCAAAATGACATGCATCGGTGTCTATGGTGCATGCGCGCCGTAGACAACGGCGCATTCATAGGGTTAATCCCATTCACAAATCCGGCTTAGCGGCGCTGTGATTGGCTGGAGCGGCGATACCCGGAAGTAACCTTCCGGCTATCGCCACAGCGATGGCTGCGGCTGAAGAGGGAGACGAGAACGGCTTTGGGGGCCCCGATCTAAGGTAAGTGATGCATAATGAGCTAGTATGTTAGTCATACTAGCTCATTATGCCTTTGTCTTGCAGGTTGTTTTAAAAAAAAAAAGGGTTTACAACCACTTTAAATATTGTGCCTGGGGGGTGACTATAGTATGCCTGTAAAGTGGAACATTTTTCCCGTGTTTAGAACTGTCCCTGCTGCAAAATGACATTTCTAAAGGAATAAAAGTAATTTAAAACTGCTTGCGGCTGTAATGTATTGTTGGGTCCACGCAATATAGATGAAAATCAAAGCTGCGCTACAACTAGTGGCGCTTTACCAGCCTTTTTCAGATGCTAGCAGGGCGCTTTTAACTGATAGCGGCTGAGTAAAAGGTTAAAAGTGCCCACAAAGCACCACTGCCATGGCGCTTTGCAGGTGCTTTGGCGGCGCTTCCCATTGATTTCAATTGGAAAGGGCGCTTTAGCAGCGGTGTATACACCGCTGCTAAAGCGCTTCAAAGAAGCTGCTTGCAGGACTTTTTTTTACGTCCTGTCAGCGCAGCACCCCAGTGTGAAAGCACTTAGGCTTTCACACTGGGATTGCAGATGAGGCTTTTTTCAGGTGCTTTACAGGCCCTATTTTGAGCGCTAAAGTGCCTGAAAAACACCTCCAGTGTGAAAGGGGTCTTAACAAGCTATACTACACAGTGGGGTTGATTTACTAAAACTGGAGAGTGCAAAATCTGGTGCTGCTGTGCATTGTCCCCAATCGGCTTCTAAGCCCCCGTTCACATTGGTGCGATTTGACATACGATTTGACATGCCAGACCGCATGCCATTTTGCAGCCCATTACCGGCGACGGCACCAGTGTTGCCAACCCCGCCAAGTGAAATTTACTGACAAGATGCCTAAAAATTATGTACACCACCAATTTTTTACTGTCACTTCAAAAAAACACCTAAAATGGCTGTTTTCGGTGCTAAACTGTGCAACTTTTAGTATTTACACTATAAACATGTTGCTATTGCTATTAGCAATGTGTTTACATAAAAAAATGTCAAAAAACAAATTTCTCTATTTACATGAAGGTCAGGTTAATATAACACAGCCAGCACAGAGTTCTCCATTACAGTGCAAGGGAGAACTCTGCGAACCTTGATGTAAAGGACGATGCCACAGTTCACGATCTAAGGGGGAACTCTGATGTAAGGGGGGGGGGGGGGCTCTGCGCTCCCATTTACATCAGAGTTCCCACTTACATCAGGGTCTGCAGAGTTCTTCCTTGCACTATAAGAGGAAATCCTGCAGACTCTGATGTAAATGGAAACATTGGGAACTCTAATGAGGGGGGACTCTGGTGACCAGAGATTACCTTCCGCAGAGTGAATACACTAAGGTAAGGGGGGTTACTGATATAAGGGTTAACCTTTTTTTCAGTGCCCCCTTATATTATTGTGTTCACTCCCCCCCCCTTACATCAGTGACCCCCCCTCAGACTGACCTCCTCTCAGGTGCACCGTGCAGGGCTCAGTCAGGCAACTCCAGCTTGGCGGCTCTGGTTTTATCTGATAGACTCCGCTACACAGTCCACACACATCTGACTTCTCTCGTGATCCCCAATCTGGCGGTGCTCCCACTCTTGACTCCTTTACTGGCTCCCCCTCAGAGACTGCAGACATGATAAAAGATGAGATGGTCAGAGACTGCAGACATGGTATAGGAGATGATCAGAGACTGCAGACATAGTACAGGAGATGGTCAAAGACTGCAGACATGGTACAGGAGATGGTCAGAGACTGCAGACATGGTACAGGAGATGGTCAGAGACTGGAGACATGGTATAACAGATGGTCAGAGACTGCAGACGAGGTACAGGAGATGGTCAGAGACTGGAGACATGGTATAACAGATGGTCAGAGACTGCAGACATGGTACAGGAGATGGTCAGAGACTGCAGACATGGTACAGGAGATGGTCAGAGACTGGAGACATAGTACAGGAGATGGTCAGAGACTGGAGACATGGTATAACAGATTGTCAGAGGCTGCAGACATGGTACAGGAGATGGCCAGAGACTGCAGACATGGTACAGGAGATGGTCAGAGACTGGAGACATAGTACAGGAGATGGTCAGAGACTGGAGACATGGTACAACAGATGGTCAGAGACTGGAGACATAGTACAGGAGATGGTCATGCGGACAGGATACAGGAGATGGTTATGCAGACAGGATTCACTCTTGCGGACAGAATACAGGAGATATCAGAGTGAGAGACAGCAGACAGAGATTGCATACAATGATTTTGTACAATCTCACCACTGCCATTTTTGTCTGGAAACTGCTGCCTGTGCCTGTCTGACACCACGGTGCAACACAGGTCCACCTGAGCCCCCTCCTCCCTCCACCATCAATGAATCATTCCAGCCTGGCTGTCTCCCTGCTCACCCTCACACAGTCAGTCACACAGTCGACTCGAGATAGTAGTCTCTCTTGTCACACTCACTGTGTCTGTCCGACTACTAGTCTGCTCTGACTGACTCACCAGGTCCAAGACACCGGGCACGGCAACAGCGGGCAGCAGGCTCCACACACACGTCACTCACTCAGTCGGGCAGGCTGACAGGGGTCCGTCCTTTGCTCCGATGGGGGTGTGTGTGCTCTGTTATCCAGATCACCGGTCACGACTTTTCAGGCTCCCTCCGCTCAGGTCACACACTGTCACACACGCAGCTCTGCTCTCCACTCTACGAGGCTCCTCCGTCCTGCCTGTTCATAGGCTGGCGGGAAAATGCGCTGACTTCATTGGCTGCGCGGCGGGTGGGCTGGGCAGAGGCTGTGCAGGAGTCAGACTCGGTGGCTCAGGATTGGCTCCTCTCGGGGATTTCCGGCATTGCGCATGCGCAGTTCTGACCCCGAGCCGATCACTGCCATTTTTACTGGCACCTTTCCCTTACTACGGACTTTTACGTACAGGGGAAAACTGCCTTGTTTTAACGAACTGTTCGTAATTCTACGGACGGTTGGCAACACTGGACGGCACTGTCCCAAAAGTAGTTCCTGCACTACTTTTGACCACTTCAGGGGCGATTTCAATAGACATCTGTGCATGAACACGCACTGATGTCTTTCAAATTGCCCCTGAACTTGCACTGAAATGCGGCTTTGAAATCGTGCGAGTTTAGCTGAACTTGCATGATTTCAAAACTCGCCTTCAGTGTGAACGTGGGCTAACTTCAGCTTGTTAAATTAATCTTTGAACAAAAAAACCTGGAAGCTGAGTTTCTATGCAGAGCTGCACCAGATTTTTCACTCTCCAGTTTTAGTAAATCAACCACAGTGTGCGTATTTAAAATTCTACAGAGAACGACCTGTTTCCGCATCACCAATGTGTGGTCACGGGACGCCGCTCTCCTTCCCATATGTAAGGACTACAGTGGGAGGGGCTGGGATTTCTCTCTGACTTCAGCCGGGTGGTCACTTGACCGCACATCGGCGATGTGAAATAAGGTCTTTAGCTGCAGAATTAAAAAAACAAAACAGACACTGTGTAGTATATAATTTTTAACAGAGGGGCTGGTAGTAATTGAGAACACTAAAGCCTCGTACACATGGTCGGACTTCAAACAAACGTTTCCGTGGATTTTTGTCCGAAGGGAGTTGGCCAGGAACACCCATAGCATACACACGGCAGGACTTTTCTGCAAACTTTCCAAAAACGTTCCCAACATCACGTGGTTTTTCTGCTCTTTACCGCCACCCTTTGGTCAACTTCTGCTATTGTTGGTTGATTTTAACATTGGTTCTGGGCATGCGTGTTTGTACTTCGGACAAAAGTCCAATGGATTTTTGTACACACGATAGGACTTTGCACCGTAGGACTTTTGTTGCCGAAAAGTTTGTCCGTTTGCAGAGCGAACTTTTGTCCGATGAAAACCGAAAAAGTTTGTCCGATGGAGCGTACACACGGTAGGATTTTTTCGAAAACTTGCTCATTTTGAAGTTTGTTGTCAAAAAGTCCTACCGTGTGTATGGGGCTTTACACTAACTTTACTGCCACATGGAATAGCGGCAGGAGGGGAGGGTTTGGAGATCAGCTCACACACTAGGAAGTTACAGGCAGGGAGGAGTGAGGGAGGGGGAAAGGGGGATACTCTAAACACAGCAGAATGACGAAGGAACGTAAACTGACCATGGTATCATGGATCAGCAGACATGATTACAGTGGTCAGCACGCTTAGGGGGACACAGAAACAGGTAGGATCAACAAGGTATTTTACAGCATAGAAAGGGACAAATGACACTGCACAAGCTCTATGCTGTTTAACATGCTTTAAAGGAACAGGATATATTATATATATACATGGGAGTAGCATAAGGGGTTGCAGGGGTCGCAATCGCAACCCCGCCCCTAGCTCCAGGGGGCCCCTTCATCCTCCCTGTCATACATAGGTGTGCACAGCCTGTTGCATTAGGGTGTGCACCTGAAAGCTCAAAAACACGGTACTGATCTCTCACTGTGTTCATTCAGAAAGGGAAGGGGCCGGTAAATGACATTACCCCTTCCCCCACTCATCCTGAAATATTATCTCTGTGTGCCCACTGCAGTAGACAATGGGATAGAAGGAAAGCCAGCCATGTTGTGGGAGGGGACACCGGGCAGCAGGGGGAATCTGCACTGCGGGGAGTGATTTGGGTGTGCCTGGGCACACCTGGCACACCCTGTGCGCACGCCTATGCTGTCATATCATATCCTCCACAAAGTCCTGCTCCGATTTGCCCTAGGGCCCCACAGCCACGCTCCAGCACTGGGGTTCCACTTTGCCTTCCACAGTCCACACCCCTCTGTTCTCATTGGCTGGGGAAAAGCTGTGAGCCATTTCCTGAATGGAGAGAAGCATGGGGTGAGAACAGCCCAGGATGGGGAAGTGTCTGTGCTGTATGCTGGCAACATGGAATGGTAAACAAGCTCAGTAAGTTAAGCTCCCTGGCGATATGATTATTTCAGATTTTAGGTGCTGAAAGCGGTACCATTATTTTGCATGGAAATTTGGGGTTTTATATTGTAGGCCTGTAATTCTTAGGAATAACTCACTTAAATCTGTCCAAACCAGAGTCTAGTAGACATCACGGGTATGATAAAGTTTGAAACACAAAATCATAAATTATAATATAATAAATAACTATAAAATAATTATAACAAATAATAATATAATAATAATAATAAAAGTGTTTTTCAGTGTTTGATGACGAATGTCCCCACAAATCACTATCACTCAATTCTGCAAGTGATTCTAATTTATTAAAAATAAAAGATACTAAATAATCTAGCCCCCCTTCTTAGTATCACTCTGCGCTTAATAGAGAAACTACAAAGCTAAAAGCATCAGAAAATAAAACAATGAAACAATATTCTATGGTTATAAAAGAACAGCAGCTGCTAAAAACAGGAATAAAATTTTAAAAAAGGCAGTATAAAAAAACTTTATATAAAAAAGTTCAGAATAAACTGCAGTCCTAAAGCTGATACACAGACCAGACAGAGGCACCATTACAGTAAAGAAGACAGAACACACTAAAGGAGGATGGTTTATACATGCCTTTATAGATTTAACATCTGGTGAGTGCATCCCCATCAGGGGACCCTTAATCCCCCCACGTGGTGAAAACACATATTGGTGATAAGGAGCACAGGAACTAGGATCTAAACCAGCTATAACCACACTCTTCGTTCACTATCCACACTACCTATATGATTGGATTGTATAGAAGACGCACATTTGAACATTTGTCCGTAGCGCTGCTGCAGTTTATTCTGAACTTTTTTATATAAAGTTTTTTTATACTGCCTTTTTTAAGATTCTAATTTATTATCGCTGTTTTCTAGCTGGTCTAAAACCACTTTTGATGTAAAGGGACACTTTTTGGTTGCTATGAACAATCTCCAGTTTCCAGGCAGAAAGAAATGTATTTATAATATAAAAGTGCATGCAGGGCACTGGACAAACCACTAGGGACAAACGGTGTGTGTAATTATTTGATAGTGTACTGTATGTATACTGTGTTTTTACTTGTTTGAATTTCGCGCCGTGCTCCGTCCCCGTGCGTTGCAACATCGCAGGGAACGGAGCTCGGCACTGTGAATCGAGCGAGATGACAGCTCGCAGACACAGCGGGGAGACATCGCAGGATCCAGGGGACAAGGTAAGTTACCTTGCCTGGATACTGCGATGCGATCCCAAGTCTGGCTCGGGGTTACCGCTAATGGTACTGGAAACTCACCCCGAGCCAGACTCGGGAATACCGCTAGGCAGGTTAAGAGGAGGAGAGTGCCGTCCTGAAGCCACAATGGGACAGATGTCACTGGTGAGGTAAGACACAGCTTAGTATCTCCTAGTCACCAGCTGGGATTCTCTGTACCCCCCACCCCACCCGGGGATGTCCGCTTACTAGAGTTGAGCGGACACCTGGATGTTCGGGTTCGACGGGTTCGGCCGAACTTCGGAAAAAAGTTTGAGTTCGGGACCGAACTTGACCCCGAACCCGAACCCCATTGAAGTCAATGGGGACCCGAACTTCTGAGGACTATTCGCGCTTGTTTCCCGTGCTTAGAACTGTCCCTGCACAAAGTGTCATTTCTGAAGGAAAAATAGTAATTTAAAACTCAGACCTAAGACCTAAAACTCAGACCCTTCAGGTCTGGTATGGATTTTAAGGGGAACTCCACCCCAACTCCACCCCAAATTTAAAAAAAAAATGGCGTGGAGTACCCCCAAAAATCCAGACCAGACCCTTTATCCGAGCACGCAACCTGGCAGGCCGCAGGGAAAGAGGGGGGGACGAGAGAGCGCCCCCCCTCCTGAACCGTACCAGGCCACCTTCCCTCAACATGGGAAGGATGTCCCCATGTTGATGGGAACAAGGGCCTCATCCCCACAACCCTTGCCCGGTGGTTGTGGGGGTCTGCGGGCGGGGGGCTTATCGGAATCTGGAAGACCCCTTTAACAAAGGGGACCCTCAGATCCCAGCCCCCCCTATGTGAATTGGTAATGGGGTACATTGTACCCCTACCATTTCACAAAGAAAGTGTAAAAAATTGTAAAAAAAATACACAGACACCGTTGGGAAAGTCCTTTATTAAAAAAAAAAAAAAAGGAACATTCCAGCGATGAAATCCAGTGTCCCACGGCGATCCGGTGTCCAGCGCTGTCCACACAAAACGTCATTGGCTGAGCCTGAGCGGACCTGATGGGGAACTTCCTCCGCAGTGTAATAAATGAATAGACCCGACCCCTTCTAAAGTTCCCCATCAGGTCCGCTCAGCCAATGATGTAGGTGTAAGGCTGAGGACCTGATGCGGAACGTGAGAAGGGGCCGGTCTATTCATTTATTATACTGGAGGAAGTTCCCCATCAGGTCCGCTCATCCAATGACGTAGGCGGGGTCTGACATCCGAGGGGGCGGACCTGATGGGGAACTTCCTCCACAGTGTAATACATGAATAGACCCGCCCCTTCTCACGTTCCGCATCAAGTCCTCAGCCTTACACCTACGTCATTGGCTGAGCGGACCTGATGGGGAACTTTAGAAGGGGCGGGTCTATTCATTTATTACTAATAAATGACTTTTCTATGTATTGCCGGGAGCCGACAATTCATTATAGCCGCGAGTGAGTTTTAAATTACTTTTTTTCCTTCAGAAATGACTCTTTGTGCATGGACAGTTCTAAGCACGGGAAACAAGCACGACTTTACATGCATAATGCCGAACACCGGACCCGAACCCGAACATACAGTCAATTGTTCGAGTTCGGGTCCGGGACCCAAAAACCCAAAAGTTCGGTACGGACCCAAACATTACAGTTCGGATCCGCTCAACCCTACCGCTTACCCCACTTCCCTGACAACTGGGGAAAAGACACATACCTCCGGAAGGTGACCTTCCCCCAACACTGACAGAGGAACCTTAAGAAATTGCTAAAACAAATCCCCTAACACCTCCCGAGGGGCTGCAGGCCCCAGATTTTTTGTCACATGGCTTTGCCCCCCCAGATTTAAGTTACGTTGCCCCCCAAAGCCCCCTGACCACCCCCTCCCCCCTGGATGCTTAGCTCCTTTGCCATTACAGCACTCTATACTGCTCCTCCTCCTCAGGGCTGAAATCACATTCCTTTACAACACAGCCAGTCAGCCACGATCTGCACAGGGTGTATCTGCCTACTGCAACTACACTGCCGTTCCGAACAGAGAATTTCACAGGTCAAAACAGCAACATAAAAGCCAGATACACCCTAAAGCTGACAGACTGTGTATAAAGGAATTAGATTTCAGCCCTGTGTGGTGTGGGGGGAGGAGCTTATACAATGCTGGGATAGGAAAGGAGCTCTGCCAAGTGACCTGCTAGGGGTGATCCCTGTCCTCTGATTCTCCAGCGGTGATCCCTGTCCTTTGATTCTCCAGCGGTGATCCCGGTATCGATTCTCCAGCGGTGATCCCTGTCCTTTGATTCTCCAGCGGTGATCCCTGTCCTCTAATTCTACAGCTGTGATCCCTGTCCTCTAATTCTGCAGTGGTGATCCCTGTCCTCTGATTCTCCAGTGGTGATCCCTGTCCTCTAATTCTCCAGTGGTGATCCCTGTCCTCTGATTCTCCAGTGGTGATCCCTGTCCTCTAATTCTCCAGTGGTGATCCCTGTCCTCTAATTCTCCAGTGGTGGTCCCTGTCCTCTGATTCTCCAGCGGTGATCCCTGTCCTCTGATTCTCTAGCGGTGACCCCTGTCTTCTGATTCTCCAGCCGTGATCCCTGTCCTCTGATTCTCCAGCCGTGATCCCTGTCCTCTGATGTAGGGAACTCTGGGAACTCAAAACTCTTAAGCCACTTTGAGTATCTTGGCGTGCGGTGGGTGTATCTGCATGCGCGGTGAAAGTGGTGGGTGGTAGTTGGAGGGGGGGGGCCCAGGTCAACTTTTGCATCTGGGCCCACAAGTTTCAAGCTACGCCTCTGTATATATATATATATATATATATATATATATATATATAGAGAGAGAGAGAGAGAGAGAAAGTCCAGAGGGTGAGGTGCATGTCAGTCACAGCAGTGCATAGCAATCAAGCCTTCCCACCGGCTTCGATATAGGGAAAATTCAAATGGGATTGCTGCACAAAAATTATTTTATTTTGAAAAATTTGTCAAAAAGACATCAAAACAACATCTGTACAATCAGGCAATCATGATAATGACAGTTTCGAGTATTCTGGATCACGCCCTTTCTCAGAAAATCATGCCTATACACTGATCACAAATGTGACTGAACATATAGTTCAACAATAAGTAATTAGAACGAACAAACACGCTATCTGGAATCAATCAATCAATTAATGAATTGTGTAACATCAAGCTTGAATATACTGCGATCTTGGAATCAAAAGGTTACAGGCAGTGACAAGAAATGCTCACACCTTATAGGCTAAACTCAACTCAAGAACAGCCTCAGCCCCACTGACACACTTGATTGAATGTAAAATACTATAGGCACATATAAAGACAACAGATAGAACATACCTTTTTTCCTGGCTAAAAACAAATACATCAAATAAATTGCTATAACATTTCATGATCCAAAGTTAGTGAAAAAAAAAAAAACACTTTAACTGGCACTCCACCCAAAAGTGTCACAAACTTATGTGCTACAATAATATGCGATTATAAACTCATAATAAAGTAAAAGTTCATCAAAATGTCCACAGAAATCAAAATGTTCATAAATATTCATCCAAAGTACTCTTCATTCAGAAGTGGGATCATACTGAGATCACCACACAACTGCAAACAATGCGCTCACGGTCAGGATTTGACCCCTATGTATACTATTGTGCAAAAATTTTAGGCAGGTGAAAAAAATGCTGTAAATTAACCGCTTCAGCCCCGGACCATTTTAGTGGTCAAGGACCAGGCCACTTAGCGATTCGGCACTGCGTTGCTTTAACTGACAATTGCGCGGTCGTGCGACGTGGCTCCCAAACAAAATAGACGTCCTTTTTTTCCCACAAATAGAGCTTTCTTTTGGTGGTATTTGATCACCTCTGCGGTTTTTATTTTTTGCTCTATAAACAAAAATAGAGCGAAAATTTTGAAAATAAATGCAATATTTTTGACTTTTTGCTATAATAAATATCCCCAAAAAATCTATAATTTTTTTCCACAGTTTAGGCCGATATGTATACTTCTACATATTTTTGGTTAAAAAAAATCACAATAAGCGTTTATTGATTGGTTTGCGCAAAAGTTATAGCTTCTACAAAATAGGGGACTGTTTTATGTAATTTTTATTAATATTTTTTTTACTAGTTATGGCGGCGAACAGCGATTTTTATCGTGACTGCGACATTATGGTGGACACATCGGACACTTTTGACACCATTTTGGGACGATTGTCATTTTTACAGCGATCAGTGCTATAAAAATGCACTGCTTACTGTAAAAATGACACTGGCAGTGAAGGGGTTAACCACTAGGTGGCGCTGCAGGGGTTAAGTGTTTCCTAGGGAGTGATTCTTACTGTGAGGGGGGGTGGCCACACGTGACATGTCACTGATGACCGTTCCCGATCACGGGGAGCAGTCATCAGTGACAGTGTCACTAGGCAGAATAGGGGAATGCCTTGTTTACAAAGGCATTCCCCTGTTTTGCTCTTGCCGACTGCAATCGCGGAACCCCCGGGAACATCGAGTTCCTGGGACCTGCGGCCGCACACGCGAGTCACACGGCGCGTGCGCGCGTAACCGGCGGCGCGCGCCCGCAGGCGGCAGATTTAAAGGGACGTACCTGTACGCCAATCTGCCTGTCTACGCCAATCTGCCTGCCCGTGCCATTCTGCCGACGTACATCGGCGTGCGGCGGTCGGCAAGTGGTTAAGGGCGCTTTCAGGAATAGAGGTGGTAATAGTTTATTTTTTATCAAAAAAAAAAATGAACAGAAGAGAAATCCAAATCAAATCAATATTTGGTGTGACCACCCTTTACCTTTAAAACAGCATACATTTTTCTAGGTACACTTGCACACAGTTTTTGAAGGACCTTGGCAGGTAGGTTGTTCCAAACATTTTGGAGAACTAACCATAGATCTTCTGTGGGTGTATGTTGCCTTAAATCCTTCTGTCTCTTAATGTAATCCCAGAGAGACTCGATGATATTGAGATCAGGGCTCTGTGGGGGCCAAATTATTACTTCCAGGACTCCTTGTTTTTCTTTATACTGAAGATAGTTCTTAATGACACTGGCTGTATGTTTGGGGTTGTTGTCCTGCTGCAGAATACATTTGGGGCCAATCACACACCTCCCTGATGGTATGGCATGATAGATAAGTATCTGCCTGTATTTCTCAGCATTGAGGACACCATTGATCCTGACCAAATCCTCAAATCCATTTGCAGAAATGCAGCTCCTAACTTGCAAAGAACCTCCACAATTCACTGTTACCTGCAGACACTCATTTTTGTACCACTCTCCAGCCCTTTGGTGAACAAACTGCCTCCTGCTACAGCCAAGTATTTCACATTTTCACTCCTCAGTCCAGAGTACCTGGTGCCATTTTCTGTACCCCTGTACCCCTGTTTCTGCATAGTTGAGTCACTTAACCAACATCAGAGGTATGGCTTTTTGGTCACAATTCTTCCACGAAGACCCCTTTTGGTCAGACTTCTCCAGACAGTAAATGTAGAAAAAATTGCGCATAAATCTAGTAGGCTGCCAACATTCCACTGGACATGAAGTGTAAATATAGATAATACAAAAATAATATGGCGCCCCTGTAATGACACCCGAGTATGAAAGGGGTTAAAGCCGTTTAGGACATTCTATTTTTGAACACAAAGGCAGCTACCGAACACTCCAATCAGCCGAACAAAAACCCATACGAATAATTCTCCCCCCCCAAGTACGAGAAGAGGCTCTGTATTGAGGGTCAAACAGGAATCAGACTCTTTATTGAAAGGAATACAGGCTCTTTTATACACTTGAGAATACTGCAGTCACCACATGAACAATGACCCGGATCCACCCACAACATCACACAATGATTACATAACAAACCCCCAATAAACATTATTCTGAGTGTCAATACATCCCTTAGCAGACAACAGGTGAGTTCATTAGCACACTTAATAATAGGTGAAGGGAAAGCTGCATCAGACAAGATTAACACAATTTACTTATCCAGACAAAAGCAACATCGTTAAGCAATAGATGGTCGGTCTCTTACATTGAACTTCATGGAATGCCCATATTAGGAGTTATACTTCCTGGTCATAGACCTCACAGTGTACAGGGGATAAAATCTTCATATTTCTTGAGAGATATTGTTAATGAATATTACTGTCCCATTTGAAGTAATCCAATCATATTCTCAGGGATCATTATTTTCTTGGTCACCCTGCGCCCAAAAGGGACTCCCGTCACAGCCCCAAATAGTGACAAAAATATAAAAACCGTGAACAAAAGGTTAATATGCTGAACAAACAATATTGTATATATGTGTAGCGATACCTCCAACTAAGGAGGCCGCAGAATTAGATTTTGGGCCCTGAGTGCAGCTCCGCCAACCCCCGGCAATAGGCTCTATCCCCTTCTGGCACAGCTAGTACTAACAATCAATGATATGTCCTATGCAATAGAATAACTAAGCAAGGACACAGTAATGAATTGTAATAGGTAAAGTGTTTTACTCATCAATTCTCAATATGAATAAAAGGGGTAACAATAATCACAGTTCTAAACAATCACTCCTAAGGGCAGCGTCCTGCCACTCTAACACACTATATAGTAACACACGCTACAAGTGCGCCATACGGGCGACCGTTAACTAAGTGCCCTATGGCGCAGCAATCAAACACGCTAGAATCCCCACCAGGCCTGGTTCTAATATTTAGCTTAGTCCTTCTTTCTTCACCGGCAGGTCTGTAATGGTGGTGCACTTAAACAGAGTATAACTTTGTAATCCAAGGGGTATGAAAATAACTTGTAGGCCACGGCAGTCTATAGGCCTATACACAGCAACAGTATCTAAGCTGGGCTTATGCCCTCTCACCCGCCGGACTACGGATCCAGTCCGGGAAAACCTCCACCGGCCGTGTCACACACTCTCGATCTCTCCAACGATCGGGTCCCCGATCCGACAAGGCGGTAGCTCACAAAGTCAGATGCCACCCAGGCTCGCAGAGGGGAGGATGGAAGGCTCTTCGGTGCAAAGCAAGGCCTCAGGCTTCAGGCCTTGCCCCTCCGACACATCCGCACAGGAGGATCCGTCCGTGAAGTCTCGTGTCGCCAAAGAGGCCGAGCCCGGCCCCGCCTCTTCCTTTTATAACCCCTCCCATGAGTCTCTGCGGTGGAACGTCACAACAAGAATGGGGTTATGGGTAATGTAGTTTCTTCCCAATATAGGGGAACACCCCGCTACACACTCCCCCCACTTAAACTCTTTGGTCCCCAAAGATAAATTTTAGCAACAACTATATACAACATTGGACAATTCTGAAAACGATGTTGGGATAGGGGATTCCCACCATAACTGAGGGGTTGAATTCCCTTGCCCACAGGTCACATTATCTTGGGTGGCCTGACTAACTGTGCCAGAGAGTGAGCTGGGGTTGCCCTCCACCAAATGGACAGTGGAGGGATCCGGAATCTCAGCATTTCTCCTAGCAGTGACCACAGAGTCTTCCGAACTGTTCCCCATCTGGGGGTAGGTCAGCTTCTTAGGAGGTTGAATGACTCTTCGAGCTCTTTGCTCTCTTGGAATCTCTGGCTCTGGCGCCTCAGGCTCCTCTTCCTCGGAGTAACTATCATGGGCATCTTCCCAGTAATCTGTTGAAGGACTGAAAGGGATGAATTCTGTAGCCTCTGGGTTCAGCGTTTCATCTGTGGTATCTTGGGTGACTGGAAGATCTATGATAGAAGTTCCTGGAGTTGGGGAAGACCACAGCCAATCAAGCTCTCCTTCTTCATCCCCACTAAGTTGGGAGGCTTCTCCATTTCCAGCTCGGGAGGTCTGTGACCGAGTGTGCGGTCTAGGAGTATCCAAGGTAGAGGCCGGTGCAGGGGAGTCTCCCACGGAAGGTATTCTAACTGCCTCCGTCAGTGGGAGCAGGTGGTTTCGATGCCATGTCTTCAGTGGGCCTACCTTTCCCTCTGGCTTCACCTTGTAGACAGGTAGGCCCGGCAACTTCCTGCAGATGACATAAGGTTCAGATCTCCATCTGTCTGCAAGCTTGTGCTTTCCGGGGACTCCCAGATTGCGCAACAGTACTCGATCCCCGGGCTGTAGGTCTTGTACCCGGACCTTCAGGTCGTAATTTTTTTTATTCCGAGCTCCCCTTTGATCTGAGGCCGCTTGAGCTTGTTCATAGGCTACCTTCAGGCTGTGTCTGAGCCTATCCACATATCCTCTGTGAGAGGTGACGGAGGAATGGTCCAGTGAGGTGCCAAAAGCCAGGTCCACCGGTAGTCTCGCTTCTCTCCCAAACATGAGTCGATATGGGGAATAGCCTGTAGCATCACTGATGGTGCAGTTGTAAGCATGTACCATGGCTGCTATGTGTTTGCTCCAATGTTGCTTTTTCTCGCTTTCCAGAGTCCCCAACATGTTGAGCAGGGTTCGGTTGAACCTTTCCGGCTGAGCATCTCCCTGAGGATGGTAAGGTGTAGTTCGGGCCGCAGCCTGTGGCGATCCCGTAGGGGATGGTTCCCTTTCTACAGTTATTGCGTGCGCCAGCCTAAATGTTCTGTTGTCTGGCGTCCGCAGACACTTGTGCTTACAGGCCTCTGGCATCCCGTCCCAATATTCCACTAATGCGTATTGATATGAGATGTTTGGGTCTGTCTTCATGTCTATCACCCACGGTGTGTGATCTGGGGACACTGAACTCAGCAGTTCCTCTACCGTCTCACTTGACCATTTCTCGCCAGGAAGGCTAATGGCTATCGACTGTTTTGGCTCTGTATTAGCGGCTTTGCACCACTCTTCTACCGCTCTTGGATCCATGGGGTCCATGCCGGCACTTCTGGCGTTCGCTTGCTGCATCAGGATCCCGGACGAGCCCCCACGTGTAGCGATACCTCCAACTAAGGAGGCCGCAGAATTAGATTTTGGGCCCTGAGTGCAGCTCCGCCAACCCCCGGCAATAGGCTCTATCCCCTTCTGGCACAGCTAGTACTAACAATCAATGATATGTCCTATGCAATAGAATAACTAAGCAAGGACACAGTAATGAATTGTAATAGGTAAAGTGTTTTACTCATCAATTCTCAATATGAATAAAAGGGGTAACAATAATCACAGTTCTAAACAATCACTCCTAAGGGCAGCGTCCTGCCACTCTAACACACTATATAGTAACACACGCTACAAGTGCGCCATACGGGCGACCGTTAACTAAGTGCCCTATGGCGCAGCAATCAAACACGCTAGAATCCCCACCAGGCCTGGTTCTAATATTTAGCTTAGTCCTTCTTTCTTCACCGGCAGGTCTGTAATGGTGGTGCACTTAAACAGAGTATAACTTTGTAATCCAAGGGGTATGAAAATAACTTGTAGGCCACGGCAGTCTATAGGCCTATACACAGCAACAGTATCTAAGCTGGGCTTATGCCCTCTCACCCGCCGGACTACGGATCCAGTCCGGGAAAACCTCCACCGGCCGTGTCACACACTCTCGATCTCTCCAACGATCGGGTCCCCGATCCGACAAGGCGGTAGCTCACAAAGTCAGATGCCACCCAGGCTCGCAGAGGGGAGGATGGAAGGCTCTTCGGTGCAAAGCAAGGCCTCAGGCTTCAGGCCTTGCCCCTCCGACACATCCGCACAGGAGGATCCGTCCGTGAAGTCTCGTGTCGCCAAAGAGGCCGAGCCCGGCCCCGCCTCTTCCTTTTATAACCCCTCCCATGAGTCTCTGCGGTGGAACGTCACAACAAGAATGGGGTTATGGGTAATGTAGTTTCTTCCCAATATAGGGGAACACCCCGCTACATATGAATATAACAACATATATTGGATATAAACAAAGTGAACTCAAGGTGAATGTTCCAAAAATAAATGAATCAAAAGTTTCCAAAAGTTCTTGGATAAATGAGAATGGTACAACTCAAGGGTAAATCCTGTGTAAGGAGGAGTCTCTCACACTTCTCCTGGTGATATAAAAGTGAATCTTGTGTATAAACAAAGGATAAGGTGGCACACTTACCAGACTTGATTGACTAGTATACTGTACAGCATAGGAGTCAGACAGGATTCGGCATGTGGAGTCGATAATCTACGACAGAGCCACTTCCGGTATCGACAGAGAGGATCCAACATCAGAAAATTAACTCCATGGGCTGCACTGATTCACATCAAAAGTGAAATTGGTGAACCATGAAAATGGGTAAAAAATTAAAACCACACACAGTGTGACACTGTATAGTGGTTTTTATTGTAAAAACATGGAGTAAACAATCAAAAAGTCCCATAAAAGGCTGATATCCTTCGGTTATAAAAAGAGCAATGTGCAGTAATTTCAGGAGCGTCACATGACACGTTTCGTCCAATTGGACATCATCTGGGGGGTGTCTCTCACTCCTGAAATTACTGGCCCTGAGCCCACCCAGTTGGGCGACAATAGCAAAATAATATTTGCTATTGTCTCTCTGCTTCTCCTCACGGCCAATCAGGAAGCGGGTCCTGAGACCCGATTAGCCGAGAGCAGAACCGACCGTATTGGCCGGTATCAGGGGAGGATGTACGAGGAGATCTGGGAAATGGCCGCTGCCGTCCTCATCGGAGTGAACTCTCTGCATAGCCGCCAATGCCAGAGAGGATGTACGGGAAGATCCGAGAGGTAGCCGTCCTCGTGCGCCCGATCACGTGAGTACCAACAGTGGGGGGGGGAGGGTGGTTTGCTTGCTGCCCCCCCGCCTGGAGCTCCAGCCGCCACTGACTGTTAGATGTATTAGAGTTTGACTGACTCAGAGTGCCAGTCCTCCTTCTCGTTCCAATCTGTGCAGGGCATTGCAGGGAGTAAATATAAAGCTTCAACAACTTTGATTAGCTGTCATTATCATTAAAACATTTTATAATGAATGCATAGTGAATAATATTGCAGAATATTGATCTTTGTATATTATCTGCCTGAGGTTCAGATTTAAAGGGTGAATATACTTTCAAACAAAGAACAGTTACCACCTTTTACCTCTCCCCTTCTTTTCCCTATTAAATTACAGTGTAAAGGCATAACTTTTTTGTTTTGGATAGTAGAATAGGGAAGAGTTAGAAGGTATTTTTTGATGTCTGTTTACCCGCAGTAAAGATTCTCCCTCTCTTTTTGTCTTGGTGACCATTATAACCTGGACCACCTTGTCACCTCAGGGTGGTGCGATTTTGACACAAACAAAAAAAGAAAGAAAAGAAAGTGAAGGTAAATCTATCTAATGGGACAGAGTCCCATTTATTCAAGTCTCAGAGAGAGACTAGTGAACATATACAGTAGGTCACATTTGAGGTTGGTTTGTACAGGTAACAATGGAATGTGTGTGTACACTGTTCAGGGGGCAAACTTTAGATTCTTTGATGTTGTAGGTAAAAGATCCTCTTGTGTTTGCATTTCATCACAGTATATTACATGGTGAGACAGTAAAGAAAATTTGTTAAGAGAATAATATTGTTATCGTATTATTACTTTTTTTGTTTGCAGGTTACTGAGAAAAATGTAGATCCAAAAATGACTCTGCTGACCTACCTGCGAAGAAAATGTATCCTTCTGATAGTTTTAAGCTTCGTATTTATATATTGTGATTAGGGATGTGCAGAGTGCTTTTGGTGAAACTTACGGTATTTTGCATTGAAATTACCAATTTTGCCATAGCCAAAATTCAAAATTTTTGCTTCAAACTTTGTGTAAAAAAATAAATCCTTTGCTCTATTTTATTAGGTGAGTTTTTTGGGGTTTTGGTAAATTATGTTATGTGTTTACACCCCTGATGTCTCATTAAAGAGAATGTGTCAACAAAAAATCATCACATGGGGACTTTTTGTTCCTTTTGTGAAGAAATAAAATTATTTTTGGAAAAAAATGTTTTTAAAAAGTAAAAAAAAGCCTGTCTGGCTTACTGTCAAGTGATGGGAGCTTACCCATCCTGGGTGGATGTCATATGACGTCCTACCAGTCACGCACGCCCTAGGGGCCATGCTGCAGCGCAATCTGTGACCTGCTGTTTGGATCGCTCACAGTGAATAACAGATCATTGTACTGGGCCGGGGCTTGCACCATGTGATTGCTGTAACCATTCACAGTGAATGGTTTTCATCATAGCCATTCATTGTGTACTATTGTGTTGATCTGTGATTGGTCACAGTGATCACATGGTACATACGGGGCATCTGTACCACGTGATAGCTGTGGCCAATCACAGCTTTACAATAGTACACAATGAATGAATGGATGCCATTCATACAAATGATTGCTTATAACAGTGTTCATCACTGTTATAAGCAAATATAGTGTGAAAGAAAACCCGAATCACTTCCAAAGAGTAGTACAGTGCCACTATGGTAACACTGCACTGCTCTGGTCACAGTATGTTAACCACTTCGCACCCGGGCCAATTCTGACATTTCGCTCCTACATGTAAAAATCCTAATTTTTTTGCTAGAAAATTACATATAACCCCCAAACACTATATATGTTTTTTAAGCAAAGACCCTAGAGAATACAATGGCGGTCATTGCAACTTTTTATCTCGCACGGTATTTGCGCAATAATTTTTCAAACGCATTTTTTGGGGAAAAAAAACGGTTTCATGAATTAAAAAATAGTAAAACATTAAAGTTAGCCCAATTTTTTTGTATAATGTGAAAGATGAAGTTACGCCGAGTAAACAGATACCTAACATGTCACCCTTCAAAATTGCACACGCTCGTGGAATGGTGCCAAACTTCGGTATTTAAACATCCTCATGGGCGACACTTTAATGTTTTTTACTGGTCACATGTTTTGAGTTACAGAGGAGGTCTAGGGCTAGAATTATTGCTCTCGCTCTAACGTTCGCTGCGATACCTCACATGTGTGTTCTGAACACCATTTTCATATGTGGGCGGGACTTACGTATGCGTTCGCTTCTGCGTACGAGCTACCGGGGACAGGGGCACTTTACATTTTTTTTTTTATTATTTATTGTTAATTTTACTTTAAACTTTTTACTTTGACACTTAAAAAACAAAAAAATTATCACTTTTTTTCCTATTACAAGGAATGTAAACATCCCTTGCAATAGGAATAAGCATGACAGGGCCTCTTTACAGTGAGATATGGGGTCAATAAGACCCCACATCTCACCTCTATTCTGGGAAGCCTAAAAAAAACAAAAAAAAAAAAAGAAAAAGATCACCGCTTCCTAGCCGAAGCGGCGCCGTTTTTTTGAATGCAGAGGCCGGGCGTGACGTCATAACATCGCGCCCGGCTGCCGAACGATCATAGAGACTCCGGCGACAATCTGGTCAGAAGCCCGGGCCGGCGGATCCTGTCACCGACTCACCGATTGCACAGGTGAGTCGGTAGAAGCGCCGGAGGGTGGCGGGAGGGGGGGGGAACATCCCCTCTCGCCGCCTGTAAGAATGATCAAGCGGAGGAACAGCCGCTATGATCATTCTTACGGTACACAAAATTGCCGGCTCTAAAAACCGATATCTGATTGATGCCTGTAGCTGCAGGCATCATTCAGATATCCCGGCTCAAAGTCCAGGACGTCCATGGACGTCCTTAGGCGCGAAGTGGTTAAAATTTTTTTTTAATTAAATAAATATATATTGTAAAAATAAGAAAAAAAGGTTTAAAAAAAAAATTGGAAAAAATTGAAACAATTTTTTGAAAATGAAGAAATTAAATAAAATGTGTTTTTTTCCCCACTATTTTTTTTCTACATTCTGTCACCATATAGTGTCCCTGATCCCTGCCACACCAGTCAGCTGGTGATGCTGTACTGCTCTGGTGACAGTATGTAAAAAAAAAAGTATTATGGAAAAGTATCCTGTTCTCTTTGTATTGCTTCCTTTGTGTGAAATCCCTGGTGCTCCTGCCAGTCTCTCTGCTTTCCTATTAAAAAGTGACCACACTAGAGCACGAGAGCACAGCATGGTCAATTTTCTGGCTGTGCTGAGAACTCAGCCTGCTCTCCTCCAATGATCAGACTTGGGCTGACATGCCCTCCCCTGCTCAGCCGTTCACTGGGAAGGTCAGCGAGCTGCTGTTTCTCCTCCCCTAGCTCTCTGAGCTCTTTATGCAGCTGAGAACAGAGGTAATGTGATCACTTATAAAAAGGGGGAGAAGGTATTTATATTGTTGTATGCATACATAAATGTTTTGCTTTTCATTTTTATTTTAAACTAAATGGGTTGTTTTAAAAGTTGAGGGTTTATATATACTTTAAAATCTCCCCTCCAATAAATTTTAAGCCCCCTCCACATATAGGCACATACAATGTAAATACATGCATCGGGGGAATTAATGCACAAAAACGTTGATTGTGTTACACAATGCCACACATGCCAGAGTGAGAGCATAAAAAAAATGCAAAAACTACTCTGGCAGCAAAAGGGTTATTTCCACCAATATATTTAGCAAAAATGGACACATTTCATTGAAATGTCCTACTCTATACAAAAGTTTCAGGGAAACAATTATTATAAATCTTGCTCATTGATAACCATAACACTTGACGTCCGAGAGGTTTTTTTGGTTACCTGTCTGCCTTTGGGGTTAGAGACCAAAACGTGTATGTGTCTCTGTGCCATCCAGCTATGATGGGTAGATCAATATACCGGGGTTTGCTCTAGGTCAGGCTAATCTTTGGTGATTGTATGTTTTCTGCAGGCTGACAGGCAAACTCATTCACTTGGTGAACTGGTAAAAGGATCCTTTAAAGATTTCAAATGCTAACAAGTTAAATTTTATGTTAGGACGCACCAAATAAGTGCGGACAAGTGCGTCATGATGCAACACATTTTTTTAAGAACAGGAAGAGGCTAATTGCTCAATTCACCTCTCATCACAAAAAATGAACAGGTGAGGGGTCCAAAAGCCTCCTCGGCAGTTAACTCCAATGCCTAAGCGTGAGTCAATCTGTAAAAATAAGTTTTGGTATGTTGTTTTAACGTGTTGCATTTTTTGCACACATTAACGTGCTTTGCATTGAGGTATCCTAGTCAAATCAATGGGCTGGTAATGTGCCAAAACATCCCAAAAAAGTGCATTACTATGGAGTAGATTTTACTAAAACTGGTGCACTCAGAATCTGGTGCATCTGTGCATGGTAGCCAATCAGCTTCTAACTTCAGCTTTTTCAATTAAGCTTTGGCAATAAAACCTGGAAGCTGATTGGTTTCTATGCAGAGCTGCACCAGATTTTGCACTATTCGGTTTTAGTAAATAACCCTTTGAGTGTTGTTATGTGCTGCGGAAGGGAATGAATATTGCGCTAAATGAAAAACAAAAAATATGCTGCTACACAACAATGTAACAAAGATTACAAACGTTTTAGGTATAAAAAATTTAGCGCTAGTGGTTGAGGAGACACATGAGTATCTCACTGGGTAAATAAAGTCACTAAGTGTGAAACAGTGAAAAATCTAAACAAACCAACCAAAAAAAGGGTGAATGTGCTAATAAGTCCACATGTGGGAAAAGAAAAAACATGAAAAATTAATGTGCATCAATACAACATGCGAATACACAGTTGAAAAAATGGACGTGCAGTCATATGGGTCATCATAGGAACGATTTCATCGTGTCCATTCACCTCTTCTGGGGTTTCTTTCATCCTAATCACCCCAACATTGATTTGAAATAGGGTGGACACCCTGTGAGCTCGGGTTAGTTCCATCCATGTTGAGTCCCAACGGCCAAGTTCGTGGTCCTAACTACACAGGAGTCGTCAGACAAGTCGTCGTTTTTGGATTACCCTTGCTTGCATGAACTGCTGTTGCTGACAGGCAGATCCACGGGTTCTGGTAAGAGTATTCCATCTATTTCATTTAGTCGGAAGAAATCGTTCCTATGATGACCCATATGACTGCACGTCCATTTTTTCCACTGTGTATTCACATGTTGTATTGATGGACATTCATTTTTCATGTTTTTTATTTTCCCACATGTGGACTTATTAGCACATTCACCCTTTTTTTGGTTGGTTTGTTTAGATTTTTCACTGTTTCACACTCAGCGACTTTATTTACCCAGTGAGATACTCATGTGTCTCCTCAACCACTAGCGCTACATTTTTTATACCTATCTTGTTATGTGCTGCAACACATGTCCCTCGGAGCTGCGCTGCCTTAGTGTATTGAGGTGCCTTTAAAAATGAATGGCACCACAACATGTTAACCTACATAACGTGCATTAACATGTGTTGTTGTAACACAAAAAGTGTGCCTCGGTCCTTAACCACTTCAATACCAGGTACTTTTGCCCCTTCCTGCCCAGGACAATTTTGAGCTTTCAGCGCTGTTACACTTTGAATGACAATTGCGCGCTCATGCTACACTGTACCCAAACAAAGTTTTTATCATTTTCTTCCCACAAATAGAGATTTATTTTTTTGGTATTTGATCACCTCTGTGGTTTTTATTTTTTCCTAAACAAACTAAAAAAGACCAAAATTTTGGAAAAAAATAGTTTTTCTTAGTTTCTGTCATAAATTTTTGTTTTCCCCTTCACTGATGGGCACTAATGAGACGACACTGATGGGCACTGATGAGGCGGCACTGATGGGCACTGATTAGTTGGCACTGATAAGATGGCACTGATGGGCATTGATGAGGAGGCACTGAGGATAACAGAACCACTTCCCGGCCGTCAATCTGTTATAGGCCAGGCGGGAAGTGGATAATGATCATTCTGCACACTGCAATACACCATTACATGCTTCTAGCAGGGATAAAAGCAGGGATTCTTGGTTCTTGTATATGGCAATAGTTTAAATGATTCAGGAATTATTGTACTACATCTGTGATTGTGGCTTTTTCCTAACCATCTAACATCCAGTGGGGTTACCGGGAACCAAACTGGGCTGCGGGGAAGGAGGCTGCGGAGCATGCACCGTCATGGTGTCCAGATTCTGCCCATTCCAGCAGAGAATCCTGTATCCTTTTACTAAAGAGTTATAGGCATGATAACGGCCCCCCGATTGTTAAAGTGTGCCTTCAGTCATTTTTCTAACTTTCTGTACATTTATCCTTCTGCCCTTGATGTGCCATCATTGCCGGTTAATACCTTATATTATTCTGCCTTGTCAGCTTGTCATACACCTGGGTGAGGGATGTGGTCTAGCTACTCTCATAATACAATCGTCATATATCCCAGGAGTCACTGCTTTTTTCTCTAGTACCCTTACAGCACTTGCACACCCAAGAGTCTACAGTAGGGTCCTTACTCACAAGGCCCTAGGGGCTGTCTGCTACCCAGCATCCACAGGTATTTCCTCAGTGAGAAAACTCCTTCTCCAGACCAGGAATTGAGGATTATTCCCTCCAGCAAACAATCCTTTTGTAATCTTCCCTGGGGCCTCAGGCCAGCTCCTGCTGAGACCCAGACTGGAATTTCCTGTCTCACTAGCTGTCTCCCATGAGCAGCTGCCCCAGGTGAACTGGAACCCTTCCTGGAAAGGAAAGTACATTCTGTAAAGGCCCCTCAAACATTTATCACCTCCCCAGCCATCCTCTGGATACCTCCTTTCAGGGATTAACTTGGCATGATAAATGTTCATCCTGGTCCATTTGAGTTTCCCTGCCCTATATTCTGGAAGCTTCTTCAAGAAGCAGGTGGAAGAAATCAAACACCCAGCTAGCAAACCCTAACCAAACAAAAACAATCAATTACTGCTGCACTGACCGCAGTGAAGCCAAAAATGAAATTTAGCCTAGCAGTCTAACTATAGGAGGGTGCTATATAGACCTAAACCCAATCACTAAAATCTCACATAATCTTCAAAATGTTAATTAACACTCAAAAGGTAATCTTCAACTTTTTGAAATCTGAAGCATTTATTAAAAGAATATCTGGTCATTCTGCCATTAAAGTCCTTATCTAGAAACTTCCTGTTATGGGGGGTGGGGGGGATAATTGCTCAGTTTGCCTCCTGCGTTGTCACCATATCACATGCTCCCCAGACTGCAAGCAGCTCTCCAAAAACTTGCTGAGCAGACATGGCCCACCATTTTCATGGCCCACCATTTTCATTATTAGGAAGCTGGTCCAGAGCAATTAAGTGCAGCTGAAGCTGGACTGAAATAATGTGGATGGGAAGAATTAAATGAAAGAGGCGATCAGCAGCCCTGAAAAGCAACAAAGGATGAAAAAAGGTGAATATTGTATTTTATGGAAAAATTATATTTATTTTTTATTTTTTACACAGCATTTTTCAAAATGGAATGCTGTATATTTAGGGCATACATCCACTTTAAACAGAGTGGCTTTTTTTTTTTATTAAAGATTTAATGTGTCTGTGCAAAAGGCAGCTGGGGGGGATTACTATTGCATGATGTTATATAAAAGGAAGCTGGGTGGCTAAATACTCACATAAAAAGGCATATTAACTAAAAAAATGAGTTAATAAGTTTAAGGCCAAAGGGTTACTATCGGCATTCCAAAGCTACAAAAAATGCAGCAAGAAATGCAAAAGCATAATCAGGCCAGCTAAACTAGGCTACAAAAGATGTATTGCTAAGGAGAGCAACTTTTTTTTAAAATATATTAATGATAAGAAGGTGAGGTCAAAACATACTATCCCCAAAAAGGTGACCAGGGAAGTTAGTCAGAAGTGACTGGAAGAAGGCAACTGTATTAATACATTATTCTCCTTATTTTATACAAATTAAAAGGAGGAGTATAATAAACAAGACAGTAATGTTTATTTTGAATGTACCCTTCCCTTGTGGCTGACAGAAATGAGTGTTCAAAAAAGACAAAAAAAAAATTTATGTGAATAAATATCCAGGACTGGGTGGCTTACACCTGGGAGTCCTCAAATAACTTGGACAGACTATTATTCTTATTTTTTGAGGATAGCTTACTAACTGGAATGGTTAAAGAAAACTGGCAAAAAGAAAACATAGTTAAATATTTTTTTTTTTAAAAGGGCCAAGAGATATATATTGGTATAGACCTGTCAACCTAACATCATTAGTATGTAAACAATTAGAAGGTTTTATAAGGGACCATATCCAAGAATTTGCTGATGAAAATAATATCATTAGTAGTAACCGACATGGATTTAAGAAGAACTGTTCTTGCCAGACCAACCTGGCATTCTATGAGGAGGTAAGCTGTAATTTGGATACAGGAAGATCTGTGTATGTAGTGTATCTAGATTTTCTAAGGCACTTGATACAGTACATTTCGCTAAGGAATTTTATACAGTACCTTACAAACAAAAGCTAGGGTTTGTTGGCATTGATGATATCATATGTACCTGGATGGAAAAGTGTTGGGGGGAGCGTGTCCAAAGTGTAGTGATTAATGGCATATTCCCTGAATGGAGGTCCGCTAATTGCATATCCCTGGTGTATAGTTATGACTGGGGTGCCCCAGGGCTCTGTCCTGGGAACAATGCTGTTTAACTTGTCCATAAATGATATAGAGGTTGGAATAAATAGGTTAATCTCGTTGTTTGCTGATGTAACAAAGCTAAGCATGCAATAACTTCATAACAGGAAATAGCAACTTTACATTAAGACCCAGTTACTAGAGGGCTAGGCAGCTAAATGGGGTTTAATATTGAAATAATATTGATCACCAAAGTTAATAAGGGGGCTGGAGGACCTCAGTTATTAGGAACGACTACAAACGTTAAACTTATGCCGCGTACACACGATCGGATTTTCCGTTGGAAAAAACATCCAAGGCTTGGCTTGCATACACACGGTCACACAAAAAGTTCTATGAACTTTTGACCCTCAAGAACACGGTGACGTAAAACACTACGACGAGGCGAGAAAATTAAGTTCAATGCTTCCGAGCATGTGTCGAATTGTTTCCGAGCATGCGTCACAATTTTGCACGTCGGAATAGGTACACACACTCGGATTTTCCGATAGGAATTTTTTCCGTTGGAAAAATTTGAGAACCTGCTCTCAATCTTTTGCTGGCGGAAATTCCGACAGCAAAAGTCAGATGGAGCATACATAGGTCGGAAGCTCTCATCGGACTTTTGCTGGCGGAATTTCCGATCGTGTGTGTACGGGGCATTATTCGCCCTGGAAAAGAGATGTCTAAGAGGGGATATGATCACAATATACAAATCTTTAAATGGTGACTTCAGCATTGGAAGGAAACGATTTAACCCAAGCTCTCTAAAGAAGCCAAACTGCCACACAATGAAGTTGGAAGAGAGGAGGTTCAGTCTTAAACTGCATACAGGATTTTTTGCTGTTAGAACAGTAAGGGTGTGGAACTCCCTTCCACAGTTGGTGTTATCGACGGGCAGTGTGGATACATTTAAAAACATTTTAGATGTGTTTCTTAGCCAACGCAATATGCAGGGATATGGAAAATAGTAGTGACCTAATAACACACACACGCGCACATACACAGGTTGAACTGAATGTACTGTTGCATTATTCAACCTTTACAACTATATAACTATGTTATGATTTTCTATACACTGGGATTCAGACACTACTCAGTTAATGCCTGTTTAGCTCCTGTCTGCTCTCTGCACCATACCTCTGTCACTACAGTGGAAGGGATTGGAAGCACCAAGACAAGACTTCATCCCATTCAGGCAAGTACAATTTTCAGTCTCTGACAACACAATAAATCAGTGCATGCAAAGACAGCAAATAATCTAAAACAATCATACTGACTGTTTTTTTCTTTAAAGCTTTATATCGGTGTCCCCCTGTGAGCTCTAAACTGCTGTAAGAAGATATACTATTTTGACAGAATTTTCTGGGCCCCTGATCATCACACCTAACTAAAGAGGATCTTCACTACTCCTTCCCCTTCCTTTCCCTGACCCAACAATTTTTTTTGTTCTTCTTTTTTCCTCTACAACTTTGTTCTGCACGAAAAACATACTCACACACCTAGCAATCCAGTAGTGTTCTGTAGGGATCCGCTGCTCTGCTACTACACACCCGTTCCACATAGGCCACTCCCTCCAAGGGCGTGGCCAAAAGTGGGGACTGTGCTGAAGTCTTTTAAAAAACTGAACGGTTGATGTCAGCAGAGTGCAGCCTTGGATTTTTAAATACAGCATTTGTGTGGAGTGGGGCCGGGCGTGCTTCTTTTTTGGGACCAGCACTTTGTGTGGAAGTGGAGCCAAGAATTTACATGAGAGGCTTGCAGCAGCACTACCTGGTTTGCCTTTTAACACCAGATTTTGTTTTAAAAAAAAAGAAAATGTTATTCAAGTATGTATTCTAAACTCAAAAAAAGTGCCTTCTACTGCTCTCATACTCCTCCAAATCTCCAAATTCCCCATTTTTTAAATTGCTGTAATCAGACTTCCTATTAGTGGGTGGCTACGTTTGTTCTCCATGGTCACACTTTATGTAGGAATTAGGGTTGCCACTTTTTCTTCAAACCAAGCCCAGACACTTTAGCGGCGCACAGCAACATTTTTTTATTTTTAGTATACACTATAGGATTGTAACAGACCTGGGACACCTTTGGGTGCTCCAAAGAGAATAGTAATGTGGCACGCATAGTGCCCCCTCACCCTCCTGTCAGGCCCTGTTCCGAGCTACAATGCTGTCTGAATAATGTGTCCGGGTTTCAAGTGGACTGAAACCCGGACACATGATTCAAATCTGGGATTCTGGCAACCCTAGTAGGAATGTAGACACCCTTGCTGGCTATTTTACAATTTTTACAAATTTTTTATTTTTTTTTACAATTTCTTTTTTACAATAATTTTATAAAATTTTACAAGGGATTAAAACAATACAGGGTTACAATTTTTTATTATTTTATGGGACAGGGAAGCCGACAGCTGTGTGTGTCTTTCCCTGCGGCTGAAAGTCGGCGGGAGGGAGAGAAACCGGTTCTGCAGAGAGTCACACTTCTTAATCCAGAGGACAAACAGTCTCCACACTGGATATAGCAAACAGGAGACAATGCTGGCTGAGCGGTGAGCAGCCTAATGGTGGTCATACACCGTGTGATAAAACGAAACAATCGATACATGTGTAGCACTACCCCCATAGGAGCTGCCGGTTATATTTTTGGGTCTTGCCGTTACCTGTGTGTTCCACCGTATCCGTCATAGGGGTTCCATTGAAGAGTTTTCACAGATATCAGCACCAACGCATAGTCTCTTTTCAATGGTTTTATTAAAGAAATGTCAATAGAGGGATGGAGGGTTAGGGGAGATTCAGGTACCTTGCTTTACGGATCACGGGTACTTCTTAATCCAGAGGACAAACAGTCTCCACACTGGATATAGCAACCACCGGATAGGCCTCTCTCACTGACCTAGCAGCCGGTGCGGTGCTCAACCAAAAGTCTCTGCCACAGACTTGAAGAATACAAATAGTCTCTGCCACAGACTTGAAGAATACAAATAGTCTCTGCCACAGACTTGAAGAATCCACAACTTTTTCAAAGTTTAAGTACAGTCCCGCAGTACCAGTTTCTTTCAGCCAATCCGGCGATACTGTGAGGTAGATATGTAGGGATGTGTCCTCCAATTGAGTCTCCAGGCTCTTCCCTTTTGCTCGGTCCTCTCCTGGGAAAAGTCCTCCCCTGGTCTCCTCAATTTCTCGGCTATGTCCCGCAGGCAAGACAGCAAAGGACCACCCCTGATTAGTAGGCCCCAGAAACTCCTGGGCCTACTTCCAGTAACGAGGCCTCTGGCCAGCCGGCCCCGAGGCAGGAAACTGCTACGGCACACCTTAGGCCAGGAGGGCCATCAGGTCAGAGAGCTCCCGGAACACGGCGTCTGTCCCTTAAGTACCCTCTCCCAGAATGCACAGCGAGGGAACCAATCCCACTGAGCTGCTTCTGGGCAAGAGGTACCCAATACATCCAGCCTGCTGCATTTCCGACCTTGACCTGTGGTGACAGCAACACCCACAGTCAAGTGGAAAACGTGCAACACAACTGGAATGGAACAGAAACCAGTAATTTACCAGAATTATTCTGAACTAAACTACAGCTCAGACAACTAAATTTACAACTAGCGCCTACCCAATAGGAGCAGGGCGCTACACACTTCCCCCACCGCAACAGACGATGTCCTCATCGTCTTTAAAAAAATGACTCTCACTCCTGAGAGTCGATACCTGAATCCCATAAAACTTGGTTGGGGAAGGGAGGGGTAAGAAAAGGAAATTTACAGATTTTTTTATTTTTTTTAAACAAACACACACAGTAAAATTAAAATGTATTACCACCCCTGACTATCTGTCTAAACCACCCACTCTCCAGTAGATTGGCAGAAAATCATGGTACCTGAAAGACAAACACACAGGCAACAATACAACATTACTGTACAATAGGAAGCAAAGCCTCACTTCCTGAAAAATTTGCCTTTCTTTCCCCCATATATAATATATTTTCTCTATGTGGGTAGCCAAGTGTAAAGAGAGAGTCCAGTTTTGCTGGGCAAACTTCCACCACCTAGTGGCAATGTATCAGGAATTTTGGGGCCCCTTACACAGCTTCAGGCATGGGCCCCCTGGAGCAGAGGAGAACCGGAATCGTTGAGGTCGGGGGGGGGGCTTTGGGTGCTGACAAACAAAAAAACGCAAAAGAACAAAAAAAAGGGGGGTTGCCATCTAGGGCCCTGGGGACCTCTGGGCCCCTTACGGGGAAAAAAAAATTATAATTTTATTTTATTTTTATAAAAAAAATAAAAAAGGGGGGTTGCCACCTGGGGACATCCGGGCCTCTTCCAAATAAATAAATAAATAAATAAATAAAAATTAAGAAAAAAACATAAAGAAAAAAAAAGAAATTCTTATAAAAAAAAGGGGGGTTGCCATCCGGGCCCCTTACAGGGGTACTGCCTGTACCCCCCTGATGGTGGCCCTGCATAGGGCATCCTGTAATTGCCCCTCCATCTGACCGCACTGATTTCCTCTGCTGTTTGGGCCCCCCTGTGAGCCCGGGCCCCCTACAGGAGGACTGGTGGTCCCCCCTACTGGTGGTCCCCCCCTATCAGCAGCCCTGGACGTACATGTACACCAATTTGCTTGCCCGTGCCATTCTGCCGACGTAAATGTTCGTGCGGCGGTCAGCAAGTGGTTAAGCAGCACTGAATGATAGGATGAACGTTTAGCTTTAAGAAATGATACAACCATAACATTTGTATAAGGATCTAAATGCTATGCACTAACACTACTAATGTATTACTATGTGGAAGTGGATCCAGTTATTCACCACTATCTAGATTAAGACTCTAAGTCCTGTGGCTGAAATTCTCCATCTATTTTTGTCGGGACTTGTAGGAGAGAATAGCGAAGAGTCATGGTTCACAGTGTGGATTCTGCACGCCAGGAATTGTCATGTCAATGTACGCCTTACTGCGCAACACACCCCAGCCCAGCATGGAAGAAATTGAAGATGCTTTCCAAGGTAGAATTATAGTTGGATATACAGTCCCGGATCTTCCGTCATGATGATAGTTATGTGTTTACTCAGCAAATATTATTTCTGAGAACATGATAAAGCTTAGCTAAAGCAGTATTAAACTCAAAAGCAAACATTCATTATATTGCAGCTTACCAATTCTTGACTGTATTAAAGAAGTTGTAAAGGCAGAAGTTTTTTTATCTTATCGCATTTTATGCATTAAAGTGGAGGTCCACCCTGAAAAAATCTTCACACTAAAAATTAAAAAAAAAAAAAAAAAAAAAAATTAATAGAAAAAAAAAAAAAAAATTATACTCACCCTAAATGCCTGTTGCTATGCGGAAGTCCCCTAATCTGCCGCTAATGTTCCTCTTCTCCGTCTGCGGTGGCTCTCCTTCTGCTTCCTCTTCTTGTGAATGGGCCGCGCTGCCTTCTGGGAACTGTGTGTATCCCAGGAGGCAAGCCGCCCATTCACAAAGCGCCGTGCAAGTGGCGCATGCGCAGTAGGAAACGGGCAGTGAAGCCTTACGGCTTCACAGCCTGTTTCCCCTACTCAGAATGGAGGAGCCGGGAGCCTGCCAGCAGCGATATCGCGGGAGAGTAGGACAGGTAAGTGTCCTTATTAAAAGTCAGCAGCTACACTGTTAGTAGCTGCTGACTTTTTTTTTTTCCTGCACCACCGCTTTAAGATAAAAAACATTTTCTGTGTAGCAGCCACCCCAACACCCCCCTAATTACTTTACTGAGCCCCATCTCTCTCCAGCGATGTACACGAATGTGCCGCCCGGGACACTTCTGCTGATTGGCTGAGACACAGCAGTGGCACCATTGGCTCCTGCAGCTGTCAATTAAAATCAGTCAACCAATCAGGGTAGAGAGGCTCCTTGTCTGAATGGACACACAGAGCTGTGAGTCAGCTCCAGTGCCCCCATAGGAAGCTGCTAACTCTGGGGGCACTCGATAGGAGGGAGGGGCCAGGAGCAGCAAAGAGGGACCCGAGAAGAGGAGGATCTGGGCTGCTCTGTGCAAAACCAACTGCACAGAGGAGGTAAGTATAACATTTTTGTTATATTTTTTATGTTTTTAATGAGACTTTACAATCACTTTAATTTCCTTTTTTAGGCTTTTTTGCCTCTATTTTCATCTAGTGATCCAGCCAATAAGTCTGTTGTTTTTCAACAGAAAAGCTCTCTTGCAGTTACAAGTATGAGACAGATCATTTAACACTGACAGGGGTGCTTAAAATGATCAGCTTTTATTTATTCATGTGAAGCCTTTAACTCAAAAGACAAAAAAAGCTCAGCTTCAATTTGTTACTGTATTTAAATCTGTTAGTATCCCCCCCCCCCCCCCCCCGACTGACAGTGCTGCTGTCCAAATCTGCCCCTTGCTCTCCTTCAGCAAGAGTGGTGTCTGTATAATACAGGAGGTGTGTTGCTGGCCAGAATACCAGAGCAAAACAGAGGGAAAAAGACTAAAAACATGTGTAAATGGTTTAGTTTTCTCTGCCAAGTTCTACATGAAGTAGTGTTGTATAAATCAGTAAAATAAAGAGTATAATAATTGTATAAAGCTCAGATTAAATGGAACATTATTGGAAATGATCATATACTCTATGTAGTATTTACTGATTGATTTATCTGTAGTGACCACATGTAGTTAAATCTGATATCCTAATTACTGTCACCACAATTAGGGAATCTCTGTCGCTGTACTGGATATCGTCCTATTCTTCAGGGCTTCAAGACGTTTGCCAAAGTGAGTTTTATCTTTGCTTGGGAGTGTTTTTACTCCCTGGATTAAAGTGTATGCTACCCCAACGTTTCAAATTCCTGATACAGTGCCTTGAAAAAGTTTTCATATCCTTGACATTTTCCACATTTTGTTGGTAAATGGTTTTCTAAATTTTTTTACAAATAAATATCGGAAAAGTGTGGCGTGCATTTGTATTCAGCCCCCTTTACTCTGATACGCCTAACTAAAGTCTAGTGTTACCAATTGCCTTCAGAAGTCAAGTCCACTTATGTGTAATGTAATCTCAGTATAAATACAGCTGTTCTGTGAAGCCCTCAGAGGTTTTAGAGAGAACTTTAGTGAACAAACAGCATCATGAAGGCCAAGGAACACACCAGACAGGGGTAAAGTTTTGGAGAAGTTTAAATCATAAAAAAATATCCCAAGCTTTGAACATCTCACGAAGCACTGTTCAATCCATCATCCGAAAATGGAAAGAGTATGGCACAACTGCAAATCTACCAAGACATGGCCGTCCACCTAAACTGACAGGCAAGGAGAGCATTAAAGGGGTTGCAAACCCTTGTGTTTTTTCACCTTAATGCATCCTATGCATTAAGGTGAAAACAATTCTCACAGTGACTAGCCCCCTACCCCCCCCCCCCGTTTTACCCCCCCGCTATACGTCTCTGCCTGTGGCAGGCGCAGCACTATGAAGTGCCTTTATGCGCTGTGGCATTAGAAGGATTTGATTTCTCTGATCTTTTAGTCCAAACAAGACTATCTGTTACTTTATAATTCCTCTAGCGCCGTTCTATGGAAGCAATAGGTTTAAAGAGCACACCAAACCTTTAAGACAACTTCTTTATTCACTTCAGCTTTTCTTCTTATATAACACTGACAATTTAGCAGCAGGAAGTCCATGTACAAACACGTGTTGAATAAAGTATAACAAATGTCGGTTTAACTGTTCAATCTTGTAATTCTACATAAAATGGTAGATATATTTCTCTCTTCAGTATCTGTACTTTCACTTTAAAATACTTTAGACACTTTATGATCTATCTGGGATTGGCTCTATAATGCTGTTTGCTCTGATGTTTGCTCTGAAACCTGGTTTAATTCCTGGTTTGATTCCTGGAACGTTTGTTTGAAACCTGGTTTGTTTGTCTGTTTGAACGTTTGTTTGTCTGGTTTGGTGGAACTACAAGTGAACACATAACTAGTTTCAGTATACAGTTCTAATTACATTATTAACAATAGAAACTTATATAACTGTATTAAAATACCTATTTTGGCCACTTGCTTCCATAAAACTGGACTCTGATGGATCATGAACTGTTCATCTCAACACTCTAATGTAAAATGAAATTCTAGAAATGTGCTATGAGATTTCCGAGACAGAACATGGGTGTAATGCTGGCTGTGATTGGCCAGAGACTCTTGCTCAGTGAGATTGGTTGTGATTGGCTAAAACTCCTGATGAGTCACAAAAGCTTAACTCTATGCTTTCTGGTTGCAATTCTGCTGTCATTAAGCTTACCTTTCTGCATATAGAAATGACTCTTAAAGGTATATTTTTTCTTTTCTTCTGTGAACACAATGTACAACTGTTATATGACATCCACATATAAAGTCACCGTAAATAACTCTGCTGTTATTTCTCACAAATGAGCATATGCACTGTATTAACATTATTAGCAGGTCTAGCTATATATGCATGTAAGCCACATTAGCAACCTAGGACAGGTCTTAGCTGGCCAGCTACACTCCCACCAAATTACCTATAATTCTATGTTCTCTATAGTAGGATTTGAACATGAATTTGGGGAATTTTCCATCAGGTTCTCAACTTCCAAGTGTCTTTTATCACTCTCAAGTATGTCATCTTGACACCTGGCAGCAGTGCTCAATGTTTGTACAACTTTTACTTCTGGATCACCCATAGACAATTCTGTGCAACCTTCAATGGGTATGATTTCCTTTTCCCAAAGGCACTCTGGACCGGTGAACCAGTTTGAATTTTTCAATTCTGTTACATTTAGGCCTCTTGAAGCATGATCTGCTGGGTTATGCTTTGTATCAATGTGATGCCAATGTTCCGGATTTGTTATTTCCCGAATTTTCTGAACTCTGTTGGCGACAAAGACATGGAATCTTCGAGCTTCGTTGTTTATGTATCCTAGGACAACTCGCGAGTCTGTCCAAAAGTATTCTTCATCTATTTTCAACTCTAATTCTTCTCTCAGAAACTTGCTTACTGATGCTGAAACAACAGCTGCTGTCAGTTCAAGTCTTGGTATTGTCTGAATACTGGTAGGTGCAACTCTGGTCTTTCCCAAAACCAGGGCACAGTGTATTTTTCCTTCTCCTATCACTCTGATGTAGGAGCACTGTCCATAACCATAACTACTGGCGTCTGAAAAGTGATGAAGTTCTATTTTCTTGTACTCTCCGAAATCATGAGGTACAAAACATCTAGGTATCCAAACTGCTCTCAAATTTTGCAAGTCTTTTATCCAAGCCTCCCACCTTGGCCTCAAATCTTCAGGTATGGGTTCGTTCCATCCCAACTTCCGTCTACATAATTCTTGTAGTATTTCTCTTGCTTTGAGGATTACTGGTGCCAAGAATCCCAATGGATCATATATAGAAGCCACTGCGGAAAGTGTGGTACATCTAGTTGCAACTTTTTCTTTCAAGGACGTTTTAAAGAAGAACTCGTCATTCTCTACATTCCATCCCAATCCAAGTACATTCTGAACTGGAAGATGATCATAATTGAGATCTACATTCTTCATTGTTGATGCACGTTCAGAGTCACTGATGGATTCAAGTACCTCTCTGTTGTTTGAGATGAATTTGTGAAGGAGCAGGTTTCCTCTTGCGCATAACTCTTGTCTTTCTTTCACTAGTTTGATTGCAGATTCTGAGGACTGTAAATTTATAAGACCATCATCTACGTAAAAGTTTTTCTTAAGAAAATTCGCTGCTGATGGACAATCCTTTTCATTTTTATTGGCCAGGTACTTCATACCATAATTGGCGCAACCTGGAGACGACGCTGCTCCAAACAAGTGTACTTTCATTCTGTATTCTGCTGGCTCTGTATCTGTATCTCCGTCCTCCCACCATAGATATCTCAGGAAGTCTCTATCTTTATTCTTCACATGAAACTGGTGGAACATCTTTTCAACGTCACACATGACCGCTACGGGATACTTTCTGAATCTACAGAGTACTCCAGGTAGAGTGTTTGTAAGATCTGGTCCTTTTAGTAGATGATCGTTCAATGCAACACCATCATACTTTGCTGAGCAATCAAATACTACTCTAATCTTATCTGGTTTCTTTGGGTGGTAAACACCTTGATGTGGGATGTACCACACTTCTCCTTCTTTAGGTTGGTTATTAACTTTTTCTGCATGTCCTTCTTCAAGGATGCCTTCCATGAATTTCAAATAATCCTGCTTGAATTTGAGATCTCTTCTCATCCTTTTCTTCAAACATTTCAATCTCGCTAGGGCAAGATTTTTGTTATTTGGCAGATGAGGTCGTTCTCTAAAAGGTAAGGGCATTTCAAGATAACCTCGTTGATTCTGTTGAATACTTTCTTCTAGAATGTGTACGAACTTTATGTCTTCTTGGGATACACTCTTTTCTTTAGAACTTATGTCTGCAATGTCAGATTCAAGGATCTTGATTACTGCCGCTGAACAAACAGCTGGTAACTCTTGGACTGATATTCGATGACACAATCCTGTCACCTGTCTTGAGTTTGCAATCTGCTGTTTTCCTCCAACAACGCCCCATCCTAGATCAGTTTGAACAGCGTAGGGTTCACCCTTTCCTCCTGTGATTACCCTTCGTGGTACCAAAGCTTCGGGACAATCATAACCTATCAACAGTCCAACACCAAACTCCTTCAGCGGGGACATTTCATGAGATATGACAGATAGGTGCTCCCATTTATTGGCTGTTTCACAGGTAGGTATGCGATCTCGATCTAGAGGTATATTGTCTTTCGTATAAGCTGGAGGTAGATCCAATGTGAGGTTTGAATGAAGTCCTCTAACTCTCAATCCTTTGACCCTTTGACTGTTCACTAATGTGTCTCTCCCCGTCATTGTGGTGAGTTTGAGCTTCACTGGTTCTGTAGCCACTTGTAATTTCTTGCAGATTTCCTGATCAATGAAGGTGACATCGCTTTGGGCATCCAGTAGTGCATAGGCATATACCTTCTTATTCTTCCTTTTAGGATTTGAAATGCACACTGGTACAACCATTGATGTGCTGTTGCTTTCCCTCACTCTGCAAGAGAATACCGATGCTTTCTTTTCTTCCTCAGCATCTTTAGGTATTGAGGATTTATCCTTCTTTGGACGTTCTTCATGTAGTAGTATAGGATGGCGTCCTTTGCACACGCTGCATGTGGCCCTTTTCTTACACTTCTTAGTAATATGGCCTTTCCTTAGGCACCCAAAACACAGTTGGTTAACAAGTACAAACTTTTTCTTTTCATTTGGGGATTTCTCCTTCAATTGTTGGCACTTGTGTATAGAGTGGTTCTCTCCACAGAACATACACTTAAAAGTAGTCTGAGGATTTGTCGGTTCTGTCTCTCTACTGATCCCAGTAGTAACTTTGAACTTGCTTTCGTAGGTATCTATACCTTTCTCTGTTGTGTCGGTTGCAAAGCTAGTTGCTCTTGCACGTCTTATATCTCTCGCCGGCCTTTCTTCTATGGACTTTAAGA
This sequence comes from Rana muscosa, assembly GCA_029206835.1. Classification (NCBI taxonomy): domain Eukaryota; kingdom Metazoa; phylum Chordata; class Amphibia; order Anura; family Ranidae; genus Rana; species Rana muscosa. The sequence continues at coordinate 197,797,468 of CM055121.1, read as the reverse complement.
CGTAAGATCCTGTTACTGGATTACATACTATTCGTGCTTCCTTATTAACGAACTCAGAGAACTTTTCAAAACTTGGGAAGTCCTTACTTAGATCTAACTGTTCAGTCACATAGCGATTCCATCTAGAAGCCACTTCTTCAGGTAGCTTAGCTAGCATCCTGTGGTTTTCTAGATAGTCTTTCAGTACTTCTAGTCCTCGTACATGTGGGATGGCATTGCTGCATGCTTGCAGGAAGTCACCATACTCTTGGAGTTTGAAATGTTCTTTAGGACCTATTTTAGGCCAGTTATTCAATTTCTCCCTAAAGGCTCTTTGTACTAAGAAAGGATGACCATATCTTGCGTTTAACTTTTCCCAAGCTTGCTTGTAGGCTTCTTCATCTGTTCCATAGAAGTTACCTTCAAGAGCTTTCTTCGCTTCTCCACCAACATATTTCTGAAGGTAGAATAATTTGTCAACTGGCCTGGAGCAATGATGCTCAATGATCATTTCAAAACTTGCCTTCCACTCTATGAACTTCAGTATGTCTCCTGAAAATACAGTAGGTTCTGGAACCGGAAGTCTTGCTGGGACTGTTCTCTGCCGTCTTGCTGGGACAATAGTCGCAACATTCTCCTGATTATTGCAGTGACATCTAGGAACAGAATTATCCTGTTTTATTTTTTCACTTAGTTCTGAATTGGGTGAGTCTCTCTCTTCGTCTTTCTGAGCAGGGATGGAAGGGCAATTACTTTTTTCTTCATTACATACTGGAGATTTCCTTCCATTCTCCTGGGCGTATGAAAGGAAGTAGGAGTCTGCATCTTCACTTAGTACAGATTTGGACTTATGATTACTATTCATATCCTCTTACTCTTAGTCTGACTTCTATAATCTTGACTTCCTTCAGCCTTTCCATTTCTGCTACTCGTAGACGCTGCACCTCGATTACAGATTCCATCTCAATTTCTGCTCTCTTGACAGCAAGTTGTTTGACAAGTTCCTTTCTTTTGGCTATTAAAGTACTTGAGGACTCTGATATGTTACTGGCACTTCTGCTAGTGGAAGAAGTCCTACTTGTGATTGTGGTTCCTCCTAAGGACCTAGCATAGTCTCTCATAAAAAGCTCATTCATTCTCTTTCTTGCCTTAACTTCATCATAGTTAGCTTCAGATGATAGTTCTCTCATGAGCTTTACTAAACCTTTAGTGACTGCAGTACATGTGTCCATGTTCCTTACAATATCCTGGGGAGGTGTCGTAGATGACCGCAGGTTGACATATGCTGCCATAAGCTCTGCTTCAGATTCTTCTACCGTCTCTATCATATCACTCAAGTTTCCTTTTATACTTTCTTGCTTTAGCTTTCTACGAACATCTTTAATGTAGGATTTCCACTTATCATACATTCTGGTGAACTTTTTTCCTTTCAATACTGCTTCTTGCTCCAAATTTTCCAGCATCTTTAGGGTCGGTTTTCTGATACGTTCTGAACGTCTTAGTTCATCTGTTTGGAGCAAGACTAATGCTGCATCAGACTCTTCTACCTCAGACAGGTTCACTTGCTCTTCACCTTCTATCTTATCTATCTTTGTATCCTCAAACAGTGGCATAGAAATACTAGGCTTAGACATTTTACTTTAAGTGCTATAACAATTAATACGAATATTAAGAAGACTTTCACTTTAAATGCAATAGCAATAGGTGCAGGCAGTAAAAATGACTTTCACTTTCAAATACTTTAGAGTTCGTGTACTACAACTGTCCCTTGTTCTTTACTTACAGTCCTTTTACTCCTGAACACGAAAATGTCTCTTTCTTGTCAAGCCTATGTGCAATGATAGTAATAAAGGAAAGTTCTGACCTTATTCTGAAGAGCAGGATACTGTGATCTGTAGGTTGCTGGAACAAATAGTCTTAAAGGAGACTTGTCTTTTTTGATCTGATGCTCTACTCTGACTTGCGATGCTTTGCGCCGACGTGCGATGCTTTGCGCTGACGTGCGATGCTCTGTGCTGTCTTGCGATGCTCTGCGCTGACTTGCGATGCTTTGCGCTGCAGGCTTTGGGCCTAGTGGCGGGGAAATAGCTGGCTGCAGTACGTGGCCTCTTTGTGGGTAGCGGTGCAGGCACTCTAACTCTGGACTTTGGCCTCCCACCATGCGTCTTTTTCTCTCTCTAGGGATCGCAGGAGGGTTGGCGCTCTCTCTGTGACTATCTTGCCTTTGCCGTTCTGCCACTTTAAGAGTCGGCTGCAGTTTGACTAAAACACATGTCCTATGGCCTCTATGGTAGCTCCGCTGCTCAAATGCGCTCTTTACTGTGCAAGTTGAGGAGCACAATCGCTTCACCCTCAGTGGCCAAAATAGTTCCACTGTGGCAGGCGCAGCACTATGAAGTGCCTTTATGCGCTGTGGCATTAGAAGAATTTTGATTTCTCTGATCTTTTAGTCCAAACAAGACTATCTGTTACTTTATAATTCCTCTAGCGCCGTTCTATGGAAGCAGTAGGTTTAAAGAGCACACCAAACCTTTAAGATAACTTCTTTATTCACTTCAGCTTTTCTTCTTATATAACACTGACAATTTAGCAGCAGGAAGTCCATGTACAAACACGTGTTGAATAAAGTATAACAAATGTCGGTTCAACTGTTCAATCTTGTAATTCTACATAAAATGGTAGATATATTTCTCTCTTCAGTATCTGTGCTTTCACTTTAAAATACTTTAGACACTTTATGATCTATCTGGGACTTGCTCTATAATGCTGTTTGCTCTGATGTTTGCTCTGAAACCTGGTTTGATTCCTGGATTCCTGGAACGTTTGTTTGAAACCTGGTTTGTTTGTCTGTTTGAACGTTTGTTTGTCTGGTTTGGTGGAACTACAAGTGAACACATAACTAGTTTCAGTATACAGTTCTAATTACATTATTAACAATAGAAACTTATATAACTGTATTAAAATACCTATTTTGGCCACTTGCTTCCATAAAACTGGACTCTGATGGATCATGAACTGTTCATCTCAACACTCTAATGTAAAATGAAATTCTAGAAATGTGCTATGAGATTTCCGAGACAGAACATGGGTGTAATGCTGGCTGTGATTGGCCAGAGACTCTTGCTCAGTGAGATTGGTTGTGATTGGCTAAAACTCCTGATGAGTCACAAAAGCTTAACTCTATGCTTTCTGGTTGCAATTCTGCTGTCATTAAGCTTACTTTTCTGCATATAGAAATGACTCTTAAAGGTATATATTTTCTTTTCTTCTGTGAACACAATATACAACTGTTTTATGACATCCACATATAAAGTCACAGTAAATAACTCTGCTCTTATTTCTCACAAATGAGCATATGCACTGTATTAACATTATTAGCAGGTCTAGCTATATATGCATGTAAGCCACATTAGCAACCTAGGACAGGTCTTAGCTGGTCAGCTACACTGCCTGTGGTTCTCGGCTCTTGATTGGCTCCCGCAGCTGTTCAATCAAATCCAATGATGCGGGCACTGGGGGGCAGGGCCGAGTTCTACATTCTGCGTCCATGGACGCAAATGCTGGACTCGGGAGCATGCCCTCAAGGTAACCCCCCGGGAGAGTGCTTCTCCTAGGGGGTTATACAATGTGGGGAGGAGCTGATAGCACCACCTGGGGACCCCAGAAGAGGATGATCGGGGCCACTCTGTGCAAAACGAACTGCACAGTGGAGGTAAGTATGACATGTCTGTTATTTAAAAAACAAAGTTTACAATCACTTTAATTAGAGAAGCAGCCAAGAGGCCCATGGTAACTCTGGAGGAGCTTCAGAGATTTTTCTTCTTATGGAAGAAGAAAGCCATTGTTGAAAGAAAGCCATAAGAAGTCCTTTTTGCAGATAGCGAAAAGCCATGTGGGGGACACAGCAAACATGTGGAAGAAGGTGTTCTGGTCAGATGAGACCAAAATTTAACTTTTTGGCCTAAAAGAAAAGTGCTATGTATGGCAGAATACTAGCACTGCACATCACCCTGAACACACCATTCCCACTGTGAAACATGGTGGTGACAGCATCATGTTGTGGGGATGCTTTTCTTCAGCAGGGACAGGGAAGCTGGTCAGAGTTGATAGGAGGATGGATGGAGTCAAATACAGGGCAATCTTAGAAGAAAACCTGTTGGAGTCTGCAAAAGATTGAGACTGGGGCAGAGGTTCACCTTTCAGTAGAACAACGACCCTAAACATACAGCCAGAGCTACAATGGAATGGTTTACATCAAAGCATATTCATGTGTTAGAATGGCCCAGTCAAAGTCCAGACCTAAATCCAATTGAGAATCTGTGGCAAGACTTGAAAATTGCTGTTCACAGATGCTCTGTATCCAATCTGACAGAGCTTGCACTATTTTGCAAAGAAGAATGGGCACAAATATCACTCTGTAGATGTACAAAGCTGGTAGAGAAATACCCAAAAAGACTTGCAAGTGTAATTGCAGCGAAAGGTGGTTCTTCAAATTATTGACCAGGGGTGCTGAATACAAATGCACGCCACACTTTTCACATATTTATTAGTGAAAAATTGTGAAAACTATTTATCATTTTCCTTCCACTTCACAATTATGTGCCACTATGTCCCATAAAATCCCAGTAAAATACATTTACGTTTTTAGTTGTAACATGACAAAATGTGGAAATTTTCAAGGGATATGAATACCTTTTCAAGACACTGTATGTATATGTTGTACCGTGTACTTATTTAAAAAAAAGTATCCCGTTCTCTTTGTATTTCTTCCTTTGTGTGAAATATCTGGTGATCCTGTCAGTCCCCATGCTTTCTTGTTTCAAACTGGCAAAGCCATAGAAGCACATCCTTCCCAGCGGGTCAGTTTCCTGACTGTGCTGAGAGCACAGCCTGACAATTCTCCAATGGCCAAGACGTGTGCTGACACACCCCCTACACAGCTCTTCAACTGGGAAGCTCAGTGTATTGCTTTTTCTCTGCCACCTGCTAACACACCCTCCCCATAGTCTCCACCCCCAACTTTATAATGTGTGTGTGTATATATATTTGTGTATATATATATATATATATATATATATACACACACATATATACATACAAATATTTATCCTTTCATTTTTATTTTTTTGTTTTGACCGAATGGGTTGTTTTACAAGGTGAGGGATCCCATATACTTTAAAGTTAAGACACAAACCATGAACTGCTAAAAAGCTGTGCAAGCATGCTGCAAAAACTTGTGCTGTAGCCAGATTAGTCAGAGGTGAAACCAGCTGAGCTTAGTCAGCCCTTGGTTTCTTATGTGTACTGAAAGCTCAAACAGTGAGATTTCCATGCTATTATTCCTCTCCTCCTCTTACATTCCCCATAATATAAAATAAATATAAAATCCAGCAGGGATCCCTCAAAATGGACACAGCAGGGGTACAGTCTTGCAAACTCTACGCAAAGATCTCACCAATAGAATCCCTGAGGGATGGAAAAGACTTATACAGTTCTCCAGTGTCTGAAAAAAGTCTGACATTTTTGTTTTGGGTGGACTGTCAAACCTGATTAACCTGCTGAATATATTCCCATGGGCAATAAGTTTAAATCTATAATTAAACTCGATGTGGCTCATGTCCAAAGTGAAAAAACTGATTAAGAATAAGAAAATATAAAAATGAAAGAACACTATTATCATTTGAAAGTTCCAAAGAATATAAAAAAATATGTAGAAAGGAAATCAAGGCTGCAGAATTTCAAAATGAACGACAGGTTGCAAGAGAGAGAAGAACAAACCCCCAACAATTCTTCTACTGCAGTGGTCTCCAAACTGCGGACTGGTGGCCAAATACGGGCCTTTGCTTGCTTTTATCTGGCCCTTGGGGCACTATTTCTATCCACTAATACCATCAATGGGGCATAATTGCCCCCACTGACACCAATGAAGGGGCAGAATTCCTCCCAATGATACCAAAGATGGGGCAAGATTCCTCCCAATGACACCAACAATGTGGCGCTTTTCTTCCCATTGACACCAAAGATGGAGCATTGTTTGTTCTCACTGATCTCAGGACCCTTTCTACTCTCAATGCCCAAAGTCCAGCCCCCCTAATGTCTGAATGATAGTAAACTGGCCCTTGGTTTCAAAAGTTTGGAGACCCCTGTTGTAGTATATTAAAAGTAAAAAGGTCAGATTTGATCATGTAGGTCCTTTACAAAATTATTTAGAGTTGGTGACTGAGAATAGAAAGAAGAAAAATGTATTAAATACTTTCTTTAGCTCTGTGTAGGCAAAGGATAATGGGGGAACGACCCATAATAGAGACAGTATTGCCCCAAAAGAACCCAAATGGCTCAAAATTGATATGGCCCAGAAACACTTAGACAAAATAAAGGTGAATAAAGCACCTCAACCCGATGACTTACGCCCAGGTGTCCTCAAAAACTTGAGCTCTGTTATTTTAAAACCAATGTTTCTAATCTTCAAGCCTCATACACACGACCGGTTTTCTTGGCAAGAAAACTGCTTGGTGAGCTTTTTGCCGAGAAAACCGTTCGTGTGTATGGTTTCTCGGCAGGAAAACTGCCGGGAATCTCGAGGAGAAAAATAGAGAGCCTGCTCTCTATTTTTCTTGTCGGGATTCTCGGCAGAGTGTTTCCTGCCGAGAAACCCGGACGTCTGTATGCTTACCTGTCCAAGGAAACCCGCGCATGCTCGATGAGACTTTGACGCATACCCGGTAGCATACAAGGGTAGTGTAGGGTGTAGCAAGATGGCGGCGACGGCATCGAATGTGACGGGCGCCGACTCGTCGTAGTCGATGATGTCACTGCGTTCTTGCCATTCAGAAGAACGGCGGTTCTTTTGAATGGCGCGTGTGTACACAGGGCTTGGCAAGACAAGCTTGCCAGGAATCCCGTCGAGAAAACCGACGTTTTTTTTTAGACGGGATTCCCGCCCGTGTGTACGAGGCTTTAGAGACTTTTTAATGACTGGCATAAGGCCAATGTGGTTCTTTTATTTAAAAAGGGATCAAAGTCTTTACCAAGTAACTACAGACCGGTTAGTTTAACTTAATAGTTGGGAATATACTTGAGAGTTTAATCAATAACCATATAAATTAGTTCATGCTAGAAAACAATATTTTATGTCTGTCAAGCTCCCTCAATTCTATTAACCCCTGCCACATTGGAAAATTACAGCAGTTGGGGTGGGGGGGGGGGGTGGCATCAGAGGAGGAAGATTACAAGGAATGCAGGAGCCAGCAGCTCAAGGGACACATCATATCATTAGCAAGTATTGTCTCTTGTGCTGATTTTTTTAACTAAACTTGAATACTAGCATGCAGTGCCAAGCTGTGGTTTCTAAAGCTAGCAAGAAAAATACTTTCTTGTATTAAGAGAGGTATGGACTCCAGAGAGAGAGAGAGAGAGAGAGAGAGAGAGAGAGATAATTTTGCCCCTGTACAAATCATTAGTAAGATCTCATCTGGAATACGCGGTTCCGTTTTGGGCACCAGTTCTCAAAAAGGATATGGGTGAACTGGAGAAAGTGCAGAGAAGTGAAACCAAACTGACAAGAAGCATGGAGGAGCTCAGCTATGAGGAAAGATTAGCTGAACATAATTTACTCTCTCTTGAGAAGAGGAGATTAAGGGTAGATAGTGTATAATCAACATGTATAAATACTTAATTGAGTGAACTTGGTGTAGAGTTAATTCACTTTCAGGTCATTACATAGGACAAGGGGGCACTCTTTACATTTGAAGGAAAAGAGATTTAACCTCTGCATATAGAAAGGCTTCTTCACAGTAAGAGCTGTGAAAATATGGAATACACTCCCTTAAGAACTAGTACTGGCCAGCTCAGAGCTGGATGCACGCCTCAGAACACACAATTTAACATGTTATTAACATTTATAGCTAATAACACAAAATATTGTTGATCTAGGGATTATCCGCTTGCCCTCTGGGGGATCATTTCTCCCCCACTGAAGCAAATTGGATCATGCTTTATTGGGTTGTTTTGACTTCCTCTGGATAACCTGTGGGTATAGAATTGTGTATATGGAGGTTTTATGTTTATTTATTCTAGTAATTACATAGATGGACTCAACTTGACTAACTATGCAACTATGTAACTTCAAAAATAAGGTTAAATATATATTGTTAATGCTTGATCGACTGAGGGATGCACCACCAAGGGGGGGGGTGGTACAAGGGGGGGGCAGAAGGGGGCGGATGCCCAGGGCGCTACAATTTATTGGGGGTGGGGGGGAGCAATGAAATGTCCTTCTAAAACAGCAGTCATTAAATGGCGGCCCGCGGACCGCCAGGCCGCCAGTGTAGTAGCAGTCATTGGCTTGCTGGGACTGCGGGTTTCCCAGCAACCAGTGACGTTGCGTGTGTGCACCACGCCTCCTGACCACAGCTCTCACTCCCAGTCTTCTGTCACAAGAGCGCCTGGCCAGGTGAGACGTCACATGCATGCTCCGCCCCGCCCCCTGCTACTCGCAGCACTCGATTTTCTGTAACAAGAGTGCCCGGCCGGGTGTGACATCACGTGCGCGCTCTGCCCCATCCCCCTGATACTCACGGCTCCCGGCTCCCTGCTCCTGGCTCCTGTCCTGACTCTCACTTGTAAGATATATCTCGCAGCTTTCTGCTCCACTGCAGCTTGTGCTGACTATTCCTGAGCTCAAGGTATGTGGGGCACATGTTTCCTAAGACATTGATTCTTTCTTAAAAATGGGGGGGGGGGGCGCAGTTTGCCATCTTCGTCTTGGGCGCTAAATGGCCTTGTCCCAGCACTGTGCACCACAACCCCAAATCCGTTTATATGTGTAGCAGACACAGCACAGCCACAAACCTGATAAAACAAATCTGTAAAAGACCCCAGCATGACCTTCCAAGCATGAGACTTCGAGGTGAAGAATTTGACTTTGTAGCTGAGATGCCAGTTTTAATATAATGGCCATATTAACCCCAAATATATATTCTCTTAGGGCAGCTGTTGTGGCAAAAAGATGACCAATGGTTGTTGTATGGACAAGAAGGAGGAAAATGAGGTGAGATTTACATAACGTTTTTTTTTGTTATGTATATTTTAATACATTTTCAACCAGGGGCATAAATACAAATTACAGGACCCCATAATAGAATTTCACTGACCCTAATTACCCGCACTTTCTTTACTCTCTGGGATTTGACTTTACTACAGCTTTTTTTGGGATGATCTTAATGTGTGCAGTTTTGTGTCCAATATAAGAAATATTCACAGCATAATAAAAAAATTCCATCCAGTCAGGAAATCTTTGTTTGATCGTATGCTGTTTCTTTTTGCTGTAATAAGGAATTGGCTTTAAACAGTCATGACTATAATTTCATAAACATGATACCATAACTGACATTCAACCAAATGTATCATTACTGCTTAAGAAAAAAAATGAATACATTCAAAAATAAGATAAACGATATAATGTTCCAAAGGTATATTGTACAATCAATGTAGCATTTTTGTAATAAATTAGCATTATTCTATTAAGTGGAAAATAAATATGCAATACAAAGTACCGGTACAAGCAAAAATGGAAACCTTGTAAATAATTAAAACAAAGCTATTCTCTAATTCACTAATTGATCTACTTAAAAAAAAAATCCAGGTATGGCATTTTATACAGCTTTAACCAATGTAACTATGCATATACCATACCTGTGGGATCCTTTTAGAAGCTGGAAATCACTGTCGAAGACACTGGGTCCAATGCAGAGCAACTGCCCTGCTAAATTTTAAGCATGGCAGGTTGGCCAGCAGAGATCACTGGAGTAGCGGTGTCTATTACAGTGATTACCAGCCTCTATAGGTATTCCACAGGCATGGTATACGCAATTAGGGTCAAAGCTGGACCAATGCAACTGTATACCTGAACCGTATGTATAAAATGCCATACTTAGATTTCTTCTTAACCATAACTTCGGAGAACTGAGAGAAAATGCAGTTACTAGTACAGGCATGAGAAAAAAATATAGATCATCAGATTTCAACATTATTTAAAATACTTGAGATAACTGCAAAGAATCCCCAGGGTGCCCAGCAGAAGACTGAGATCACCCAAAAGAGCACACACTCAGAACAAGACATTGGACACTCAGATGGAACAGGATAGTCAGTACACGCAAGGCACTCAGTATAAAGATATGGGACACTCAGTGGGAGAATTGGGATAATCTGTAGTAAATATGGGGTACTCCGTGGAGACCATGGAGAACTTAGAACAAGTCATAGGACATTCAACAGAAGGCATAGGGTACCCATCAGAAGACATGAGATACTTACAAATTCAGTAATAAACATGAGACACTCAGTTGAGAACATGGGCACTCAATAGAAGATAGGGGACACTCAGGGCCCCCTACCAAATCTTTACTGGCCCCGTTTACTCAGGTTTCCCAATCAACTTTGCTTGAGATAATCTGGTTATGTATAGCTTTGTGTACAACAGAAGTAAAGATCACATATATAAGTTTTCCAACCTGCTAGGAACTCGCTGTGTGATCAGATGCTGTTTTGTTTTGCAGAAAAAAAGGTCATGACTATAATTTCACAAAGATGATGGCATGACTGACAAATGCATCTTCATTGCTTAAAAAATAAATATTGATTAAAACAGAAATACATGTGTGATGTCGTAAAATTCATTTTGTTTCCTGTACAGACAAACATGTCCTCAGCTTTGTTTGACCCATCAGAATTCAGACCTTTGGACCCAACACAAGAGCTAATTTTTCCTCCAGAACTACTGGTAAGAGTTAGCTGGAGATGAACAATGAAACAATTTGGGTACAGATGATTGTAATGTAGTGCATCTCACTGTTTGAACAACCATCAGTGTGAAAAGAAATAAAAGTGGCAAATCTGCACACAGTACTAGTAAAAATAATATCAAATTGTTAACACAAAGAAATCCATTTAATTACATATACAGGTCATATTATGTGTTAACAGTTTTAAATTTTAGAATAATACTGAGTCATTAATGATCAACATTCCTACATTCCTTTTTAAAATGCTCATATGATGATATATGGACAATACAGTTTTAGAATAATAATGTGAACTATAGATAGATATAATATCTACGTGAACACATGTGGGATGTATTAAGTATATATATTTTAATGAAATGTGGTGTATTTTATTATTCCTGAATACAGTTTATACCTTTTAAATTGATATAACCTGTATGTATGTGTGTATATATATATATGTATATATATATATATATATATTGTGAGGGGGTTAGCTCGGCAGCGGGTGTGTGTGACCCCCGGGATGGGCTCCCCACCCAAAAACAGGCCCAGCAGACGGAGGTTGTGGTTTTCAAAATCAAAAAGGTGCGGTTTATTTTCTATTTACAGTGACAAAAACACAGCAAGGCAAAAAAAAACATAAACAAAATAAATCCTGGTCAACTTGACCTCTGACTAAACATACAGGTTTCCTAACTAACAACTGGGATCAGCCTAGTGCTGTCCTAGTCCCTAAGTCCCTGGTTTTAAATGTCCAAGCAAATATATAGCCACACAGGCTTTCTCTCACCGCACAGGGGTTCACTCTCCCTAGACAGTCCACACAGGTCTGCTTCCGGGCATGAGCTAACATCTAATGAATCTGGGAGTTTTTTATAGAGGCCTAAATGAGCTGACAAGCTTCAGCTGGCCTCATCAACTCCCTGTCTGCACGACGCCCAGCACTCTCCCTAGAGGTATGAGTCATCCATGAGCCCACTAGTCTCAGCTGGGCTTATACAACTCTCCACCTAGCTGTATAAGTCGGCGTAAAGCCTGAATCTGGGCGAAATATATCTACCCCCCTGGATGCAACCAGGTGACTTTACCTTCCTGCTGTCACATACCCCCCCCCTCTTGTTTTAACCTCGGGGTTGGAACACCAGCAATCAGGCATTCATGTACTCGAGACAAAGCATCCACATTCCCCATTTGAACGCCAGGGCGATGCTTCACTGTGAAGTTGAATTCCTGGAGGGCCAGGAACCACCTATTCACTCTTCTATTTGTTTCCTTGTTTTGAGCCATCCACTTTAACGGAGCGTGATCCGTAACCATGTCAAAGTGCCTACCTAGCAGGTAGTACCGAAGGGAATCTAGAGCCCACTTCACCGCTAAACACTCCTTTTCAACGGTGGCGTAATTTACCTCATGGGACTTCAACTTCCTGCTGAGGTAAATGACTGGGTGCTCTTCCCCGTTCCAGACCTGGGACAATACTGCTCCTAACCCCACATCTGACGCATCACTTTGTACGACAAAGTCTCTAGAGAAGTCGGGTGAGTACAACACTGGCTGGCTACATAAGGCTTGTTTCAAGAATTGGAATGCTGCCTCAGCCTCGGGGGTCCATTTAATCATGACCGACCCTTTCCCCTTCGTCAGGTTGGTTAGGGGCACAGCCTTAGAAGCAAAGTGGGGAATGAATCGCCGATAATACCCAGCGATTCCCAGAAAGGCTCGTACCTGCTTCTTGCTGTTGGGACGTGGCCAACTCTGGATGGCCTCGACTTTGTTGAGTTGGGGTTTTATTACTCCCCTCCCAATGGTGTACCCAAGATATTTGGCCTCCTCCTGCCCAATGGTACACTTCTTGGGGTTAGCCGTAAACCCTGCTTCCCGAACAGAGTCCAGGACTGCTTGCACTTTTGGCAGATGTGAGGCCCAATCTGTGCTATGGACAATTATGTCATCCAGGTAAGCCGCAGCATACTTCCGATGGGGCCTCAGCATCTGGTCCATTTTCCGCTGGAATGTGGCCGGCGCATTCTGTAACCCGAACGGCATTCTTTTATATTGGAACGCCCCGTCTGGGGTTACAAATGCGGTTTTCTCTTTGGCCGACTTGGCCAGGGGGATTTGCCAATACCCTTTTGTGAGGTCAAGAGTCGTCATGTATCGGGCTGTTCCCAGCCGGTCGATCAACTCATCTATACGTGGCATGGGGTAGGTGTCAAATTTTGTAACTTTGTTCAACTGACGAAAATCGTTACAAAATCGCCAGCTCCCATCCGGTTTAGGCACCAACACAATGGGACTAGACCAATCACTTTGGGACTCCTCTATCACCCCTAAGTTCAGCATTTTCTGTACTTCCTCCCGTATTGCCTCCCGTCGGGCCTCTGGGATCCGATAGGGTTTTAACTTCACCCTTTCACCGGGCGGGGTAATAATGTCATGCTCTACCCCAGATGTTTGTCCCGGCAGCTCAGAGAATACCTCCTTGTTGCGAAGCACAAACTCCTTAACCTCCTGTTGTTGGGGTTGTGACAAGGTGGCTGCGATTCCAACCTCAGGAATCACGCAACCAGTTTGAGCTGGTGACCAAGTGTCTGCGACTAGGGACTCTCTATCCCTCCAGGCTTTCAACAGATTAACGTGATAGATCTGTTCGGGCTTTCGCCTTCCTGGTTGTCTGACCTTGTAATTCACTTCGCTCACTTTTTCCATTATCTCGTAGGGGCCTTGCCATTTGGCAAGGAATTTACTTTCAACCGTAGGGACAAGTACCAATATCCTATCCCCCGGGGAAAAGGTACGGGTCTTGGCTCCACGGTTGTACACTCTCTGCTGTGCCAACTGCGCTTGGGCCAAATGTTCCTTCACGATGGGCATTACCTGTGCAATTCGATCTTGCATCAGGGCGACATGCTCAATCACACTCCTGTGGGGAGAACTCTCACTTTCCCAAGTTTCCTTGGCAATATCCAACAGCCCTCTTGGGTGTCTCCCATACAGTAACTCAAAGGGGGAGAATCCCGTAGAGGATTGGGGCACCTCCCTAATAGCAAACATCAAATAAGGAAGTAGACAGTCCCAATCCCTTCCATCTCTATCCACCACTTTCTTCAACATTTGTTTTAGGGTTTTGTTGAATCTTTCAACCAGCCCATCGGTTTGGGGGTGATACACAGATGTACGCAATTGCGTCACTTTGAACAATTTACACAGCTCTTTCATAACCCGGGACATAAAGGGTGTACCTTGGTCCGTAAGCAGTTCTTTACAAATACCCACCCGGCTAAAAACAAGAGATAGCTCTTTGGCTATGGTTTTGGCCGAGGTATTTCTGAGAGGGATCGCTTCTGGATAACGGGTGGCATAGTCCATTATAACCAATATGTACTGGTGCCCCCTAGCGGACTTGATTATAGGACCTACCAAATCCATTGCGATTCTCTCAAACGGGACCTCAATGATGGGTAGAGGGACCAGCGGGCTACGGAAATGTGGCATCGGGGCCGACCTCTGACACACAGGGCAGGAGGAACAATAATTTTCTATGTCCTTCATCACCCCAGGCCAATAGAATCTCTGTAATACCCTCTCTCGGGTTTTCTCTGTCCCCAGATGACCTCCAAGAATGTGCCCATGGGCCAACTCCAACACCAACTTCCTGTAAGGTTTGGGCACCACAAGCTGCTCAACGGTTTCTTCTGCCCTTTTTGCCACCCGATACAGTAGGTCCTTCTCTACGCTGAAGTATGGGTAAGTGCCGGTATTATCTGGGTTCACTAACTCGCCATCTATTTTCACTACGTTTTCCCGTGCCTTTATTAGGGCGGGGTCTTTCAACTGTTCTGTGGCAAAGTTTTCCCTGTGAACCTCAAGATCAGAAAACTCCACAGACGGTAGGTTTTCGTCTGAGGAGGTGGGCTCCTCTCCAGTTTCTTGAGTCTCCCCTGCCAATACTGACAAGGGAAATTCCGGAGAGTCCTCACCACTCTCAGGGGAGTTCTGGCTATCACATTCCTGGTACATAGGGGCACCAGTGGGGGGCTCAGGATCATCCCACAGTTCCCAGAACTTCGGAAAATCCCTTCCCACAATGGCGTCATGCGGTAACTGAGATACTAAGCCCACTGGATGAGAGAGGGTACCTTTGGGGGTCTCGAAACACACTGTAGTCACTGGATACTCTCGGGTGTCCCCATGCACACAAATAACGGCTACCTTGCTATTCCCAGAGACCTCTGTTTTAACTAACTCAGCCTTTATCAGGGTCACAAGGCTACCTGAATCCAGCAATACCACAACATTTCTACCATTAATACACATTTTGCATAAATGTTTCTCAGTTCCCCGAATGGCAGTGCATGCGACTGTCGCACACAGCGACTGACGTCTGCCCGTCAGAAAGTCACACTGCATGGGTTCCTCCACAACCGGGCAATTTGCTGCAATATGTCCCGCTTGCCGGCAGCGGTAGCAAACGATCCTTCTTGCGGCCTCTTGAGCCGCTGATTTCCCAGGCTGTTCTCGCCAAACTTGGGGTAGAGCTCCCACCCTCTCACTCTCTCCACCCTCACCCCTTGGAATCCTCTTATCCGCCCCTGGGGATGGTCTGGTCTTAGGGTGGAAAGTCCGAGTGTCTCTGGAAGAGGCCGTCAGGTTCTCTGTAGCCAAGTATTTCTCCACACGATCCACAAGACCATCGGCCGTCTCTGGGTCTCCATGGCTTACCCACTTTTGGATGGCAGTAGGAAGAGCTCTCAAAAACCGATCCATTACAACACGTTCCACAATCTTTGGTGCGGACAAAGTCTCTGGCTGTAGCCACTTTCTGCTCAGGTGAATGAGATCATACATTTGAGACCTGGGGGGTTTTCCAAGCTGGAAAGTCCAGTTATGCACACGCTGAGCCCGGACAGCCAGGGTGACACCCAGCCTTGCCAATATTTCAGCTTTTAGCATCACATAGTCTTTTGCTTGGTTAGGCTCTAGGTCATAGTAAGCTTTCTGCGATTCACCAGTTAACAGAGGAGCCACTAGTCCAGCCCACTGCTCCTCAGGCCACTTTTCTCTTTCAGCGGTCCTTTCAAATGTGGTCAAAAATACCTCTGGATCATCCTCTCCAGTCATTTTTGTCAATAAACGACTCACCCCAAAGGACGCGGTATTAGTGGGACGGCTTTCCTCACTGGTCTGCGGACGTTGCTGCATTACTGCTTCCATCTGTTGTTGTAGTCTCTGCTCTTGCTTCTGCAACAGGTCTATGAAGCGGGCCTCAGATTGCTGTTGGGCTTGTTGCTGAGCCTCCAGACTCTGTTGTAAAGTTGCAAGGCTCTGTTGATGAGCTTGCTGCTGGGCTGCAAGGCTCCTTTGCAAACCTGCATTTGTCTGCTGTTGATTGGCATTTGCTAGAGCCAGCTGTTTCAGTATCTCCTCCATGCTGGTTTAAAAAAAAACTGCCTGCATTCTCCACCAACTGTGAGGGGGTTAGCTCGGCAGCGGGTGTGTGTGACCCCCGGGATGGGCTCCCCACCCAAAAACAGGCCCAGCAGACGGAGGTTGTGGTTTTCAAAATCAAAAAGGTGCGGTTTATTTTCTATTTACAGTGACAAAAACACAGCAAGGCAAAAAAAAACATAAACAAAATAAATCCTGGTCAACTTGACCTCTGACTAAACATACAGGTTTCCTAACTAACAACTGGGATCAGCCTAGTGCTGTCCTAGTCCCTAAGTCCCTGGTTTTAAATGTCCAAGCAAATATATAGCCACACAGGCTTTCTCTCACCGCACAGGGGTTCACTCTCCCTAGACAGTCCACACAGGTCTGCTTCCGGGCATGAGCTAACATCTAATGAATCTGGGAGTTTTTTATAGAGGCCTAAATGAGCTGACAAGCTTCAGCTGGCCTCATCAACTCCCTGTCTGCACGACGCCCAGCACTCTCCCTAGAGGTATGAGTCATCCATGAGCCCACTAGTCTCAGCTGGGCTTATACAACTCTCCACCTAGCTGTATAAGTCGGCGTAAAGCCTGAATCTGGGCGAAATATATCTACCCCCCTGGATGCAACCAGGTGACTTTACCTTCCTGCTGTCACAATATATATATATATATATACTATATTAGCAAAAGTATTGGGATGCCTGCCTCTATTCCCATAGAGACACTCTTAAACCTTGTGGACAGCCTTCCTAGAAGAGTTGAAGCTGTTATAGCTGCAAAGGGTGGGCCAACTCAATATTAAACTCTACGGACTAAGACTGAGATGCCATTAAAGTTCATGTGCATGTAAAGGCAGTCGTCCCAATACTTTTAACAATATACTGTATATAAAATTGGTTTAGAAAAAGAATCACCCCCCCCCCTTCAAATAATCACATTTTGTTGCTTTTCAGCCTGAAATGAAGACAAACACAGTTTTTGTTTTATCCAGCTGTGTTTACTAGTGCAACTTATAACATCCAAGTGAAAGATATAACACCAACATGTCAGAAAAAAGTAATAATTCAAAAACAGAATTACTCAGTAGGTAAAAAGGATCACCCCCCCCCCCCCTTATGTCAGTATTTTGTTGGACCACATTTTGCTTTAACTACAGCCTTTAGTCTGTTGGGATATGTCTCTACTAACTTTGTACATCTAGACTTTGCAATATTTGCCCACTCTTCTTTGCATACCTGCTCAAGTTCAGTTACATTTGATGGTTTACAGTATGGAAGAGATTGAGTTTCTCCTTTCTGGACATTCCTCTGCATGCTCACATGCATAGGATGCATTAAGGTGAAAAAACATGAACCTTTACAACCCTTTTAAAGTGGTTGTAAACCCTTTACAACCACTTTAACCTACAGGTAAGCCTAGATTAAGGCTTACCTGTAGGTGCTTGAAATATTTACTATTAATAATATTTACTAAAATCACGGGTGCCACTGTCTACGGCGCAAGCACCGTAGACATCGGGCGCAGGCGCACTGAGTGTGCCGTTTCTAACGGCGATCATGCCGTAAGTGGCAACACCAGCGCCCATGTGCGGGAGTGATGTCCTCTTCCAACGCTCGGGCAGCCGACTTCTTGCCCGGGGGTTACTTCCGGGTTTCGTGGCTCCGGCGCTGTGATTGGCCGGAGCCGCGAAACCCGGAAGTAACCCCGGGCAAGAAGTCGGCTGCCCGAGTGTTGGAAGAGGACGGCTGCGGGGGCTTGGATCGGAGGTGAGTGTTACATAATGAGCTAGTATGCTATGCATACTAGCTCATTATGCCTTTGTCTTCCAGGTGGTGTTTTTTTTATTTTTTTATTGGGTTTACCTCCTCTTTAACTCTGGTGCCCATAACACTGCACAGTCATACTTAGACGCAATACACAATTTCTGTAGCAAGAAAGAGGAGGTAAGACTATGAAAAGGGATGTTGTTAGGACATTGTCTATGAGTGTATGTCCATGTCTGTGACTTGCTTTTAAACAAGGCTGAAGATTTGGGTGAACTGTCTTTCTTACAGTTGCTTAAGAACTCTCCTCGTAGACTGTTGTGCTTTAAAGGTGAAGATGTGATGTGGCTTCAGCCCTCCAGTCTAGATGAACTTCTGAATCTTAAAGCTCGATATTCAGAGGCCAAGCTGGTGGTGGGCAACACTGAAGTGGGTGAGTCATAAACACGTTGTCCCATTTTTGTCCATGACTAGGGAGCAGTTATATTAAAAAATAAAATAATAAATAAATCTTCCTGTCTTGTGACAAATCTTGATTATTTCCAACTGAGAAAGATCTCCCCACTATTTTATCTGCTGAACACTGTCACTGAGAATTAAAGTGGTGGAAAATACAAAATGTTTAAAATTGTCACTAGAGCAGGAAGTGAGGGGAAATCTTCAAATTGGGGCAAATGCTACAAATGTTTCAGATGATAATTCCCCAAAAGTGCTGCGCTAATCAAAAATAAAAATATATTAAATTGAACAAGTGAAATATAATAAGCCCAATATAGGACATGCTAAGTGAATAATTCTCAAACGTGATTACACAAAAATATATGGTGACACCACAATAAATAAACTGTGCATCAAAAGCAAAATGTATTTTATATATAGAAGCAAAGTAAACAACGCCTTAAGAAAAAATATGTTACAGTCCAAGTGATGACAAACAGAAAATCTTCACGAGCATTCCACTCCTAATGGACCTCTGCCACTGTTCTTCACCCAAAACGGCTTAGTGGGAAATATAAGACTGTCAGATGTTTATACTGAAATATTGAAGCCCTGTACACACGATCGGTTTTACCGATGAAAACAGTCCGATGGACTTTTTTCATCGGACAAGCCGATCGTGTATGGGACCCATCGGTCTTTTTTCCATCGATTTTAAAAAATAGAACATGTTTTAACTTTTTCCGATGGATCAAAAACCGATAGCAAATTCCGATCGTCTATGGGCAAGTCCATCGGATAAAAAACCCACGCATGCTCAGAATCAATTCGTCGCATGCTCAGAAGCATTAAACTTAATTTTTCTCGGCTCATCGGAGTGTTTTACGTCACCGCGTTTGGAACGGTCGGTTTTTTGACTAATGGTGTGTAGGCAAGACTGATGGAAGTCAGCTTCATCGGATTTCCGATGGACAAAACTATCGGATTAGAATCCATAGGATATCCGATCGTGTGTACGAGGCTTAACAGTATTATATTTATGGAAATATGCAAAAATCTGTGGTTAAGAAGATTTTCACGTCTTTCCACAAATCAACCAAATAATTAAAATTTGTTTATCCATGCTAGTTTGAAGACAAAAAGGAATACAGCAGTGTGCTAATATGAACATGTATTGGTGAAGATATATAAGGTGCACAGTGGCTAACTTGAACCAATAAATAGAATACAATATAATAAAAAATATGAATAAAATCAATACACAATCTAAAATGATAATGATGGATTAAGGTAATGAATATGTACTAGAACCATAAAACAATCAAATAAATAAATTAAAAGTGCAAAGTGCATGAAGAATACATAAAAACTTCAATAAATATGACAGTGAACACTGCTGTGCAAATATGCTAAAAAGTGCATAAACTAAGAAATCTGCAAATAGCAGTACAATGAACTGTGCACAAGTGAGACGGCTAATTGCAAAGTGCAATAAAGTGCTAAAGTGAATTGCAAAAAATATATATAACGTCCAATAAGCAATGGAACAGAAATAAAGATGTTGCACCCCAAAAGTTCATATGTGAAGAAGTGGCAAGTGGTGCCAGTGGAAAAATTAATAAATGATTTCTTCAAAGTGACAGTCCTGGAACTTTGCGTCTACAAGTGATTCTATGGTGAAAAGATGTGTGGATTTTGACTTCCGGTGTCACACACTAGGGTAATAGATGGCCTCTTACCTTGCGGTAATGAGGTAACCGCATGTGTTAATTAGGGTCAATAGTTCCTCTGTTATGGTCCTATCATCAGTAGAGAGACCTTATGCCAACCGCTATGGTTCCTCAGATATAAGGTGGACCTATATTGTATCCAGGGGATTGCTTTCACCTCCCAGTGATAGCGGGATTAAAGGAAAAAGAATAGGGTCTCGATCGTGAAGTACGTTTTAAAAAACCAAATGGTATGTTTATTTGTCTAGCAGTGGATTGCTTGCTTGCATAAAAAACTCACATGAACTCACATAAAATAACATAAAGATGAACTTATCTCCTATACGAGCGGCGAGCTCGTTTGCTTCCGTCTGTCTGATTGCCTCTCCGTCCCTACGCGTGGCGTCACGATGTATATCTAAAAAGGGGACATTCTATGGAGAAGTAAACCCATGATGAAAATATGCTGTTTGTGGACCTGGTCCTGGTCCTTGGCTGCCACCTCTCTGACTAGAATAGACAAATTGCTTTTTAGATGATTAATTCTGTGATATGTGGTTAGCATTCGTCACGTTTGGATTTTTTTTTATATGTATTTATTAAAGCTGTAGTAAAGTTTACAAAAAAATCCCTGCAAGGTAAAGACATAATGTGCTAGTATGTACTGCATACAAGCACATTATGAAAGACTTGGCTTGAAAGGAAGCCCTTCAGCGGTGCTCTATCACTGCTGCATAGGCTACCAACTTCACCCGATCTTCCTTCCGGGTTCGTGGGCTGCTTGAATGGCCGAGCTGCAATGACATCACTCCCATGCATATGCTTGGGAGTCACTGTTTACAGCATGGGCTCTGAAGGAACGGTACGGGTATGACGTTCTTTCAGAGCGCATGCACAGGTGATGTTACTGGCCCCTGGTCCCTAGAATATCCCTTAAATGGTGCATGTTTAGGAAATATTAATTTAACCTACAAGTAAGCTTTATTATAAGCTTACTTGAAGGTTAAAATAAAAAAAATTGAGTTTACTACCACTTTAAGAACATCAGAAACACTCAGTAAGTTTTGGAGGAATGCCCTTGCCATTCTGTCCCAGATCATTGAACTATCCCACAAATTCACCAGCATCAAAATCCTAAACAATCCCACCTCCTTCCTCTTGCACCAATCCTCCATTCCCCTTAAAACCCTATAAAAAACTGTCCTATGCCACCAATTGAATGCAGCCAAATCCTGCGTTCCAGCCTACTGGAAAAACACATCCCACCCCTCTTCCAACTATGTGTTCACAAAGTAGACAAAATCCAATCTATGGAAGATTTGACTTCCTCTTCTCATATTAAAGAAGAAACATACACAGCAACTTGGTACTATACTGGTGGTATATTTTTTTGGGCTGGCAGAAAGCATTGCACAGCAAAACCCCCGGTCGGTCAACCGCAACACTTACCCCAGGCAGTGCTTCTCTCCGGGCGACGGGCAGCCGGCTTCCCCTTGGTCTCCTCCTCGGCATCATGGTGGTGTCCCCACCGTGAGTCTCCTCCCTCTTCCTCCCTCGGCCAATTGTGTAGCTTCTCTTTTCGGCCAATCGGGAAACAAGTCTCAGGACCTAATTCCTGATTGTCCGGGGGGCAGAATCAGTATGACAATAGCAAATATTTATTTTTGTCACACAACTGGGTGGGCTTGGGGGTCAGTGCTCTGCCCCCCAAGCCACACTTTTTTTAAGCCTATCAGAGCCTCTGGCTCTAATCATGTGCTTAAAAAAAAAAATCCCCCATTTGAATCCATGTGTCCAGTACCCTGCATGTAGATAAGGGGGACGGATGCATGGACAGGGGGGGCAGCCCCTATGAACGGGCCGCCACTGATTGGATTATTTTTTTTTATTCAGACGAGGGTAAGTTGTTTGGTTCCTAGGCCCAACTTCCAACCACATGTCCAATTGCAATTCTTAAAGTCTGTGGGAGAATTCCCTTTTCCTTCTCCCCTTCCACTCCCCACCTTCTCCTACTTCATTATCTCCATCTTCCACCCCCCCCATTCTCTACCTCATTCCCTGATCTCACAACCCTTGTACGGCCCCCCATACCCTCCTTCTACTTTTATAAAAAGAATAAAGGGCCATAAGATTGCTTGTTCACCTACCTCTTGATTTCCTATAAGCAAAAAACCTTGAAAGAAGTATGGGGTTTGAAAAAACAAACCTACATATTCACCTAGGTGGATGCAGCGTCAATCCAATGCTGCATCTGTCCTGTGCTGCCTTTAAGACTGAACCTGAGCAATCAAACACTTTTAATTGCTTGGTTCTCTGTCTTCAGTGAGCAGAGAGCCAGTAACTGACAGTCACCGGCTCTCTGCTCTGCCCGTCCAGCACTCACTGGAGCTCTAGGCTGTGAAGGGGCGGGAGCGGGTGCCCCAGCCTCTCAGCAGCATTCTGAGAGGCTGAGCCAGCTGCCCGTCAGATATCTGGGTGGATCCCGACATTAAAGTAGGGAACTCTTCAAAGTCTGGACCCGCTGAGTGACATAAGTCGATAGTGGACTTTAGCCTACTTCATTCTAAACTCCTGTGACCTACAGGAGAAGTAGCGCCAAATGAGCTTTGGCCCTACTTCTTCTTTCACTGTGTCTTGGTTACCATGCCTAATACTTAGTTATATACCATATTTTCTGGCGTATAAGACTACCTTTTACACTTAAAAAAATTCCCAAAAATCGGGGGTCGTCTTATATGCCGGCTATAGAATGCTGCCCAATGGATGTCAGCCCCCTGGATGCCCGCTGGATGTCCGGTAATACTGTATGTGGCTTCAGCCACTTACAGTATTCGCCGCTGAGCCAATCCCGGCGAGCGATGTATTCTATAAATGAATACAGAGCCTGCTCGGATTGGAGTAGCAACCTCTGCCAATCCGAGCAGGCTACATACAGTAGCCTGCTTGGATTGGCTTTGAGAGAGAGAGGCACTGGCTGATGATGCTACAGCCTCTGCCAATCCAAGCAGGCTTTGTATTCATTAAAAGAATACATCGCTCACCATACTTCACAGGGTAAATCCATTCACTGATCTCCCACTACTATACATCCTGCTGTTTGCCTTTGAGGTCCCAGGCACCCAAGAGGAACAGGTGAATCTGGGACATAGGACAGGGGGGTGGTTGTATTACTAGTGAATTTTAATACATTTATTAAATGCATTTTGGTGGGCAATTCCCATAGAATGTAACCCAAAAGTGGCATAGGTTTGGTTAGTGAAAATTCTACTTTCCAGAGGTGAGGCATTCAAGAGATCTCTGTCTGTGTTATTAATGTTTGATTTACTGTATGACATATCACAGCATGGCGGATGAGTAGCTGGCATTCTTGCTTTGTGTTTTTTAATGTTTATAATGTTTTTTTTTCAAATGGTGTTGCCTCAGAAGGGGGGGGGTAGTCTTATACGACGAGTATAGCCCAAAACCCATGTTTTCACTGGGGATCGTCTTATACGCACAGTCGCCTTATACGCCGGCAAATACGGTAGGTCTCATATGAAATGTAGCAAAGTAAAGTTGTACTTGACCCTACTTGACCCTACTTGCCTGAAAACAAATAAAGAATTTACAGAAAAATAGAAACATAAATTATGTATACTGTGTATATACAGTATATATATATATATATATCGCAATGAAGATATAAATATGGTCGTTAATATCATTTTAATTGATCGTAATTATAATTCTATAAATATAAATTGGATCTAGTAAATTTAAGAAATTAAATTATGACGATATTCATTATTTAGTATAGTATGTACAGCATATTCAAACATTTTAACTTTTGATACTAAATCATATAAACAATATCACAATATCATTTAAAATCCAATTATAGATACCAGATCATGAATTGTTGTACATATAACAAGAAAACTGAAAAGAGAAAAAACTCATCTTGAACAGTGGTTTGTAATAGAATCAGAACGGAATTCACTAAAAAGCCTGGATTAGAGCTAGGGGTTAAATGTGCAAGGAACATAAAACTGCAAATTAGAACTGATAATTGGGGGTGGGGACTACCCCATGCATACCTCCCAACTGGCACAGATTGGGCGGGACTTTCCCGCAATGACAACTGTTTCCCGCATACCCGCAGCAGCAGGGGAGGAGGAAGAAGGAAGAGCCAGGAGGAAGTGGTAAGAATCTCTTCGGCCCTCCGCGGTTAAACCCCCCCCCCGCTCCACAACTGCAATGTCGTGTCAGAAAAAATGGTGAAAAGTTGGGAGGTATGCCCATGTGTCATAAAATACCATCATTGAATTTCTAAGACCCCAGAAGTACTTTTAAAAGGGCTGTTTGTTTTCACACATCTCCCAGGGATCATTACCTGTAATCTGCTTAATTCTAATCTATTCTTTTGTGATGAATTTGCAACACAGTGGCATAAACAATCTGTTTCTGTCTTTAATCTAGCCTTTAGCAATAAACCATTATTTGACAGAAAAAGACTGTTTCAGCTCCAACAATAAAAAATGCAGAAATGTCTTTATCTAAAATGTTTATGTCATATGTGATTAATTTGTTATTCTTCTCAGGTATTGAGACCAAGTTCAAAAACCTGGAGTACCCAGTAATTATCTCCCCCAACTGGATTCCAGAGTTAAATAAGGTTGAGCACACCCAGAATGGTAAGCATTACATTTTATTTTCTTTGGAAGTGGGCCAGTTCTTATAAAACAACTTCTTGCTACTGATGATTTAATTATGAAAGTAGAACAAGGTGGTTTTAAAAACTTTTGCCCATTGTCACCGCTGCTGTTTGTCCTTACCTTAGAACCCTTGTTAAAAAGAATAAGGAGGAATGTATATATAAGGGGGATAAAAGTAGGGGAAGAAGAGCATAAACTTGCAGCGTACGCTGATGACATAATATTCTACGTAACACATCCTAGAATAACTCTGCCTAACATAATGAAAGCCTTAAAAGATTTTGGAAAAATATCTAACTTTAAAATAAACCCGTCAAAATCCGAAATTTTGATATCCCTAAAGCAGAAAGGAATACCTATCAAAAAGATTTCCCATTTCGATGGGGTATAAAAGAACTGAAGTATCTCGGTGTCAAGATAACAACTACTAAGACAATATACAAAGCCAACTATATTCCACTACTAAACGACATCAAAGCTGAACTTAATAGAATAACACCGGGACAATTATCTTGGAGCAGCAGAATAAATATTTATAAAATGGTAATTCTGCCTAAAATAATGTATAAATGGCAAATGTTACCAATCCCAATACCACAAGCATTCTTTAATAATTTACAGTCAATGTTCCTAAAATTTATATGGTGTGGGAAAAAACCATGAATTAAACTTACACTTTTGACTAAGGAAAAGGCACAAGGGGGACTAGGGGCACCTGATTTGAGAAATTATTATTTTGCAATTGTTTTATCACGAATAATAGAATGGGCTAAAAATAACTTAGAAAAAAGATGGGTGAATATGGAAGCTACTATATGTAAAGCATCACTGGGAAAGGTAATATGGATACCCGAACAATATCGGGAACTTAGCACTGATATACACAACATCACTAGAAATGCACTTAAAATATGGGACAAAATTCACAAAAAAGAGAAATGAGAGTTCAATTCACCTTTAATACCATTAACCAACACAAAATATTTTACACCGGGTGTTTAAAAATTATTTGGAAAATGGATTATGCAAGATAATTTACAACCGAAAGATGTAATGGAGAAAGATAAACTGCTAGGGTATCATGAATTAAAAAACAAACGGGAACTGCTGTTGCTAGATGAATGGCGGTATGCTCAGTTAAAAAATGTATTTGAAAAATTACCTCGGCCTAATAGATCTATAGAAATCCTACAGCCTTTAGAGAGATTATGTGAGGAGAAGGTTAAGAAGGGAGTAATCTCTAAGATTTACAAAATATTAAGTAATACAAAAAAGCTGGGTGTACCGCCATTTATCAAGAAGTGGGAGGAGGAGTTGGGGGTCGCAGGTCAACGACCTTGAGATTAGGCAAATTATAGGGAGAGTGCACTCCACATCAGTAAACAATAACTAAATTATAAATGTCTAGTCGTCTGGTACTTAACCCCCGATAAGGTACACAAATGTTCAAACAAAATTGCAAAGTTTTGTTGGAGGGGGTGCAAGGAAATAGGGACTATGGCCCACATTTGGTGGATGTGCCCTAAAATTAAAATATATTGGGGAGAGATCAGACAAACAATTAAAGACATAACCAAGATCGAAGTCCCTGATGAGCCTTGGGGCTGTATATTACATGGGATTCGAATCCCAACTAAACAGCATTTGAGAACACTAATTCCACAACTTTTAAACACTGCAAAGTACCAAATAGCTATACACTGGCAAGAATCGGAACGACCTAGCTTGAAGGGATGGTGGCATAAAATTGATGATATCTACAGACTGGAATATTTAAAGTTTAGGGAGGGGGAGGAAATGGAGCAGTTCGAAAAAAAATGCCGGGAATGGGTAATTTATAAACATACTATGGGATACGCAGAGTTGCTGGGAGCGTAATGGGTATATATGTGTGTGTATACTTATACGCGTATTGTATGGGCATACATATATATATAGATACGTGAGTATATAAATTTATATCATTTATATAAATTATATAACAAAACTTAACACAGAAATGATATAAATTTTATATGAGAAAGAGGCAAGATTAAGAGAAGAAAATGAAAAGGCTAAAGAGGGAGCAATAGAAGGGTGGGTAACCATTGAGGGGAGATCCGGGGAGGGGGGTGTGGTTGGGAGCAATGTTTTATTATCTCTCGGTGAAATATTAGGTTTTTGTACATTTTGATATTATGTTATGAGATATGAAAATTAATAAAGACATTTAAAAAAAAAAAAAACTTTCTTAAGTCCCTGTCCTTTTCTCAGATAATTAGTCTCCAGACAATTTTTGACACCTTGATCATTAGATTAGAGTGACTGAGTTGCTCGTGTAGCTATAAATTCAATGAAATGTAAGAGATCTTAAATTATATCTGCCACTGTAGCCACCAAATTTCCCACTCCCCCCGGTGGGCGATCATGTGATCAATGCCCCGGCTGACAAGGTGGATGGCTGCTCAGACAGAGCCACTAATTGTCTGGACCTGCCTAAACATCAGTCAAAATATTTAAAGGAGTTCTATGGTCAAAGCATACACTTTAATTTGAAAACATCAGCATTGTAATAGCAATACAAATAACATTTATTATTGACAATCACTATAAGCTTACTTGCAAAAAATCTCCTTTAATACTGTAAGAGATGCCTTGTCTGCTTTCCACAATTTCCTGCATGCTTTGCATCATCCATGCTGTTTAGTTTCAATCTGTAAGGACTACATATCCCATGGTACCTTGCTAACTGCAAGCAGCGATTCCTGTACTGAACCCGCCTCCTGGAACTCATCCTTTCAACATCTCTGTAGCTCAGGTGGCAGGCTCTGGGAAAGGTGTGCACAGCAGTGCCTACTCACTGGGCATAGTAATTATGTGTCGCAGAATTCAAGAAAGTAAAAGTGTGGGACTCTTCATAGAGTAAATTTAGAAACTTCAAGACTGTTTAGAATATTAGGAGTAGGCTAGAAATAATTGAAATTCAATATGAAAATTAAAGTGATTGCAAACTTATTTTTTTTAATTACAAACATGTTATATTTACCTGCTCTGTGAAATGGTTTTGCAAAGAGCAGCTCTGATCCTCCTCTTCTGGGGTCCCCTACCAGTGCTTCTAGTTCCCCTTCCCCTGTTGAGTGCCTTCATAGCAAGCTGCTTGTGTGGGCTTGGCCCTGCCCCCGTTGTCTGCTCACTGGCTATGAGTGTCCTGCTGCTGCTTGTATGTCCAATGAGCAGAGAGAGAACGGTGAGAGCGCAAGCAATCAGGTGTAACGCTGGATCGAGATTGGGCTCAGATAAGTATAAGGCAGGGCTGGGGGATGGAGGGGGGCCTTCATGCAGAATGTTTATTTTAGTTTAAAACAAAGAGTGCAGTAAGGTAAAAAACCTTCTACTTTTACAACCACTTTAATATATTGTTTTTAAATTTTTACAATAGGTGAGGGAGCCCTCAGTTTAGCTGCCGGGAGAAAATGGGAGTAATACTTCCAGGTATGGGGTAGCATATAACTTACTCACTCCCCTTTCTCTCATTTGACAGCACTGGCGCTTAGTGATTGACTGCTCAGGCACCAAGTGCTGTAAGGGGTGGGAGTCCTCACTCCCGTGTAAGATCTAAGTTGTGACTTAAATGGGGCCTTTTCCCCTCTCTTCTGGCAGCCAAAAGAAAAGTTGGGCAATCATGTATATTCTGCTGTGGCAGTAACAGCACTAAAAATAATATCATATCCAAAATGAATGGGGTACCAGCTTTGACACCTATTTACAAGGTGCCATATTATCCGCGCCCAAACACCTGCATGAAAAGCTGTGCACAAAAATAAAATTATATAAATTGTAAACCGGCTTTTAATTTCTAAATAGCTGTAGTGCGTGGTGAGCTGACTTTCCTGCAAACTCTATGTACAATCAACTATTTGTGCTTTCTCTTCTAGGCATTTGTTTTGGCGCATCATGTACCTTGACCATGATTGGTGAGGTCCTTCAGAAAGCAGTTGCAGAGCTTCCAGCATACAAAACAGAAGTGTTCTGCGTTGTCCTGGAGCAGCTGAGGTGGTTTGCTGGGCAGCAGATCCGTAATGTTGCTGTAAGGATGTGCACAAAGCTATGAACGCAAACATGCAAAGCTGGGACTAAGCTCAACCCACCATTGAAGGGTCTGCATATATTCAATATAAACAAATGTTTGTGGATACCTGACCATCACACCAAAACATAGGCATTAATATGAAGTTGGCCCCTATTCTTTGGAGCTATGACAGCCTTCACTCTTCTAGGATGGCTTTCAACAAGATTTTGGAGTGTTTGTAAAGCCTTGTACACACGGCCAAGATTCTCGTCAGGAAAAAAACATTGTTTTTCCTGACGAGAATCTTGACAAGAAACTTGTCCCGGCCGAATGTACACACATACGAATCAAAAGAACCGCCGTTCTTTTGAATGGCACGCACGCGGTGACGTCATTGACTACGACGAGCGTGCGCTCGTCACATTCGATGCTGTCGCCGCCATCTTGCTACACCCTATGCCTATGTCTAGGAAGCTACCGCGCATGCGTCAAAGTCATTTCGAGCATGCCCGGGTTTCCACGGCAACAGGTAAGTGTACACACGCTCGGGTTTCTCGTCGAGAAACAGGCCAACGAGATTCTCGACGAGAAAAAAGACCGCAGGGGAATCTGGGCAGTTTTCTTGACGATAAAACTGAAACCCGCGTACACACGGCCGGTTTTCTCAGCAAGAAAGCTCTCCCGGCAGTTTTCTTGTCGTTTTTTGCCGAGTATACCGGTCGTGTGTACGCGGCCTTAGAATTTGTGCCCATTCAGCCAAATGAGTATTTGTTGGGTCATATACTCATGCTGAACGAGAAGACCTGGCTCACAACTGGCATTCTAATTCATTCTAAAAGGTGTTCAGAAGAGTTGAGGTGAGGGCTCTGTGCAGACCACTCACGTTTCCCCATACCAAACTGGTATCAAACTAAGCCACAGGGGCAAAAGCATG
Organism: Rana muscosa; assembly: GCA_029206835.1. Classification (NCBI taxonomy): domain Eukaryota; kingdom Metazoa; phylum Chordata; class Amphibia; order Anura; family Ranidae; genus Rana; species Rana muscosa. The sequence continues at coordinate 197,767,678 of CM055121.1, read as the reverse complement.
GTGGAACAGAAACTGTTATCACAAGGTTGTAAGCACTTACCGTATACTCTTGAGTATAAGCCGACCCGAATATAAGCCGAGGCACCTAATTGTACCACAAAAAAGTATAAGCCTTGGGTGTCCATATGCATGCCTCACTGTGCCTATGCCTCACTGTGTCCATGACTAGACTGATGTTTAACATGGGAGTCTATAGAAGGGGTGCCCGGCTTTGAAAAATTGGTGCTCCCCGGCCGTAGGTCCCCCGGACAACAATCTTTTCACACTTGTAGAGGAATAGTGGGGCTACATGTCTGCCAAGTTTGAGGTCCAGGGGACCTACGGCCGGCCGGTACCGGGTCCCCAAATTCACCAGAGAAATTACCGTTTAACATGGGATTCTATAGAATGGGTGCCCAGCTTTAAAAAATCGGTGCTCCCCGGCCGTAGGTCCCCCGGACAACAAACTTTGCACACTTGTAGAGGAAGAGTGGGGCTACAAGTGTGTCAAGTATGGCCGGTACCGGGTCCCCAAAGTCCGGGAGATTAGGCGCAAAAAGGTGACTCAAGTATAAGCCGAGGGGGGCATTTTCAGCACAAAAAATTGTGCTGAAAAACTTGGCTTATACTCGAGTATATACGGTAATTGTCCAAAATGTCGTTGTATGCCAAAGCATTAACAGTACACTAAGGTCCACAATTTTTTTGCTTTAGTATACTTCTTGTTTGTTGGTTTGTAATTACTCTCCATATTGATCCTGTCTTCTCCTTCCTGTTGGTCTTTCCTTTTCTACCTTTCTTACTTCTTCTTCTCTATACATGTGTTGCTTATGCAACTTCCAGCCCCACCCCCTTATTTTTTGCACAACCCCTTTAATAACAGACATTTTGAGGCTCGACTGAATTACACTAATGCAATACTAGTACAAACCCATATACCTGAGCTTTACCAGCTCTTATTAGCCTGTGCCTGTTGTTTTTAACCACTTCCCGACCGCCTCCTGTACTTATACGTTGGCAGAATGGCACGGACAGGCATATCAACATATCTGTACGTCCCCTTTAAACGCCTGTCCGTGTGGTCGCGCGTGTGCCGCCGGCACCGCGCTCGCGACCCTGCCGTCCCACGGACTCGAACGGCGTGGGCATCCCCACGATCGTCTCTTGGAGGTATAGAGCAGGGAGAAGCTTGTGTAAACAAGCATCTCCCCGCTCTGACTAGTGACAATGACACTGATCTCGGCTCCGTGTACTCGGAGCGGAGATCGGTGTCATGTGACACAGAGCCCATCCCCCCTACAGTAAGAAACACTATGCAGGGAACACTTAACCCCTACAGCGCCACTTAGTGGTTAACCCCTTCACTGCCAGTGTCATTTTCACAGTAATCAGTGCATTTTTATAGCACTGATCGCTGTGAAAATGACAATGGTCCCAAAAATGTGTCAAAAGTGTCCGATGTGTCCGCCATAATGTCGCAGTCACGAAAAAAATCACTGATCGCCGCCATTACTAGTAAAACATTTTTTTTATAAAAATGCCATAAAACTATCCCCTATTTTGTAAACGCTATAACTTTTGCGCAAACCAATCAATAAACGCTTATTGCGATTTTTTTCCCCAAAAATATGTAGAAGAATATGTATCGGCCTAAACTGAGGACATTTTTTTTTTATATATATATTTTTGGGGGATATTTATCATTGCAAAAAGTAAAAAATATTGATTTTTTTTCAAAATTGTCGCTCTATTTTTGTTTATAGCGCAAAAAATAAAAACCGCAGAGGTGATTAAATACCATCAAAAGAAAGCTCTATTTGTAAGGAAAAAAGGACATCAATTTTGTTTGGGACCCACGTCGCACGACCGCGCAATTGTCAGTTAAAGCGATGCAGTGCCGAAACGCAAAAAGTGGCCTGGTCCTTAAGCTGCAAAATCGTCCGGGGCTTAAGTGGTTACGTTTCTTGTAGCAAGAAATGGTTTACAGGTTTAATATTTGTACTTTTTGAAATGCCATTTGCCATTCTGGACCTCTACTTTAAGTTGTTAGTTTTCTGTCTGTCCCGTTGACCCTCAGGCTTCAATACTTTTGTGTCCCTTATATAATCTTTAATTGTTTTATATAGTATTTGCATTGAATTTGACACTTGTCTATATTGTCCCCGATGGTCATTTATAGGCTATTGGAGGAAATATCATGACGGCCAGTCCGATTTCTGACCTGAACCCAGTGTTCATGGCAAGCAGCAGCAAACTGCACCTCATCTCTCAAGGTACCAATCAGAATACAGTCTGTGACAGGGACAATACCAACCACCATCTGTTGAATGGACCAACTAGCAGAACTAGCAGTCAGATTCAAACTCCAAAATTAGATTGGTAGTTGGAGCCAATGGAGAGGAGGAAGGCATGTGTAGTTAACTCCCAATACTGCCTACCTTGCATGGAGGGGATAAAAAAATTGGGAGGTTATTTTTATTCCAATTCATCTTTATCCTCAATTGCTTGCTGTTGTGTAGAAATGAAATAATTGTCCAAACTGGCCTTAAAGTGTTACTAAACCCACAACAATGTACTGTATATGCAGTAAAGCATGCCTGTTATACTCACTGTGGAACCTAAGGGGTTTATCCTCTGTATTGTGTAAAAAGGCTGTTTGATCCTGTCTTCTCTGATCCTCCCATTCTCCCACTGTCCCCAATTCATCTCCTGATAGAACAGAGGCTAGGGGACATGCTGCACATGCTCAGTTTGGTGTGTATTGCTAGAGAGTTTTTGTTATTCTTGGGAGAGTGCATGTGATCAGCACAGGGCCAATCAACACTGTCCAGACAGAGGGTCAGGGGTCCTGCAGCCTTATATGACAATCAGGGGAAAATGAAAACTCCTCCTACAAGCTTTAACTAGACACTGATAGAAGACACAAGACAAGACTTACTGCTGATGAAAAAAAAAAGTTATTTAGCAGTTTATATTTACAAAAACAAATGCATTTTCATGTTCTATTGGAGACCATATATAGTGAATTATTATTATTATTATTTCAGGTACTTATATAGCGCAGCGCTTTACATATATATTGTACATTCACATCAATCCCTGCCCTCGAGGAGCTTACAATCTAAGTTCCCTAACTCACATTCATATACTAGGGCCAATTTTAGACAGAAGCCAATTAACCTACCAGCATGTCTTTGGAACGTGGGAGGAAACCGGAGTACCTGGAGGAAACCCACGCAGGCACAGGGAGAACATGCAAACTCCAGGCAGGTAGTGCCGTGGTTGGGATTCGAGCCAGCGACTCTTTTTACTGCTAAAGTGCTACCCACTACACCACTGTGCTGCCCTATGCTGGGTCATGGGTTTAATAACACTCTCTGTTCTAAAATTTTAGTAAGAAATGGTTAAAACTCCTGTCTTTTTCCTGTTTACCTTTACTTCTTGTTCTGGAGACACATCAGGAGGTAAGAGGAAATTTGTTCAAAATTAGTGGAAATCTCTCCTTAGACAGGCATTAACAGCAAAAGTGTCCCTATGTTTCCCCTCTATTCCCATACATTTTTTGGGCATCCTATCACTTTCTGTTCCAGTGACATTGGCCACCAGGACAAATAGAGAGAAGGTGAATCTACATAGTGGAGGACAAAGACAGCAGTAAAGACCTACATGTAAAAAGTCTATTGAGAGCACCAGACTAAAGAACTAAATTTGGCCATAGACAAAGCGATTTTCTTTGGTTGCAGGTAAAAAAAATCTTGATTACCCCATCTACACAGTCAGTGTAGATGAGGGAATCCCTCCTGCTGAGCCATTGTGTTCTCTCGCCGGGAGAACACAGTGATTATTGCTACTGGCTACGATAGCCACTAGCAACAATCACATGTAAAATCTGACAGAACTATAGGCAATAGTTCTGTCAGATTTAGTAAGGGAGGGTTATAGCGTAAGGGAGGGTTATAGCCCCTGTCAGTTTATTTTTTTAACCATCCCTGTCCCATTGCAGAGATTTCCCTTCACTTCCTGCCCCATAGCCAAACAGGAAGTGAGGGGAAATCTATGCAAATTAAGCAAATCCATTGCCCCCCCTCGCAGGCCCTCAGAACTAATGTCCCCACTCGAAAATTTCAGGGCGGGTCTTAAACAGAGAGGGGTGTGGCCTTGACAGGAAGGGGTGGGTCATATTTAAATTAGGGGGTGCACGAGTTTAGTCAGGCCTAGGGCAGCACAAAACCTAAATACACTACTGGTTACACTAGAAACAAAAAACAATAATTTAAGTATTTAAATGGTAGGAATAATCATGAAAAATTGCAAAATACATTATAACAAAATATAATTCAACAGAAATTCATGTAGCTAGCCACATCTAACCCCTTACTACTCTATCCAAAAAAAATTCAGCACAAGAAGATGCATATTAAATGGCGGGACTGGATGACTTCTTTATGACTGGAAATAACTTCTTCTGTCAGCAAGTGTCAGATGATCAAGTTTTTTCTCATGGTCAGCATTGTAGAACCAATGGAAATTTTATAGGATGTAATAGACTTAGTTCTGGTTATACAAGCTGTTTAAATCAGGGTATTTGTATTGCCTACTCTCCGTCTGTCTAGAGCAGTGATTACATCCATGAAATTGGCATATAATTTGTGATGATGACAGAAGCATTTTAAAATGAGTCATTCTTTTGAAAGACAAAGTCATTATGTCCTAATATTTTCAGCTGCCA